>VZTU01030148.1:1480705-1551209 GCA_013400835.1 Zapornia atra
GTTCCATCCCCCCCCGGGTTTGCGAAGCAATGGGGGGGGGCGCCGGGACGCGCGGCGGGACACAAAGCCAGGACCAGAGGCTCCCCCCATGTACCGGTGCAGGTCTCTGGAGGGGCGTCGCCGCCCCCTCAGCTCCGCACACTCCCTCCGCCACCCGCTGCCTCTTCCTTCCCTCCCCCGACATCCCCGCGTCCCGTCCCCACGCCCGCAGCGGTGCCATTCCCCTTTGTGCTGCTCATCTCAGCGGCTGGGGCTGTTCCCCACCCAGCCTTGAGGATGCTGAAACCTGGGGGGCGCATCCAGGCTGCACCCTCTCTTTCCCCCCATCTCTGTGATCAGACACCGGGAATGACCTTGGCCAAATCCCCCCCATCCCAGAGGAGCACTCCAGCGCAGCGGGGGGGGGGAAGAGGAAGCACAGTGACACATATATTAATTATTTATGGTACCCAACTGGGCGATCGCTGGTTTACACACAGTGAAGCAAGACGCAGGCGTGCACCGCCGGCCCTGCGCCCTGGGGACAACGCTGCTCCGGTCAACACAAAGGCACGTGGCTGCACGCTGGGGTGTGCCAGAGCGGCTGGGTGGGCCACACGACGCCGTACGGGCAGCAACCATCCCCGTGCATCCTGCCGCGGGAAGGGATGCTGCAGAGCACCGGCAGCGCGGTGGCTCTCGGCTGCCCATTCACTGCCCACGGGCGTGTGGCACTGCCAAGCAAGTGTTCACAGCGCCTCTTGTTTCCACAGAAGCCAGTGGATGCTGACGGGTGTCTCTGAGGGAGCAGCCAGCCACACCTTTACCCACTCGCACCCTCAAGTCCTCCTCTAATGCAATATTTAGGGGCTGTCTACAAGGGAAACACTGCCCAGCATAGCTGCTGTGGGCTAATTATTCTGCAGTAACTCACTACTCTTCCCCCATACCCATCCCCTTCCCAGAAATAAATGGGGCTTTATTCCTTCATGATAATATAATGATTATTCCCCGGCAGCTATGCTGTGCCTTTTTCCCCATGGAATCAAACCCCTCTGAGATCAGCTCTTTATAGTCATCGTCAGCCCATAGTTCCCCATGGGGACCGAAGGAAGAGTCCCCCAATCATGGGGAGTACAGCTGGCGGAGAGGTTTGCTGATCAAGTCTCACCTCCAGCGATTCACACAAGGTTATTGTCTAAGGGAAGGAGGAATGGTTGTTAAGGAAAGAGTGGTTTGGAACAAAGAAATTCCTCAGTTCTAAATGAAAGCTGCACGGTCTCAGCGGCTGAAGAGGCGGAACCCGCACCCACCTCCCGGCTGCTCTCTGTGGAGGTGTGAGAGCCCGCACAGTGCAGGCTCCTGGGTCTGCTCACCTGCTTTCCAAAATATCATCCATTTCTGCTTGGGAAAAGCTGTTAAGCACATCACAGCCTCTCATCTCTTTATCCGTCTGCAGTCTGTGCTGTCACCCCCACAGAGGAGGGGAGTCAGCCTTGGGGACATCCTTACCATGCAGGAGCCATGACAGAGGGCTGGTCACTCCCTGGGGGGTGGGATCACACACAAAACCAGAGTCTGCTTGAGACTTGGCATGAGAACCATTATAAAGAGCTGCACAATTAAAACTGAGTACCTCTCCGTGCCAGTGGTACCCAGAGCAGTGGTACCCAGAGCCTTCGTGGTACTGCCACATCCCGGGGGGGACAGGGGAGAAACCCCCAGACTGGCATTCTCGCCTTGGATGGAAATCCCAGCTGTGCTCTGGGCTTGGCAAAGGCTGTGAACAGCGCCGGGAGGAGGCTGGGGAAGCTCCGGGGATGGAGGATGCGGGTGCGTGTCCCAGGCCCCGCAGCGGGACAGCTTCATCAGGACTCGCCGCTCCCCCTGTTGATGTCAAGTAGAGTTGCAAGTGCTCCACACCCCTCAGCACCCACGGAACCACCCGCTGAACCACAGAATCTTTTCGGTTGGAAAAGACCTCTGAGGTCATCTAGTCCATTCATAACCCGGCACTGCCAGGGCCACCACTAACCCACCTCCCCAAGCACCATATCTACAGGTCTTTAAATCCCTCCAGAGGTGGTGACTCCCCAGGGCAACCCATTCTAGTGCTTGACAGCCCTCCCGGTGACAATTTTTTCCCTAATCCCCCCACCCAAACCATCCTCGGGGTGGACCCCGAAAAAACAAGCCCCCAGAGTCTCATGCACCCCTTAATGGCTTGTGGTTTGCAGTGAGCAGGTGAGATGCTCGCCCGAGCAGGAGGGGTCCCGATGCAGAGCCCAGGCTGGCAGCCCAGCCCCCACGCCTGCTTTTTTCATAACAGTTACAGCTATCGACATCCTCCCCTGAATTATTCCTATTCCATCAAATCAGCAAGATTTGCCTCCCCAGTGGAAGGTTTCCATCAGAAATTTAGCAACCAGCTCTTTCTCTGACCTATTTGCAAACCCCAAACCACCCTCTCCACCGCCCGGTGCTCGAAAGCTTTGATAATTCAATGAGATGCTAATTCTGACACTCAGCATAAGTCGGGATACAAAAACTTCTTTCTCTTCTTTAATTATCATTAATTGCAGATGCAGGAGTAACGAGTCCCCTCAGCAGGATTACTTTTCAGAGCACCTAGCAGCGTTTCGCTGCAAAACTCCCAGTAAGTCACCATGTACCAAGTGGGTTCTGGCAGCATCCTGCACTCTGGGGTACACAGAGCCCAGAATCGATGGTGCTGTGCAAAGCTGCTGCGGGGACTGAGGAACAAAAATAAGTTGCAGCCTGGCTGATGCATGTAAGTGTAAGGATGCAGCTCTTCTGCTCTTCAGAAGACACACTGCAAAAGGGCACCGCCAGTTTTAAGCATGTCAGGATCATCTTTTAGGGCAAAAATCTGCTCTGAATGCAAAGGTTTATTTGTGAGACACTTCCCCCACCCCCGATGTGTTCTATGAGGGCACACAGGCTGTGAGTCTGAGCTGCACATGAGGCTGGAAACTTTTCCACCTTCATTTAAGAACCAGAGCCTTGTTCTCGGCAGGACTTGCCCTTGAGGAGGGTACCCTCCTCTATCTTCAGGGGGATTTAAGGGAGATCAATGTATTCTTCAGGCTGCACTTCCTCGGTGAGTATTTTCATTATTATCAATTGTTTAAATCACCACACAAAGAGTAGTTGAGGGGCAAAATCCCCAGGAGCATCTCTGTGATCCCGTGTGTGAGGCACAGGACCTGATGTCACACACACACAGAGGTCATGGCTTTCTTTTAACTGCTGGAGCCAAGCAAACAGTGTGATGTGTGATAGCAAATTATTTTTCAAAATCTTCCTGTTTTCACAACCAGGCCAACGTTGCCAATGAGAAGATGGCAGTTAGAGCACAGAGCTCTGTGTCTTCAGCTCTTTCTCCTGGTGTTTTAAAAATAAACCCCCTCCTATGTGGTTGTGCAGCCTTGCCTTAGCTGGAGAACATGCATTGCCTACATTTATCCTCTGATTTGAATATAAATGAAAGTGAATGAATTAAATGTGGAGCCTGGAGGGCTGTCTCTGCAGGCATGTGGCTGCTGGTGGTGGGGCTTGGTGGGCAGGGGCCAGGACCCCCACCTCGGTGCGTGGGAAGAGCATCCACAGCATCACCGAACCACCGTGAGACAGCAAATTCCTCCTCCATTGGGGTCCACTCGACTCGTACGTTGTGCTCATGGGGAATTTACCCTTGAATGTGTCTCTGAAAGGATAATGTTGCTTTGAAAGTGCCTTTGGCATGAACCCCATCCCTGTGGAGTGGCGCTGAGCATCCCTCCCTACGGCTCTCTGCAACCCCCTCACAGAAGGAGCCCTGTCCCAGCTCCCAGGTGCAGGAAAGGGGCATCCCTTTGCCCTGGCCATGAGCCACCCCACAGCCTCTGCAGGTCTCACACACCTTTATTTTTCCTTTTTTTTTTTTGCTTGAAGCAACCACAATGGTGAAATACCAAAGATCTGGCATCCTTCTGACGCCTTCCCAGGCAGCAGCGAAAGTCGTGTCCCAGCCAACAGGGCTGCAGCCACCGCTCCTACTGTGAGCATAAACAAACCTGGTGTTAGCATAGGTCTGTCTTCATTTCAGATACATGCAATCAGCAGCCAGATCCCCCTCTCTTGCAGGGGGGTGAACCCCTGCAGTGGGGAACAGGACACGGTGGCGGTACGTACACTGCTGATAGGTCCCAATTCTGCACGCACTCAGAGAGTGGCTTAACTTGAAGTATATCATGGTTATAGGAATGTAAAGGAATGTAAAGCAAGCTCCTTTTCACAGCAGAAATATCTTGCAAATGTAAAAGGTCAAATAAATTGGTTGCTGCAGATGTTTGTCGCTGCCCTCGGAGAGGCTGGATCACGGCAGGACGGGCTCTGAGCTGCCAGCTCCCACCACTTGGAAACAACAATTCCTCTTCCAGCAAAAGCGGTGGTACTTTCAAATGTGTTTTCATCTCCGAATTCTACTGCACATCCCACATTTCCCAGTGAAAGTTTTCCGAAGCACTGATGGATGGGGATGGCATTTGCCCTGTTAATGGGGAAGCGGTGCCTGCAGCTCGCTGGGGTGTGACCGGCTGTTCACACATCTAGGAGAGGGAAAGGGAATTAATCTGAGCAGTAAAGTCAAAACTAAACTGAGCAATTTGCTGTAATGAAATGATTTGGCAAAAAAAAAAAATTTTTTAAATTATCCTTTGAAGGTCCAAACGAGCAGTTCTGAGTTTGTCCCTGCCGGTAATTTCCTACGTGTTCCCACAAAATAGTTTGACTTCAGCAAAACTGCATTTTCCTACAAAGATCCCTTCCACTGGAACCCTTTCTAGCCTTCCCACTGCCCAAGAGCTCTGCCTGCAGCCAGGCTCCCCATGGAGCTGCACGTGGGGGCGAGCTCCCCACAGCTGGCCTGTGCTGGAGGGTGCCAGTCCTGGTGCATCCCTCTGGATGGTGCAGCTGGGTACTGCTGCAGTCCAACCTGTGAGCACCCATGGGCAGCTGCCCCCCCCAGGCTCCTGGCTGGAGATTGTCCTTCCCACAGCCCTGGCACACACGTCTCACGTGTGGCACACACACACGCACTAACCGATTCTCCCCGCACCGTGCACACTTTGTTTCACACCCAGGATGGGTTTTCTTGCCTCTGACCCAGCCTGAAACAAACCTCTGGATATCTCCTCCCTACGCAGCCCCCAGCACTGCCCTGGACCCCCCCCCNGATTCTGTGCTCATGACTCCGAGGGACATGCTTTCTGCTCCCCTTTTTATTTCTATTTCTGCAAATGTGGGGCCCAAAACAGGTACAACCCCACTGCTTGGTTGGAGCAGAGGAACATCCCTTCAAACAAGGTTTAGCAGAGTGGTGTGGAAAGGGTTCCCATCCTGTGCAGCCACAGAACAGAGCAGCAAATCCTCTCACTGGTTGACAGCAGATCGTGGAGGCAAGTCCTTGAGTGTGAGACACTGAGCTACCAGGGATTATACAATTCCTTTGAAAAAGGGCTTTTCTTCCAGATCCCTTTAGCGAATCTCCTGCTATTACCCACCCTAAAGCGCTGGTAACACTTTCAATCCCTCTTGCTTTCTGCCTCTGACATACATTTTGCCTTTCACACCAGGGCTTGGGGTTCTTTCATGTTGCATCAAAGGCATGTTACTGCCCGGGATATGGAGTGGGAGGGGATAAGGGACTGGGGAGGGGGGGAGTCTGTCCGAATTAAACAGCTATTTCCAAATTAACAAATGCAGGGGATCGGCCACACTGAGCCAGGGGCTCTCCCCAAAGCCCAAGCTCCCTCCCAAAACACTCAAGGCCAATTTGGGTGTTTGGGTCTTTCCACGTGTTTGTTTTAATGAGTCCCCAGGAGGGTCCAGTGAGGCTGCGACTTGTCCTGTCTGTCAGGGACCAGTGCTGCAGCATCACACAAGGAGCAGGGCTGGTGGATGTGGCTGGAGTAGGGATCAGGCTGGACTGAAGCCCATCTAAGTGCAGTGTTTGGGATGAGATGCTGTCAGGGTTTGACCCTTTCAGCTGCCAAACCCGACGTCCCCTGCATGATTTAGGGAAGTCTCGGTGCGAATGCAGGTTGGTCCTGATATTCCAGGTCCTTAATATTCACAGGTCCAGGTAGGACATTTAGTGGCCGTTTCTGCTCTCCCCATCAGCTGACAAAGCCAGACCTCTTATTTCTGCTTCTCCACCAAGGGCTCAGGACTGAGCATCCATCGCCATGTGGAGAAACCACAACCAGGCACTGCCCCATCCCAAAATCCAACCGTGCCCAGCTGCTCTCAGCTGCCAGGAGCGGGGGAAGCAGCCCATGGGCTGGATGCACGGAGCCTGGGAGAAGGCAGCGGGACCGGCTGCGTCGGTGGGAACAGGGCCAAGCACGGCAGCGAGAGCGGGAGCACAGAGGAAGGGGCCTTCCCATTGTCCAGGACAAAAGACCAGATGTGCGCCCAGCGTAGGGAAAATCCCACCCTCCGAAAGCCAGATCTGGCATTTCCACTCAGAAGGGCCTCAAGGCTGTCATTACCAGCACATTCTGCACCAGCACAGCTAAACCCCTCCTTAAACTGATCTCATTCATTCACCACAGTCTGCCCCGTCACAGCCAGGGCTGTACCTGCAGATGTTCAGGTCAAGGGGTCGCTTTTGCTTGTCTCCCAATTTTATGTTTTCTTCTTTAAAAGCCAATGAGCAAAATAAAGCCCCATGATGGATTTGGTGTTCCCTCTCGTCTCTTGATTGCCTCCTTGCTCCAGAATTACCACCCTGCTCAGAACCCCAAACACAGTGCTCATGCACCCTTATGGATACCACTCCATACAATCACTTTAACCCAACGATCTCCACATTAAGCTCCAGCCATTAAGCACTGGCACACACCTTACCTAACACAGATCTTTCAGAAAAAGCCTCAGTCTTCAGGACACCCAGAATTAAAACCCCCATAATTTTCCTTTGGACTTGTTCCAAAATTTTGGGACCTGTTGGGCTGGAGTTTTTAACAATGAAGGTAATTAATTTCCAGTTTGACTTCATCAGGGTCCTGCTTCCAGCCCCCCCTTTCTGTCTTCTCTCCCTTGCTGACTGCAGCACCTGCAATGCCAGCTCTTTTCTCCCTGAGAAGGTATTTCTACGCTGTCATCGAGTCACCTCTCAACCTCTTGTTTTAATAACGCAAACAGATGGAGGTCTTTAAGTTCTCCCCCCCTCCCCATAAATCCATTTCTCCAGCCCTTCAATCATTTTTGTAGCTGTTTTCAACACTCCCCAACATTCTCCCTTAAATGCAGACACCTGAACTGGATGCAAAATTCCTGACTTAGTCTCCCCAGTCCCATAAAAAGGTGAAGTCCTCTCCCAGCCCCTATTCACCATTTCCACTCTCACACATCCAAGAACCTCATTCAGTCCTTTGGCTGAAGCATCACACATTGCCAGGAAGCTCCCACCGAGCTGGTGCTCCACTACAACCCCCCCTCGAGTCCTTATACAGAAGCAAACCAGCCCAAAGTACCCCCTTTGCTAAGGCAGGAGCTCCTTCTTCCTTTATAGGTGCTCCTGACTGAATGGCTCAGATTCCACACTTACTTAGCCCGTAGTACAGAGGTTTGATCTTTTATGGAGAATGTGTGGCTTGCAGAGTGCTGGATACTGACCTGTATCCTGGGAAAAGGGAGATTATTTTGCATCAGATGTTACAATTCCCCTGTCATCCCTTCTCTCCTATTCCCTGCCATCACCGCTCCTGGGTTTTGGTGCTCAAGGGTGGCAGACACCCACCCACGGCTGGACTCAAACCTGAAGACCCTTGCAGAGCAGAGGATCCAGCCAACTGGCCACAGATGGGTCATACCCAGGTACCATATGAGCTGATGTCATCTTGAATGTGTGCTGGGCAGCACAGCAGCAGCACTGGGGGGCACAGTTGGCAGCCAGGGTGGCCCCAAGCTCATGTCATTTCCTTGGCTGGGTTTCAAAACAGAGCAGCACAGGTAAAAGGGTGAGATTTTTGGTGTGGGAACCAGGTGTGGCCAAGCTCTTCAGAGCAATGCAGCTGACAACAGAGCTTCTGAGAGCTGAAATGTCTGAAATTCTGCTCCTTTTCTTTCCCTTTCCCAGTTCAGCGCTGCAGCTCTAGCATACCTGCACTTTTCATTCCAGAAACAACCATCCATTGGCATCCTCTGAGCTGCAAGCAGCATGGTCACTTATAGGGGAGTATTATGGGACAGTTTTAAAGAAGTCTAAATAAAAGGCTGGGGAAAAAAAATATGCTGCTTTGCTGGAAGGCTGCCTACAATTCCTCCTTTTTAACCAGCAGGTGATTTCTCTGCAGCAAACGCTGCTTTTGCAGGAGGAAGATTACCAGCCAGGATGGGGTTTTTTCCCCTGGGAACAAGCCAATTTCTCAGGAAGGATGGGAAGCTCGGCCTGCGCCCACCCCCTGATGCGGATGGGGGGCGGGGTGGGGGTGAGGCTGCTGTAGATGGCAGCAGCCGACCGCTGCATGTCAGTGTTGCTCCACGCAGCGCAGACAGCTGTGCAACATCTGGGTCCTGCTGGAGCAAATCTGCTCTCTCCCAGCTAAAGCACTGAGGAGGATGTGACAGCACTTTGCAGGCAGAGGGACAATCGTCCGTGTGTGGCACCGTTGGATGACAGTGCCCAGCTCCTACTGAGGGCTCAAGGGGTGGGAATTATATTCCCAGTCTGGGATGAGGTGTCCGACTGGCAAGCAGGTACCTGGGGGAAGTGTGACCCTGTGTTGTCAGGACACATCTTACCCCTGTCCTGACCTCATGTAAAGCACAGCACCCCCATAATCCCACTGCAGGGTCTAGCTCAGCACAGTGCTAGGACAAAGCATCACCCAACACTCCCACTCCTGGTTTCTGCAGGGACCAGGCTGGGAGCTCAAAGCCAGCGTAGCACTGGGCAGGCAAACTCCAGGCATCGCCCTTGCTGCCAGTGCTGTGCTGGTGTAACCACCCCAAACAGCAGTGTCAGCACCCATGTGTCTGCTGCTGGGGTCCCCAGGGTAGCAGCCTCCCTGCAGAGCTCAGCCCATGCCCAGGGAGGGCAGAGGGGATGCCCTGCCGAGCATTCCACTGGGATGTGCGTGGCTGCAGATGAAAACCCTCCAGTAATGCAGAAGAGAGACAAAGGCCTCATGGGATGAATAATTATCACCAGAGTTAGCAATGGTGGGGTACTCAAACCTCCACACCAGCCTCATGAAGCTCTCACTAAATTCAATAGTAACTCGTGGTTCTGGCTCCCCCCATCCCCTCCAGGCCCTGCTGAAGAAGAAATCTATAATTTGGGGGTGGGATTTTTCCTCCCATTGCCTTAGTAACATATTTCCTTGTTGTGTCCATCACCTTGAAGAAATACATATTAAAGAGGTGAGAAGAAAGGTGGAAAGTGGCGGGGCCACCGGAGCAAACACGTTGTCCCAGGAACCCAACATGCTTCCCAGCTGCAGATTCAGGTCTGTAATTAACCACAGTAGGGGCCAGGGAGGACCCATGGTTTCATGAAAAGGGAAATGAAAAGATAACTGTTTTGTTCTGATTTAGTGGAGTAACAGCACTGATGGTGCCTCATGCAGGGGTAGAAGTGGGATGGATTTATACAGTGGAAATTCAGCTGCCCAGAAGTGAACAAAGCTCTTGTTGACTTTGGGGGGGTGGGGGGGAGGTTGAATTCAGAGGCTGCACATTTGTTGGCTGCATGCCCAAGTCCTACAAACAGCCAGGAAGGCTTGTACAGGTGTTTCACCAGGCATGAAGTGTGCCAGTTCAGCCCAAGATGTGTCCTCCCCCTCCAGTAAGAAAATCCAGCATGGGGCTCCGAAGGAGGAACCATCTTCTTGACCAGCAACACTTTTCTGTGCTTTGTTTCCTGATCTCCAGAAGAGGAGGGAGCTGGAGACTTTCCAGCCTTACGAGAAGGTCCTGAGGATTCAAAGCTCTCAGCGGTAGCCTTTCCCTCTCTTGTGCCCCCAGGAGATCTCTGGTGCCTGCAGACCCGGCAGGTGCCACCAGCCCCACTGCATCCCCAGGGTCAGCTCCTGGGACCAGCCTGAGCGTGCGAGACAGCAGCCACCATGCCAGGGCCACTGGCACAGGGCCACTGCCATGGATTCAGAGAAATGACCAGGAGCTACCAGCTCAAGAGTTTTGGGCTTTTTCTTTATGTGTAAATTTAGTTTTAGCATTAGAGATTGTTATACTGTATTGTTTGTTGCAGCAGTTGGCATAGACACTGCCCTAGAGAGGACATGTCATGGCACCCCATCATGCCTTCAGCCACACAGGCTGTGCTGAAAGAGGGTTAAACAACTCTTCTTCCTTTCAAACCTCCTTACTAGCGTGTTATCCATGAAATGCTGCTGTGCTCCAGGGAGAT
Organism: Zapornia atra; assembly: GCA_013400835.1. Lineage (NCBI taxonomy): Eukaryota > Metazoa > Chordata > Aves > Gruiformes > Rallidae > Zapornia > Zapornia atra. The sequence continues at coordinate 1,491,123 of VZTU01030148.1, forward strand.
GACAGGCCAAATCCTGGCTCGCTCTGGATCTGAACCCAACAGGGAGATGACAGGCCAAATCCTGGCTCGCTCTGGATCTGAACCCAACAGGGAGCCATCAGGCTGGAGCTGTGAAGGCAGCAGTAATTCATGACCCTGTTCTGGTCAGCTCAAGAGGCTCCGTGACCCACTAAAGAGGTGTCAGGGCAGATTACTCACACCACAAGTATGAGTAAGCAGGGAACGATGGCTGTCTAGGGCTGCATCAGTGAGCTCGAGGGCGAAGGCAGAGACTTGTAAAGCCCATGGAGATGCTGGCAGAGTCCCTCAGCACGTGCAGGGTCCCGTGCATCACCCAGCTCAGGCAGCACCCAGGACTCCAAAGCCTTATGAGCAACTGCATGATGGGCAAGACTGCAGAAAATTAAGTCCTGGGGGTGTAGACCTGCAAGGCTTCCTCACCCAGACCCTCGATGGGCTTGACCTGCATGAATCCTGCAAACATCAGCTTTGCAGCTAGGAATGAAGGTGCAGACTGCCTTACGGGTGCTAGGCAGCAAACGGGAGGCCTCAACCTGTCAGCTACTGGAGTGCCAGACTGGTTTGGAAGATCAGACCCATATTTTGGCTGCAGTTTGGCTCACTGAACTCTCTAAGCTGGACCTGAGCTTCCCCTCCCCAGCTTTGTACTTACACAACACCACTGTGTCTGTGCAGCCAAGAGATTTGCTCAGTGACTCTAAGATAAACTTGGGAATTATTCCCTCAGCCAGGAAGTTATATAAAGTGCAATCCCTACGATGCACGATTTCTCTCCTGGCACCGTCGTGCCTATGCAAGGAATATCCATGGTGATGGTGCCCACAGCATCTCACATGTCTTGCCTGCAAACAGCAGAAATGCAGCTCTGATTTAAATAGGTGCAGGTGCTTGGAAACCCACTCAAGCAGTCATTATTCTGTTGGACAATGCAAGCGTGTCAAAAGGAAAACATCAAAAGATCATGGCCATTTCACAGAAACATCATGTCAGGGACAGAAAGAGAAACACATTGCTCCTACCAAGTCACAACATCCTCTTCCCAAACTTTTGGAACAACTTATCTTGAGTTTTTCCATTTTGAAACAATTTTAATATCTAATTTTAGACTATAAAATAAATCATAATGAAAACAAAAATGTTTTCAATTACTAAAATCTGTTTGACCAAGCAAAAAATACTTTTTCCAGCCCAACTCTCACAGATAATTTTGAAACTTCCCAGTGTCTTTCCTGGCTGGAAGAAAAGCCCTTGCCAGACCTTCCGTACCCAACTGGTAGACACACAGAAGGTGTATGAACACAGCCAAGAGACATAGCATTGAAATCCTCTGGCTCTGCTACCAAGAATTCATCCAGAAGAGACTGAGAGATGATGAATTTCACCCTTGTTATGAGAATCAGCACTGGCCACATCAATTATTTTATTCTTCAGACCTCATGAGGCACCAAGGCTTTGGATGGGTGTCAGCAGAAGGATCATCAGCTGCTCACCTGAAGAGGAGTTCCTAGCTCAGAATTGACTTCTATTGCCACAAAACATCTCCACTAGATTGTGCTTGAAGCAAAACCTCCTAAAATGTGGATTATTCCTGACGCTGCCCCAAATTTCCTTTATGACTTCAGAAAATCATCCAATGCGGATGCTGAAATGCACAGTGAACTGGGCTGGAGGGGAGAGGAGGGGATGCAGTTTCCAAGGACAGAATGGGTGCTGCGAATCTGCCATGGGGATAGGCTTAGCCCCCTCTTTCAGTCAAAACTCACCAAGGTCATTAATGTTCTACCATGCTGAGAACATCAGCTCCATGGACAGGTAGGAAAACAGCACACATGTACACAGTAAGACGTGTGTGGCTGGAATTTCAAACATTTGTCCATTGGTATTATATTGTTGTTATTATTAAAAATGGTATTGATATTAATAGTATTAATAATACCAATAATATCAATGCTAATATTAATAATGATAGCAACAACAATAATAATTTTGTACATCTCTGTAATTAGGGTCTGCAAGGAGAGTGCCAAGGAGTGCACAGCTCCTTTGCCTGCCTCAGCCCTTCCCCGTGTCTTTCAGTTGTCTAAAGCAAGACCAACAGCCCTGACTTCTGCAGAGCACTTCTTACTGAACATCCTGAGTATGTGGCTTGTTCAAGAGGTTGAGGGATCAGCAATAGAATCACAGGAACTCTTGAGCTGGAAGGGACCCATGGGGATCATCGAGTCCAACTCCTGGCTCCACGCAGCCCAGCCAAGTCAGAGCATGGGACTGAGCGCATCTTCCAGACTCTTCTTGCCCTCAGCCCAGCTTGGGGCTGTGACCCCTTCCCCAGGGAAGCCATCCCAAACAGAAGAAAGAAAGTGGGGCTTTTTTCTTTTTAAAACCAGGGCTTTGTCTTTCTGTGCAATGCAGACACAGGGCTCTGCCATTCCCCTGGGTCTGAGGCTCCCCAGTGGCTCATGAGCTCAGATGTTTGTTGCTCAAAGAACAGCAGCATCCTTCTCAAACACAGAGCGCCAAAGAGAACTCCCTCTCTCCTGCAGCAACAGGCTCCTTCCAACCCCTTGCAGTACATATAGTCACTAATTCACCCAGAACCACAGTCTAGCCCCACATTTCTGAGCAAACCCAACCTCCCCCGTTAGCAGTCAGCGTCTGCAGCACTTCCTTATACATTTTACTCTCCTACAGACAGGATCACATGTTGTTTCCCAGCTCTTTTGGAGCAGTCTCCCCATGGTTACCTTCTCCTCCTCTGCTTTCCCCAGCTGCTCCCACCTGGCAGCTCCCATCCCCGCTCCCAGCAAAGAGCTCTGCAGGAGACAGGCACTGGCCAAACAGCTCCACCATATTTTTCCCCCTTTGCCTCAGAAGCAGAAACTTTTGTTGTTAAACCTCTTGAAAAAAATAAAAATGACTGAATCTTTCTGAAGACCACAGGAGGAAAAGCCTGGTTAGAGGATCTAAGCAAAGTCAGGATGAATAATACAGACCGGTTACTGTCCTCAAAGGACAAGCAGAGGGGGACAGGCAGGGGAACACAAAGGGAAACGCTTCATTAACTTCTCCCGAGGTTATCTGCTCAGTTTAAAAGCTAATGCCTCCTAAGAAACTGTACAATGCATCAGCTTGCAGCCCAGTTCATTACAGAGCTACTCTGCACAGCCGGGGACACTTCTACTGGGGCCTCTCTTCGGGCTGTCTTTGACCAGAGCCACCTGCCTCCGCGGAGCCAAGCTAATGATCTGCTCCTCTGTTATGCTTTTCGTGTTTCCTGAAATCCCCCAGCTCTATGATCCTTGTTCTCCCTTATCTGGGAATAGATCTGAAACTAACTGGCTGTGGTTTATGGGGGGGATGTCTTTCTCCTCTGGCTACCTTGAGTCTTTGAGGACTTTCAGCTAGACCGAGCTGTTCAGATAACCATGATGAAAAGTCTCAGGTTTTATGGGAACTGAGATGCTCCAGGGTATAAAACCCATGTGACAGAGACCCCCTAGGGCTGCGGCTGGCCTCCCTCTTTGACTAGGATGTGGCTGCACAACATCTCCCCATTTGGCTGTACCCAGCGGGCACCAGATATCCCAGCACAGGCTCTTGTCACAGCTCCAGGCAGCCCGTTCCTGCGGGGTCCTGTCTCAGAGTCCATTTCTTCCTTGTCTCTCAGACAGCTGTTTACATTTTTGTTTGTGTGAATAATCTCAAATATGAAGGCTTTGCTTTTCACCCCATTAGATAATATTAATTACTGCAGGGAGCCAAGTAGCTTGGAAAAAGGGTGGAAAAAAAAAAACCCAACCCCACTCCGGAAAAGCTGCAGGCTTTGCAAGTATTTAAAGGGCCATCTGCATCTCCTCCAGAGCTGTAAAGACAAATGAGAGCAGCAGTAGCACATATTTATGCAGTAGACATCATGGCAACATTTCTGCTCCTGTCTCAGCCAAGAACTAGCACCAAAAGTGTAAGGCTTGCTCTCCTCCCAGCCCTCATCTCCATCAGGAATGCAGCAGAGGGGTTGTTTGGATACATGAAGGGATCCAGCCTCTGGAAGGAGTCACCTGGATTTTTGGGTCAAATGGCTTCTCTGTCCTCCTTCTCACCATGCAGCCTCCCCCTTAGAGCTGCTGAGCATCTTCTCCTAGAAGGTTTTCCAGCAATATTACCCATTTGCTTGCCATTGGAAAGATGCTCGATGCAAGCAAACTCGCAGTATCCTCTGGTGGGCAGGGATGCACACAGAAATGCTGGTTTCTGATCCTCCCCTACCGCCCCATAGACACAAATTCCTCTCTATGCATCTTCCCTTGGGGATTTAGGGACTGTCCCTGAGAGAAACATCTCCTTGCTTCACACCTGGCCACAGTTACTTGTTAGGCATGAGAAGAAAAGGCCAAAATCAATTTTAACACATGCAGTGAGACAATCCATTTAAGAACAATAATAAATAATGAGTTTATTAATAATTCATCTGTTTCAAGCAAACATCTTCTCCAAGCAGGCATTCCTGCCTCTCTGATATTAACCAGGGCTACTCAGACCTGGCCCTGGTTTTTCATTTGGATGCCAGCCAGCAAGGCTTCCAGGTGGATGATGCTGATTTACAGCCCATCTACGTTCGCTGCTATATTTACGCGGCGTTGTTGGGATTTTTTTGGTGAATTACCTTTCAGGGCAGTCATCAGTTTTGAAATACAAGAGAGAGACAGCAGCAACTGGAGGAAAGCTACGGTGAAATTCAGTCACAAATCTTGCCCGTTCATTCCTGTTCCATCCATCCCTCTGCTTCCTCAGCGCTTGCCTTGGGAAGCTGTGCCCTGTTACTGGCTGCTTTTTGCTGGAGATATTATATTGCTATAAATGTCAGACATTTGAAGAACAATGCTATCTATTAGCATGCAAAAGAGTATTATTGTCTGCAAGTTACTAGGTTCAAAGGCGGCATTGTGCTTGGCAAATTGCTGTCTGCAGCTCCCAGCAAACACATCTCAGAGCCGATGGCACAGGGTATGGGGAGACAGAGGTTCTCATCCAGCCCAAAGCAGGGAGCTCAACAAAAGGAGAAAATTAGGTAGGAAAATCCTACAAATGTGTTCCAATACCTTTTTGTTATTCTTTTATGCTACTATTAGGCTAACCTCAGCTTCTAGATCTTTCCTTCTACTCTTGTATTAGCAGTTTTGGGAACCTGCTTTGGCAGGGGTTGGACTTGATGAGCTCTGGAGGTCCCTTCCAACCCCTACAAGTCTGTGAATCTGCGAAAATGATAGGAAAAGAAGAGAGACCCCCAAAACATTACCTAAATCATCTGCTGCAGAGAGCTCTGCTCCAGCCCAGGGAAGGAGCCAGCTTGAACCATCTAAGCATCTGGCCGTCGACTTAAGTGCTCTTACCCGCCAGACGTGCTCCTTCTGACAGGTGGAAGAACCTTTCCAGCTGCTTCTCCAGAGTGACTTGTTGCTGCTTTCCATTCCCAGCCCCTCGCAGGAGCTCGTGGTGGGGTCACACAGAGCTGGGGTACTGCCATTAGACTGCAGAGCGGTGCAACGCAGCTGTGCCTTAGAACTCAGGTTGAAATGGCATCTTGGCATGCTCTGGAGAGACATGTATAAATAGTGCTCAGCTCCTACAGCCTTCCTGTCACCCATTAAGCTCAAAGCATTTATTAAAGAAGTGTGAGTCATGCTTTGTCTTGCAGAGATGAGACACCATTTTCTTGGTCCAGAAACTCCACAAGATCTCAGCTCCACGGGCACCTCTACTCTTGGGCCACCTGCCTCTCCCTGTCCCTTCCCACAGCCCTGCTCCTCAGCTCCTGTCTCCTTCCCACTCAACTCATTGAGCAGAGGGAGTTGTATTTGTGGGTGCTGTGCCTACACTTGATTTGAAATGTGAGATGCACAAATTGAAGCTAAAATCCTTGCTGTGCAAAGGACAGTGAGAGCACCCAGCACCCAGCGTGGCAGCCGGATGTCTCATATGGGAGCACAGGAGAAATCACAGGGTTTGCTGCCAACTCCGGCCACGCTCCCATTGGAAACAAGTGATTGTGGGGAAGAATATATGGATGGGTACAAAACTATATGCAGTGCCTATATTCAGTGGCTTACCCAGAAAATCACAGCAGCACAGACACCCCATGGAGCTGTGAGCATCCAGCTCGGGAAAGAGCGGTAACGCCAGCACCTTCCTTTGCAGCAACAGGCTCGGAGGCTGAGGAACTGGACGAGCTTTGAGGCAGGCACTGGGGGAAGCCAACGCAGAGCAGGTGGTTAGAAGCTGCGTTAAACAGCCCCGTTAACAAGCACGGCAGATTAGACCGAACAACGGCTCATCAGCATTCAGTCCAAAGGCCACAGGCTGCAAAGGCAAGAGAATAGAGGAACAGCAAGAAGGAGGGGACATGAAAAGACAGCAGAGACGGGAATTGGTTTTAATAATATTGTTTCCTAATTACAGCACGGCACGGGGGAGCAGATGCAGCCTGCTTTGACGTTCACAATTCAGCAGAGGATGTGCCAAAAACACGGCAAGGGAACTGGTGACACGAGGGAGAGGGCAGCGGCACCTGCGGCAGCAGTGGTGGTGCAGTGTGGTGGGAGCAGGCGTCCGAGCATCGGGCTTGGGTCACCCCATATTGCTGCTGCCCAGCACCCTGCTGGTGTTTATTTGAGGCTACAAAAAGCAGTCGGAATGCTGTGCTGGAGAGGTTTGCAGGGAAGAGGGTGCACCTTACTTGGGGCAACTGATATGTAGGGTGAGGGATGGCACATGCAGTCCCAGGCACGGAGAGATGTTTCTCCATCAGCTCCACTGGGAATGGGAACATCTCTTCAATGAGGCAGATCCATCCTCCCATCATAGTGGGAACCTCCTCCTTCCTTCATTATGTCCTGAAACATTTATGGGTTTCAGTATCATTATCCCAATGTGAGAAACCCAAATGACTTCTTGCACAACCCAGCAGCACAGAGGGGCTGTGGGATAGATCCTTGCCCCACAGCAAACCAGGCAAGGATGGGCATGTATGGGGCAAGTCAGCACCTCCCCCAGCAAGTAGGAAAACCCAGGGCCCATTTCTCCAAGCAGTGTATGTATAGGAAGAAGACTTCAACCTCCTGAAAAACTTTCCTCCAGCTTGGCATGACATCTGTAAGCCCCCTACGCTCGTTCGAGCTGTACGTAGAAATCCACAGGATGAGGAACACTAATGCATGTTTTGGTCCCAGTCCAAAATAAACGCCGGCTATAATAACCCTCATGGGAAAGCCAAACAGAGGACCCCTTTGTTAGGGACAAGTCGGCACGTTACGCTTCATTTGGGCCAACAGCACTTCCAGCACGAGGCTCGAGGCACCATCTGCTTGATGTGGGTAAGGTGGGCTGAGGCCAGAAACCAGAGAAAAAGGGGAATCTCAGGACAGGGAGCTTCGGGTGATGCCTCTTGCGTCAGTATGGCCCATAAAGACTCAAAAAAGCTTGGAAGAAGAGGGACTGGCAGGTATGTTGGGCCATTAGGGTCTCTGCTGGAGGTACTGGTTTCTAATGGGGCAGGGAGAAGCAGAGGTGTCTCCTGTCCCACTTTCCTTTTGAGCACGTGTATGAAGAGTTCCTAGTTGAGGATATCCTATCTCTGGCTGGCTCCTGTTTGGTTCCCTCCAAAAATAGCAACAGAGGAGCAACAGCATGGGATGAAACCCTGCATCTCTCTGCTAAGGCCACCTTCCTTGCTGGTCGTGTAACCATGATGAAAAGACTGGGGGGAAGGTCTGCCCTGACCTGAGGGGATGGGACAGGGAGATAGCCTGCCAACAAGAGCCAGTGGCTGCAAGGTGGTAAGAGAGACCTGTGTCCCACATCCTCACCTGGCAGAGGTGCTGCTGAGTGGGGTCAGCCCCACCTGGAACATCGTCTGTGTGATGGAAAAGGGCTGTGCTGGCTGGAGAGGAGGAAGGGCTGGGTCCCAGGAAGTAGGGGGATATACTGGCCTCAAGCACAGCCAGCCTCTTTTCTGAGGTGTGTGCAGGTAAAGGATGTCTTTGCTGCCTTGGCTCCCAGGTAGGGTGTGCTGTTGGGGTGACGTGAGCTCTGTGTGCTATGGGAAGGGGTGTGCTTGGAGGAGCAAAATGTAGGGGCAGCTGGGGTAAGAGAAGGAGGCTGTCCTTGGCTTGGGATGTGATGCGGGTTCCCAACAGTGGCAGGTTATGGACTTCTGGGGAGTGGTCCCTGGCTTGTGCTCACTCTGAGTGCCCAGAAGATGGTGGTGGTGATCCTAGGGGACAACTGGTGCTGGGCACTCCACATAACTGTCTGTCTGCTTTGTGTTGAGCTTGGATTTCCTAGGAAGAGTCTCATTGACTTAAAAAAGAGATAAAAGGAGGGAACATGACGTGGGGGGAGTGACCGTGATGGGCCTGTAGCTGGAGTTCTGCAAAGTTAACATCATTCCTCCCCTCATGGGCACAGCTCCTGGTGTTATCGAAGCAGAAGCCTGGATGTGTTTCAATCCCACAGGGAGAAAGCAGCAAGCAGTTAGTTTTCTGACAGCTCCGTTCCCATGTACGGCCATCTGGCAAAGACATTGGTATCTTTTCCCCTTTTATTTACGAGGCCAAGGGAGGGCATGGCCACAGAGGAACAGTCAGCCACTTGCAACACGGGTGCCACAGTTGTAGGCAATTCCTGCTGGGGGCAGAGAGGGGTGGGGGGTGCCTTGCTTCTCCCCTCTGCAGCCCTGGTAGCTGGGAGAGGAGAGAGGGGTTTCTGCAGCAGGTGGGGAGTTTGGCCCCTTGACACGCTGTGGTCTACCTCAGTGCACATGATAACAGCATTGGCTTCTCAAGGGTATTTTGACTGCTAAGTGCTGCTGTTCAGTACCCAAGTAGTGGCTCAGAAAGGATGCAGCGCTTACGTTGGCTTAGGGGAGGAAGAAAAATGGGGGGAGAGAGGGGTTGCTGCTGTTTTCTAGTAGATGTGGCTCTTCATTGGATGGAGCAGGGTTGGAACAGGCCAGCTGTGAGGAGCTGGAGGAAATTGGTCAGTAGCTCTGGGATAGGAACAGTGTGCATGGAGATTGGGGCTCAGGCCCCAAAAATTCCCAGCAGGTGGTTTGAGGAGCGGAGTTTGGTGTCTGGGTGTGCTGTACTCCTCACAGCTGCTAGGAGCGTGGAGATTTTGTTCCTTTGTGCTTGTAAAATGCTCTGCTAGCCTGGAAAGGCAGCATTAAAGAGGTGCAGATAATTAATTACTAATTAGCTGGCAGATTATTCACAGGATACAGCCAGAGGCTAAGCAGGTCTTTGCAGAGGCTGTGGAGAGCACAAAAATCTGTGCAGGGTCTGTGGGGTGGGTGCTGTGAAGTTGGGTGTTCCCACAGCAGGGAAAATGCAGCAATAGGAAATACCTGGGAGAAAACAAGCAGTGTCTGGGGAGCTGGAAGGGAGAATGGATGGTGCTGGGAATGGTGAGGTGATGCAGTGCTCTTTGGGAGGGTGCAAGCAGTCAGAAAGGGGATCAAAGCCTCAGTCATGGGCACCCTGAACCCTCCGGTGAGGATCAAGTTTCTCTGCGGGGCATTAACCAGATTCCCCACAGCTGCCTCGACAGAGAGAGAGGAGTGGGGGCTCCTCAGGGCAGAACCGAAGCTGTGTGTGATGAATCGAGGTGAATTGCTACCAGCTGAGTTGATCTGGGGTTTATTGCCTGTTCCTGAGTAGTTACAGTGTGGGATGTGTCCTGGGGAGGCTGGTTCTGCAGGCAGCCCTGCTCCAGCTATTGCCTCCTGTATGTTGGTCAGACTGCCTGGGGTAAGCACAGGGGGATCCTTGCTGTGGTAAGTGGTATGTGGGTGTCCTGGCTGGAGTCAAACTGGGCTGAGGTGTACTGGTTGCCAGTGTGGGCTGTCCTCAAAAACAAGGGGGTTAATGAAAGCCTTGGGCTCACAGCAGTTACAGCATCCTCCTGCCCTGGCTGAGGGGTTTGATAGGGGGTTGTGGGGAGTTTGCTCCCCGCCTCCCATAGGAATGCCCATCCTCCTTTTGCCCCTCTGAGACTGGGGTAGTGTTTGCCGGTGCCACTAAAGGTAGTGATGGCTTCTGTCACCTTCACCAGTCTGTGTTACCTGCACATGCTCACATTAACACACAAAGTGTCCCTGCTTTGCTTTGTCTATAAAAATCCTTGCAGTTGAAGGAGCTATCAGACATTAAGTGAAATTGATACCAAATTGGTGTTGAACATACAAACTTGAGGCATTCCCAAACTACTTTTTCCCCTCTGCCCACTGTGTCAGCACTGATGGTTATGGGGCTTTTCCACACAGTATTTTAAACCCACTGGCTCCTGGCCTGGTTGTTGGTGGAGAAGGATGGAGGGGATGGCCAAGGTCCCAGACAGCAGCTGACATGGTTCGTGCTTAACAGAAATCACCTTCCAGATGGGCTTTTGGCTTTGGTTTAACTATGTCGGTCCTGAAAACACATATCAGTGAAACATGCCCAGCTCTTGTTTTTTCAAGCTGTTTGGTTGCTCTCTGAGGATAGCAGTTGCTTGGGTCTTGAGGGTTGTCCTCAGTGTCTGAAACAGCAATAAAAGGAGCTGTGTGAATGCAGAAAAGGTTCGTGCTCTTGGTTTGAGGCTGAGTTGGGCTGCTCACCTCAGTCCAAACCAGGACATCTTCCACCTGGCCGAGAGTGATGCAGCTTCTTCTGTGTCAGTGTGGGAAGGTGATAAGGGGAGGGAGGCCCTCTTCCTGCCCGGCTAATGATCTGCAGTAATGAGAACTTGGCCTCAGCCTGCTCTCCAGGATGAGAGCAAAGGCAGGAATTAAAGTGTTCGGTCCCTGGGCAGCTCTTGCAGCTGGGTGGTCCTGCCCCAGCAGGGAGTGCGTGCCGGCAACACTGAGCCTCCTCCCTGCTCCAGCACAGATGGGGATGAGGAGGGAGTGGGGATTTCGGAGTGCAGGAAGGGGTCCCGATGGGTGGGCTGAGCTGGTGGGGACCAACTCTCTGGTTGGAGGGTGGCACGTGTGGGGGGCTGGCAGCAATGCTGTGTGCAGCTAGTGAGCAGATTGCACCGTGCTCCCCAGGGCTGGCTGGTCCTCAGCAGGCACACTGGCTTCAGGGCTCTTTTGGTTTGCTTCTTTGAGCTTCAATTTGCTGTTTGTCCCAAGAGGGTCTCTAACCATAGTGGGTGTCGATCTTGGGAAGGTCCCTGCAGACCCTGGAGCAGTGTCCCTACAGCAGGCACCTCTTCCTGTGATGTGGCATCGGCTCAGCCTGTGGGAGCAGTGGCTGTGGAAAGCTGCCACATCCTTAGCAGGACATACAAGGAACCAGATAACCTTGGTTGGGTTTTTATACTTATTCGCAGTTCTGTCTGGCACCTTGAAGGATAATAATAAAGGGTGTGAATAGGTCCTGCCTGTGTGTTCTGTGTTCTGAGCCTGTGTGATGCCTGGGGCATGCTGAGGCCCCATTAATGCGCTCAGTGAGGTTTGAAGGATGAAGTGTCAGTCTAAATATGTGTGCAGCTGATGGTGGTGGCTTGTTTGGTTGATGGGTGGGTGAAGCTCAGAAAAGAGCCACCTGTGTCCTGCTGGGATCTCAGGGCTGCATGCACAAGGGAGGAGCTGCTGGGTGGGTGTCCCTGTGCCTCTCCATGGGTGGCCGCCTGCTGCCGTTTAGTTCATGATGGTACATTGTGCATCTCTTCAGGCCTGTTACCTCTCCTCCTGTGAAACCGGAGGGGACAGTGACAAATCTGGGAAGCAAGAAGTGTCCTGGGGTCAGGCTGAATTCCGCAGCAGTATCATAAGGGTTGGAAGGGACCTCAAGAGCTCATCAGGTCCAACCCCCCTGCCAAAGCAGCTCCCCAGCTCATATTGCACAGATCGGTGTCCAGACAGGTCTTGAATATCTCCAGAGATGGAGACTCCACACCCCCCTGGGCAGTAACAGCAGGAGATGATGTTTAGGGAGGTCATTTTAAGGAAATCACGTGTGAATTGATCTTTTCCCTTAGTAAACTACTCATGGGTTTCTCTACCTTCGAAAGACCAGTGGCCTCCAGCAGCAGATGAGACACATGCGGGGCTTTTCTGTGTGTCCTTACCCTGGGCACTGGGGATGGCAGCAGAGCGCTCCTGGCTCACAAAGCATCTCAGGTGTTTGAATGTGCTTTCTCTGCCTGACACTGCCAGGGAGCTGAGTATTGATGGCTTTTTAAAGTGCTTGGGGTGCTTGTGATGTGCTGGTCCAAACACGGATTGGCTCTTGTGTCTTACCCATTCATCAAACTGCGTTTCCATTGATTTTCCCAGGATTGTTGTTTTGCTGGAATTCCAAGTCTAATAGCAGATCACGAAGCTGGAGGCAGCTATTAAATCATCTGGTTTTACCTACCATGCAGCACAGGTCATGTAGCTCCGTCCTCTGGGCTCTGTACTGAGCAACGTTTGATTAAAGCTGGTTTCTCTCTGTTTGCCTAGAGGCAGTGTTATTTTGGGGAACAGAAGGCTCCCTGATGATTCCCTCCTAGGATTTGCTTGTTTAAGTTGTGACCCTAACTGAAATGTGCAGCCTTTGTTGTTTTAAGACCTGTGTTTCTTGGTTGGGTTGGTGAGAGCTCACGGCACATGCTTGAGTGGAAGTCTCAGGGATGTGCAGGACCTCCCCTCCCCAGGCATTGTCCAGCTCAGTGGTGTGACTGTGCAAGTCCAACCATGTCCTGCTTCATCTGCTTGGGTCACTAGGTTCCCAGAGTGCTTATGGGCTTCTAGAGAAAGTCGAAGAGGTGCAGAGAAGTGCAGGTAGATGCTCAGACTCCCTTCAAGGCTTTGCGAATGCAGGTGTAGGAGGGTGAGAAGTTCTGAAGACGTGGTCTCCATGTGACTTGCCTTACTTCAGTGGGTGTTCTGAGATATAAACACGTGTGTTTAAGTAGCAAAACATCATAACACCATGAGGTGGTGCCAAGGGAGGGATGGCCATGCACAAGTCTGTCCTCACATGGTTTCTCTGAGCACCTGCTGTTGGCTACCACTGGAGACAGGTTACTTGGGTTGGACCACACAGGTCTCCCACGTGGTAGCTTTTGAGACTGTGCTGCTGCGAACGATCGCAGCTACAAGCTGGGCAGCTTGTCTGCCCCAGTGCTGGGGAAGACATCTCCTGGAAGCACTTATAAATTTGAGATGACGTATTCATAGTCAATGCCATGTGCCGGTGTCTCACCTGGGAGGTGAGGAGCTTAGCTGAGGTGACCTGAGACTTGGCATACCCTGCATCTATCATCCCCAAAGAGATGCATTTAACTCACTTCTAGGCAGGGCTGCAAATTAAAGCTACCTGCCTCGATGACAGATCTGGGGGAGTCTGAGCTGCTGACATTACTGATTGCCCACCCTAGTCCTGAGGCTGCTGAGTGAAGGGAACAATATTTATCTTTAAAAAACAAATTTTATTTTAAACCAAGAGCTGGTCGAATAGAAGATGGAGCATCCTTGTAACTTGAAATGATAAAAAAGGAGAACAAGTAATCTATCTCTGTGGTATGGCTTTCATTCTGGGTTTGAAGGGATCTAGGTTCCGTGGGGCTTATTTGCAGAGGGACAGGAATAACTTTCTGGTTCAGCTCTTGGCTAAAGCAGCATCTGTTTCGATTTGTGTTTTCTTAAAACCAAACTTTTAAATAGGTTTTGGCTCGAGTTTTTATTGGCAAGCCAATCCCCCTAACGCACGATTTTTTATTATTTTTTTTAATCGCTTCTATGAAAAGCAGGAATATGAATCGATGTCAGCAGGTCTGAACCCACCATGTGGATGGAGATCTTGGGCTTCCAAGGTGGGAGAGAGATGTTGGAAGCTGCTGCGGTGTCTCGCTTGAGCTGTACCACAAGAGGGCAACCCCAGGCCACAAATCCCTTGCCGGGGAGAAGCTGGTGGGAGCACAGGGAAAGGATGACACGCTGGAAAAGGTAGCTGCCACCTCCCTGGTGCAGAGCAGGACCTGCCGGGGAGGGTGTTGGGTGAGGGTGTTCATGCATGCATGGAGCCGTGCTAATTGCAGGTGATTTCTTCAACAGGGAATAATTTCTTGGCGTTGGCTAAAGTCATGCCAGATGCTTCTCTGTCTTGTGGATCGAGGCTGCGGGTGCTGTTATCAGTCCAGGGTAGTGCCACTGGACTCACTCCTGTCAATTAACATCTGTCAGCATCCAAAGCAGTGAAACAGCTGAAATTAAAGGTGTGAAATGCATTTCCTAGCAGCACTTACTCAGGTGCCACGGGTCCCAAAGGAGGTTTGAGGTTTCTGTGGGGCTGAGCCATCCTGCCCCATTCCCTGCAGAAGAGCTGTGCAGGCTCCAGTCTGTATGCAGAAGATGGTGAAACAGGGCACCCCAGCCAGCCTCCAGTCCCCTTTGCCCAAATCACGTTGTGGCAATGGGAAATGCAGTTGGGCATTTGATGTAAAACCCCTCTCCACGAAGAGTGGCCAAACACTAGAGCAAAGCCTGCAGATGTGGTAGAGCACCCCAGGATTTTTGATGCCATATCCTGCTGCATCATGGCACCCTCCTCTTCCTGCACTTGCAGGTCAGGGGATGCAAGGTGAGTGCAGCAGAGTACTGAGCTGAACTTGAGAGTAAGGTATAATTCTCAGCTCACCACTGGCAGTACAAGTGGAAATGACCTTGTGGAACCAGACAATGGTTCTGACATCAGAAACATCGCTCTGGAAATGGGTGGAGTAGGCTGAAAATGCTTTAAAACTGGACTAAGAGTTGAATTTTTAGAGGAGAGTCTGCGGGGGGGGGAAAAAGTGTGTCCACATGTGGAGAGATGAGCCATCCCTGCCCAACCTCTGTGCCCCTACTGGGAAGGGGATTCCCTACCAAGAGGCGATTGCTGCCCAGCAGCCCCCATCACGCTGGGTGGTTGTGCCAGGGCTGCTGTGTTCGTGACCTGACTCAGAACAAGGGCTTGTTTAAACAGTAGCAGAAGCTCAATTAAAGCAGAGACGTTTTCAATTTAGAAGTACATAACGGCAGGAAAAACAACCCGTGATGAGTTAAAGAACTGACTCAGGCCAGCAAAGGCCAGTCCTGAAATAGACCTCGAACACGGCTTGTTGAAAATGCTTCCATCAGAACAGTTTCCTGATGGAGAATTTGGCATTTCTTCTCAAAGAAATCTTTCAAGAAAAGCATCTGCTTCTGTGGAAAATTTCATCTTTTTGGGTTGGAAAAACGGAGCATGTGAAAACTGAAATCTCTCAGTCCAGCGATGCGTCGTGCCAGTTTTCAGGCAGACTCCACCTCTGTGAGCTTCACTTCTCATTCCTGTGGTCCCCAATTTGCCTTTACAGAAGGGGAACCCCCTTAAATAATTAAATGTCTTCCTCCCCATCTCCCCACTTTTCTCAGCACATGCCATGCGTGCTCTTAAAGCCTTCCCTGTGGTGGGGAGGACTGCAAGGTCAGCTTTTGGAGCAGTATTTGTGGTGGCTCCCCTGGGACAGTAAATGCTCTCTGCTGCTTCCACACCCTGTCCCTTCTGACACAGGCTTCTGGGAAACCCATCTCCATCCCATCCTGATGTTTCGTGCATCCTGGGAGGTGGCTGTGACTAGACAGCCAGGAAAGACAACTCATTCTACTGGGCTTATTTGTGACTTTACTGAATTATTTTGCAGCAAATTGTTATATTTTCCAGGTGTTTCTGTATCTCCTTGCTGCCACCTCCTTTGGTTCTACTCCTGAGCACCCAACTCCTGATAGAAATCTAACACACCCAACATGGTCAGAGTTAGTCCTAGGACCTGGGTTTGTTGAGTCAGGATGTGTTGGCCTGTAAGGCAAGCATCGTTGAGTGAGTCTGGATCTTATTCTGTCTTTCTTCATCAGCAGTTAGAACTTTTTGAAAGGTTAACAAAATAGTGGGAAGCTGTTGGAGGGAGCAGCACTGCTGGGTAAGAGACCAGGGTGACACCTGGATTTGGGTGTTGAGGACTCAGAAGAGGGATCTGTGTTAGGAGCAATAACCCCTCCAGTTACAGTGCCTAGGATAAACACAATGAAGGAGATCAATGTACATGTATCCGTTTAAAGCACCAAAGCAAGGTGCTGAGCTCCATCAGCACAGTGGCACTTGCTGTCCTGGGCATTTCCTTTCTTTCCCAAGCTACTGTATGTTTAGCTGGAAGAACCATGGGGTATGGAGGAAGCATTGTTTAAGATGTTAGAGTCCTAGAAGACAGTTTGGGTGTCAGAGAAGGGTTGATTTGCATTTCTTCCATGATTCTCTCCATCAGTAAAAAAGAGATGCTCCTAGCCCTAAAGGAGACCTTCAGAAGAGGTGCTGGTGAGCTTGGGTTCCTACATCATTGACGTGGGTAAATGGTGCTAGGATGTGATACATGCCTAAGACCATGCAATGCTTTGAGGTCCTTGGGTAGAAAGGCTTGCAGAAACATTGAAAAGAAATAATCTTGTAGTAGAATATTATGTGGAATAATCCAGGTCAGCAACACTGATCTGATACAGTGCTGCTTCTATCCATGTTTTAAAATGTTGCCTTCAACACAGAAGACTGAAAAAGCTATAGGACGCTTGCAAAAACAGACACATTCACACTTTAGTGCCCAGACTTGAAAATAGTGGGAGAAAATGTCTTAAATATTGTGTTTTCCTAAGACCACATCAGCAGTGGGTTGGTGGAGGCTCCTTGCAGTCAGCAGAGGGAGTGTGCTGCTTTGGTGTCCTGTCACTGAGACCTGTGGTCAGAGAATTGCTTTAATTCCTAGCAGCCCTATGCATTAAAAAAAAAAGCTTCATAGAAGGGGGGTTTGTGTATCTGTGTGGTTCCTCCAGGCCTGGGCATTGTCATGAGATGGGCTTGCTGCTGATGTGAGCAAGGGGCTGAGAGGAAAACCTGCCTGGGCCCTGGGATGAATGTGTTTTCCCCACGTGAATTTATGAAAGGACTTTTCAGTCCATTTAAGAAAACAAAAAAGTGTTAGGAGCAGAGGCTTGGCCAAAGCTTGGGGTCCTGGTGTGGAGTCTGGAGGGAACAGAAAAGCCTCAGTGGAGAGCACTTTCTAAAAAAACATCACAGGTACAGGCCAGGCTTGTGTTTCTGTGCTAACCCGGGTCTATTTACCAACCTTCCTCTGCCCAGAGGCATTTTAAAGAGAAAATAGGAAAGAGTCCTCTGTCCCAAGAGCTGAGGTGTCCTGGGCTGTAAGGGCCTGTTAAAGCACAGGTCAAGGCTGGTGTAGCAGCTGCTGTTGAGACGGTGCCGGCCCCAGGGCAGGAGCAGTGGTGTTGGAGAGCCCTTGGTGCAGCTCCCCTCCACCCCATGGGATGCTCCATGCGTGTTCTCACGGGATGAGCTTCCCTCTCTTCCCCTCAGTGTGGGCCTGGGTCTGTATTACAACAAAGCCATTCAATCGATTATATTGGTGCCAAAGCTCCACGGTAGCTCTTGGGAATAGGTGTGCTCTTGGCAAAAAGAAGGCGACAGGCTGCAAGTGGCCAAAGCACATTCTAATGCTCAGGAACTATTGATTCTCCCTCTGCTGCCAGGATTTTTGAGAAGTTAAACTGAGACAGAAGGTACCAACTTAAACTGGTAATGTTCTAGTTGATTTTATTTGTGTCTCCTTCCTTACATCCTCAGAGCATCGACTCCCCCACCCCACACACCAGGCAAGGCAGTCCTGAGGTCAGGCTCATCGTGCTGGGGGCCGTGCTCTCCCTGACAGCCTGCAGCATACAAAGGGCTGATGAGAAAGGGATTCAATCCAGTGTATTGGCATTCGTGTGTGGTGGTTGTACTAAAAGCACTTGCTGTCAGCCCAGCCATCACTTATAATTGGCTTTTATTTTTCCGTGTGCCTCCTGGCAACAGCAGCTCTTCCCAGGCTGCTGGTGGGGTGCTGGGTCTGGGAAGGCTGCTCCGTGCGTGTGTGGAAATGGTCAGAACTGGCTCATGAAGGGTAATGTGGCCCCTTCCCACCTGCTGCTAGGTCTACATCTCTGAGCATCCCACCAGAAGCATTTCCCTCTGTGGGCTCACTGGCAAAGGCCACCTCTGTTATGGCAGGGTGGCTTCTGACACACTGGGGGAAGCGTGACCCGTTTGGGGTGCACAAGTTTGCAGAGTTATGGTGCAACAGCCAAGTTATTGTGCCGTCACTTGGTTATTCTGGGGAAGGTGGGGGGAGGCTGGGTTTTGTTGTGGGGCACGCTCACCAGAGGAGCACTGGAGAGAGCGCGTGACATAATAGGTTTAGGCCTGAATTAGCTTTTTTGATTATGGTGGTGTTACAGCTACATAAAACACAGCAAAATGCACAGAGAATAGGTGACTTCAGAGTGTATTTATAGTAATGACACTGCACAACCCATAGAGGGGTTGGAGAACACCTTGCAGTTCTGGTTGAATGCTGAAAGCACAGATCCCTTTGGCTTGGGCCTGTGAGCAGCAGGTGGGGGTAGATTTGCTCCTCAGAGACAGCTTGGCCAGCTGAGTGCCACAGATTTACACAGGGAGAGTTATGTCACCTGTCACAACATGTTTTCCATTTTGGGGAGATGCACTAAGTTGTGGGTTGTCTTGAAGGTACAAATCTTCTACCAGTTCTGAGTTGCTGTCAGGAACCTTTTTTTTTAATCTTGCTGCTAATACTGGAGCACCTAAAGCTGAAAACACTTGAAAGTCAGACCAAGATTTCCTTGAAACCATCCCCATAAGCGTTTGAGATGTCACTGTTGTCTAGTCCATGTATCCTAGACATTACTTGTTCCATCTGATTGCATTTTTATGTTTGCAAATAGAATAATCTAATGACCTAATTTCTGAAGGAGGCCTGTTATTTATTAACCATGATGTAAATTCTACCAGCACAAGAATGAAGGACACTGGGCTCTTGGATTTCTGCTATTTTTAAAGATCAAAATCTCTAGGGCAATTAATCATTTTCTTCTGACATATTGAATTCAGTCATGTGTTACAGCAACAAAACTTCATATGGGCAGTTTATGATGCAACATTAACTTGTCAGCAAGAAGGACAATTCATGACTGTCTATGAGTAGCAAGTGGCAGGCGTTTGGACAACTGTCCCCTAGTTTTGCAAGCATCAGCAAATTTTGTTGGCAAAGCCTATGTAGGCAAAGCATAATGTACGCTTTTGCTCACATATATATATAAAACCAACAAAAAATATAATCCCCTGCCAGGAGTTTCCACTTATTTTCCATAACGAGAGCTGGAGGGTCTGTAAAAGCTGGCCTCATAAAAAGAAATTGCATGGGATGAATTTTTCCTTTACAAGGAAGATGGAAGAAATCTGAGTTTGTTTGGATGCACAAGTCTTCCTAAACCATAGTTTATCATCTGTGTTAGTAAGGAGGGCGCTCTCAGACCACGTGAACAGGGGGATGGCAGAAGAATACAGTGATAAGAGCATGGGTGCACCAAGAACCATGGAGCAAACTGGTTTTAAGACGAAGCCTTGGCACAACAGCAGCCTGGGTTGGTTTTTTTTTTTTTTTTGAGATGATCAGAGCTGCAAAAGCTTTGAGGGAGGAGAGTGGTACACTTTTAAGCTGTTTATGGTGAGGCTCTGAAGGATCCTTGAGAGTGCAGGGAAGTGGCTTTGCTTTGGTGCAGTGGCGGAAATCAAAAGATAAATGCAAAAGGAGAGAAAGACAAACAGATGAGGAGAAACCCTTACAGTGCTGTTCCAGGCAGATATGTGCTGATGTGAGATTGTCTGCCAAGGCCAGAGGAAAGGTGGCTGCAGCCATCTATGTGCTAATGCGTGGCCCTGAGTAGGGATTTCAACAGGGTGGGGGAATAAAAGGGGCTGTGCTCTTGGAGGAGTAAACCCCATGCAGTTATTGTGCTTGGGTCTAGTGTGGGAGCAAGCCGAGTGGAAGGAAAGGCTGTGTTGCTGGCAGGAGGGCTGGGAAGGTGGTTCACAGCAATCAATGAATGGCGTGGTGGGGAGGAAGAGATGAGTGCTATCTGGGATCAGGCTGGGCTGAAGACTGTGTGTATACCAGAGTACATAGGTGGGGAATCAGTGGCAGGTGTAACAGCCTAAAATTGCTTGATGTGTTCCACAAGGCAAGAAGATATTAGCTATTAAATGTTGATGGAGGTGATTATGAACTGCTCTTCTGCTCATAAGTGGGTTTGGACTGAGCCTTAATACAGGAGTGAGATGATGAACGAGGGAATGTGTCGGGGTAGTGCTGGCCTTCACCCAGACACACTGAGGCCAGGCTTAAAATGCCCAACCCTGAGCACGCTCCCCCCCATCCATCAATGGGGGATGTGGTGCAGAGTGGAAAAACCCATGCTCAGAAGCCCACTGTCAGTGTGTAGTAGGCTCTTCAAGAGACAGTTGGAAAAGAAAGCATAAACACTGAGACGGGAGGCTATATAAGGCAGATGCACACGGTGTGATGTGCACAGCGTGGCTCCCCAGCCATTCCCCAGCACTCTGGGGTACCTTTGTGGTCCAGGAGAAGGCTGTACTCTGAATGGCAGTGCTCCGAATGGGATACGTGGGCTGTGTCTATGGCATGTCCTGGCTGCTCCTCCCTGACCGCAGATCACACCCTTTTTCCAGCTGAGGGATGCTGGCCTCGTTCTTCTAGTTGGGAGCAGAGAGACTTTAATGACTTGGGTTTAAGCTGGATAAAAGAGGCTTCTATAACAGTAACTCATGGTGGAAAGTGAGAGTAGTTGGGGATGGGAATGTATGGTCTCCTGTACCTCTCAGGAAACAGCAGTTTTTGTCTGGTCTCAGGTCAGTTGATTGCTGTAATGTGTTGAAGACTGGCTGATGAAGGACACAAACACAAGTTATCCCGATCAAAGGAAGCAGAGGAAGTATAAGAAGAGATCAGCTCAGCTGAGTTGGGAGCTGCTCGGTGCCCTGAGACTCAGAAAGGAAAGAAACAAAAACATAGAAACTAGATCAAACGAATAGGCACCCCTCCAGAAAATAATAGAAGGAAAAATCATTGTGAATGAGTCCAAAGAGGCAGCTGTCCTCTGCTTTCTGTGAAGGAAGCTGATGTTAAAAGATTTCACGACTTCAGCATGTCCACCTTGCCTGCACAGCTGCACTTAATGCTTTACAGGCATCGAAGATGGTATGGGCTCACATTAGAAGTGCTTAGATAACTTGGCTGGGATAAAATTCCCCCTGAAATACCCAGAATAGTGCCAAAGAGGTTTTTTGAGCACCAGTTTGTTCTTGGCTCCCTTCAAGGACTCCTGAGAATGAGTGAGGTTGCCCAGAACTGAAAGGGCAAACCTAGTCCTTGACTTTAGAAAGTGGAGGCAGGGGGCAGAACCAGACAGTGGGGAGCAGAGGAGCTTATTTCTGCTTTCAGGAATAAAGCAGTGGTTTGTGGGTATCCAGGGCAGATGGGTCAAAAATATGACCCGTTAAATCAATGAAGCTTACTTCAGTGACAGTGTTGTTTAACCCCAGGCAGCAACTGAGCCCCATGCATCAGCTGGCTCACTCCTTCATGGTGGGATGGGGGACAGAATGGGAAGAGGAAAAGTGAGAGAACTCGTGGGTTGAGGTAGAAGCAGTTTCTTTTCTGGAGAAAAGAAGACTCAGGGGGGACCTAATTAGTGTTTATAAATATCTTAGGCATGGGATGCAGGGGGAATTGGCCAGCCCCTTTTCAGTGGTCTGTGGGGACAGGACTAGGGGCAATGGCTGTAAACTGGAGCATAGGAAGTTCCACACCAACATGGGGAAGAACTTTTTCACAGTAAGGGTGACAGAGCACTGGAATAGTCTGCCCAGGGGGTTGGTGGAGTCTCCTTCTCTGGAGATATTCAAGTCTCATCTGGACGCCTGTCTGTGTAATATGAGCTGGGGAGCTGCTTTGGCAGGGGGATTGGACCCCATGATCTCTGGAGGTCCCTTCCAACCCCTACGATGCTGTGATTCTGTGAATAAGTAAAGCACAAGCTGCCTGTGTGAGCAAAGCAAACCAAGGGATTCACTCCCTATTTCCCATCGTAAGTGGATGTTCAGCCATCCCAGGACAGGCCTCCATCGCACCTAACAGGGCCTTGGGAAGACAAGCACATCATTCAATGTCCCCCTTTCCCTTCTCCCTCCAGCTTTGTGTGCTGAGCATGAGCCATATGGCCTGGGATGTCCCTTGGGTCAGCTGTCCCAGCTGCGTCCCCCCATCCTACTCACTGGTGGGGTGAGGAGCAGAGAAGGCCTTGGCTCTGTGTGAGCGCTGCTCAGCAGGAATGAAAACATCCCGGGGTTATCAAGGCTGCTTCCAGCACAAATCCATAACACAGCTCTGCACTGAATAAAATTAACTCTGCCCTGGCCAGAAGCAGTACATATAGTAAGAGGGCTTATATAAATGGGGAGGAACAGTGGATAATGGGTTTTGATGTCTTAGCTCTGGTTGTTCTAATTTTTCTAGCTTGTACGTGGTGTGGATTGTAATGCAGCAGGGTATATATTAGTAATTTTCGAAGCTACTAATTACTGTCAGGGACTGTCACCAAGCTGGAGGTGTGCAGAACCTCCCAGGTTCCAAAGATGTCAAGAACAGCACAGGGGTGCTTGTTCCAGGTTTTAGGACCACTTTACCTATGCATTAATGAGCTGCATGCTTGGGCAAAGTCTCCATAGAAGATCAACCCAACTTTGAACTTGTACCGAAGGAAAACAAGGCAAATGAAGTCAGTCTGGAGGCAAACAAGGATAATAACCAGAGGTGTTGTCTTTGCCAGAAGGTCCCCAGAAATTTCCAATATATGGGGGGTAATAAAGGGAAGGTAAATTGGGAAGAGTTTCCCTAGCTGAATAGGCTTTTTCAGCTCTCATGCTGTTGAGTGTTGGGACAGAAGGAAGCAGTGACCTGGCAGCTGGTGCTTGCTCTGCTTCTGCTCACCATGGTGCTTGGCCAAGGAGATGGCAGTGGATCTTCACCTGCTTTTCCTCCAGCGGACTGCTGGCAATGCTTGGGACATAACTCCCTGCGCCTGTCACTCAGGAACTTCTCTGGATCCTTCCAGGAAGGATGATGAGGCTCTTTCCTGCTCTATTCCAAGAAATAGAGTAATTTGTGATAGATACACATCTACTGAGAGAGGAGTTAATCTGTGTCCCATCAGTGGCTGTCAGGCAGGGTTTAACAGCACCAAAACAGATTCCAATGCAAGGAAGCAAACCAGCCAACCCCCTGGCTTTCACTTCAGTCAGGTGTAAATCTCGGCCCCACTTTGCTTCTTTCTGAGCTCACCCCTGCTCAAATCCAAGAAACGGGTATGGGTTGAATTCTTTGTTCTGAGGTAGGAAGAAGATGATGTGGGTTTTCAGTTAAAATCCCTGGTGTTTGTTGTGCCCCGAGGCTTTCCAAATCTGCCCTTCTAGTCAGAGATAAGTAGAGCTAAATGTTCCACTGATGGGTTTTCAGAACAGTAATTCTTTCCCTTGCTGAGTGCTTTCTTTGGGCACAGGCAGTTGATTGTCTGGTAAGACCTGAGGTGGATTGCCCTGCACTACTTTGTCGTGGCTTGGGGGTGGCGGTTGGGGGTTCTGTTGTTTTCTTTTTTGGAGGACTTGCTCAAAGCAGGTCCTTCATTCCCTGGGTTCCTATGGCCTGTCTGTTGTCACCAGTTACCGAGATCTGTTCTGAGCATTTTGGGGGCAGAGTGAGATAAAAATCTGACCTCAGAAAGCTCTGCTTCTGAAACAGCTCTGTAAGTTTTCCAGGGAAATGCCACTTGTCCACTCTGCCAGGAAGAAAAAAAGCAGCCTTCCACTAGAAGAATCTATGGTCTGCTAGAGGAAGAGTGCTAACTGTTCTGGTAGAGCCCAGGGAGGGGCATGCTGATGCTGTGTCCATCTTCTCACAAGAGAAGGTATTTCAGGTTATTTTCAGGTCTGTTTAATAACAGGAGTAGAGGTGCCATCCTGGTACTATCAGGAGTGTCACCAAAGGTCTGCTTGCAGCCAGCTGACATAGGTTCTCATGATGCTCTTGCAAGTGTTTAGTGATGCTGGAGCATCTGGACTCTTTTGCCTTTATCTGGGATTGCCATGTTAGCATATCCAGGGCTGGCTGCCACGAGGTAAATGGCTGTGCAGCACAAACGGTGTGCCTTAGGTAGTTAAATACCGCGTGTGCCACGTGTATCTGCTGAAATATATTTCTGCACAGCATCAGACACTAGGAAAATTTCTCCAAGTACCCTGAAGCCTTGCTTTGCAGAGCCAGGGCAAACCAAGTAAGTGTAGGTGGTTTATATTCTAACGCAGATGAACTATTTTGGCCTTTGGTAGTTCTCCAAGTAGATGCCAGCTACTTGGAAACAGAGGAGCTTGCTTATTCCTGCATTCCTCTCTTGTCTTGTGCCTCAAATTCCAGTGCCCTGATGGCACAGCCAGAAGTGCCTTGACTGGTTTCTAGCAAAGACAGCAATATATTTCCCTGTGTATGTATTTAATGTTACCTGCGCATCTTCCCCACCACCCCCCCTCTCCGCTGCCCATCCTGATGTGTGCAAGCAGAGACCCTGTCACCTCTGCCATCTGGAGCCTTATTTTTCATCGTCAAATTCACACTGAAGGGAGTGAGTTTGCACCAAAATGCCCGATTTACTTGTTGCTCCTGGTCTGTAGCCAGAAGGCCTCAAAAAGCCATCTTGCTGCATGCCAGGCAGCCGACAAACACCCTCCTGTCAGCCCGCTTGTCTCCACGGGGAGGGTTTATCCAGCAAATTCCACAAAGTTGCCTGTAAAAAGCAATTAAGGTGCCCAGAAATGTATGTTTTGCACTTTACCATACACCCATCGATGTTGGCTGCAGAGCAGACCTCGCTGGGTTTGTCTGAGATCTTCCCCCATCTCCTGTCTCTGCCATAGCAGATGACTGCAAGAGTCCAGCTGGCTGTCTTGGGATCACAGGGGCTCCAGTTTCTTCTAATTCTTTCCTTGCCAGTCTTTTACAGAAACCTTCTAGGCTTGAGTAGGAGGATCACCATCTCAGAGCTGGTCTTTGCTTATTGAAGCCCAGGTCTTTCATGATGACCTTTCCATGGCAGTGATGGCTAATGATTCAGTCCTGAATCCAAGGCAGAAGAAGAGAACATGATAATTTAAAGCAACAATTGCTTCAAGTTCACAGCCTGTCTTTGTACACGAGTGTTTTCCTGGTGGGTGTCTTTTCTTGAACCCGCCTTTTTAATTTTCTGTCTCTGGTGGATGGTGTTGGAACATTCCTTGGCTGCAGCATGTGAATCCCACAAAATCCCTTGATCCCCCCCTGTCTATTTTCAGACTTGTTTATGGAACAGAGTCTGTGTAGGTATTAGTGGCTGAATTAGCAAAGGAGGAGCAGAAATGTATCACAGTGTCAGACTGGATTTTCAGCAATACTTGGCATAGGTCAAAAAAAAAAATCATGTCCTCATTGTTGCTCAGAGGATGTTCCAGTCTGGATTACACTGGAGGCAGAGTGGGGCTGAGCTGGGTAGCCTTAAATATGAAAAGTTAAAGCTTTAGCTATGATATCTCAGCCAATTTTGCATGTTGACTTGGCTGTGGGACCTGACAGCACAGATGTTCGATCACTACGTTGGCTTCTATCATCCGACAAGTGGAAGCTTCCTCTAGTCTTGCACCCTTTCCCCTCTGTGCTTGTGAAGCCAATGGGGAAACACAGTGTTAACTGACACGTTGATGGTTATCAGAGCTGTTTTCCTTCTATTTAATCCTGACTTTTCAGCTTCCCTCTGTCTAATGGAGCAGCATGTGACACGCATGGCTAGGGCCTTGTGAGAGAGATGACGTGCTTGGGAACCAGCGAGTTTCTGCATCATCTGCCGTGGGCTGTTGACATAGTATTGTTGATGTATCCTGCTGATGGATCCCATGCATTTCTATCCAGACTGTGGTATAGCTCCACATTACATTCAGACCTGCTAATGAAATTACTGGGAGACAAGCTAACATGGGGGGAGGGAAAACCTCTTCTGATCTGGTGACAACGCATCCAAAAACTGCGGTGCTGCTTGAGTGTGTCATGAAGTGATGGTGGCCTCTGAAATGTCAGAGGGTCTGTGGCTTGCTGCAGGTGTTGTGATGACCTGGGAGAGCTGTTTAGTTGATTTGGCTGGTCCCCCGATGCAGCAGAGAGGACTGAAATGCTCTCCTGTAAGGAGACGTGTTGAGTCTATTCATGTTCTGACCAGACTTGACTAGAACTCCCTGCTGTTGTCCTTCTGCTTTAATTATCCTGATACCATATGCTAATTGCTGAGTTTGCATTGCTCAAGAGAAGAGCCCAGCATTCCCTTATAGGTTCTCGCTTCCTTAATGTATTGTCAGCCTATAACAGAGCATTTTCTGGTCTAAAAGCAGCTCCAAGACCAAGACAAAACTCCTGGTAGATGCCAGCAGGCCTGAGCTAAGAGCCAGAAGAGTCCATTGCCACCTTCTTGTTAAGCAAGTCTCACGTCAGAGATGTTCACTTCTCTGCAAACCTCTTCCTCCCCCTTTTCCTCCCAATTTAAAAGCCTGTTGTGCCTACTTTGGATAGGGAAAAGTTCCTGCTCACATTGCTCTCTCCTGTATGTGATGCTTTCGTGTAGTTTATTTCATCTTGGTGTATTTTAGGTTTCTGGGTCAGAAGCAATAGGGCATCACCGCCAAAGGCCCCTGTTAGCAAGGGCTTTGTCAGCGATAATGGAAGGATGCCTTGGGTATCCTCTACCCCTCCCACCCCAACCTTCTTCTGCACAAATCCTCTTTTCTTCCCAAATTGAAAGAGCTGCCTGATGAGGGCTGTGGGGATCACCTCGTTGTGGGCATGAACTCGGTGATATTTTGAGCAGGGGCATGTGAGGGCTGGGTGCGGCGGTGCTGGGGTGCAGGCTGTTTGCCTGGGAGATGTATCGGGGCTGTGTAACTTTGGGAGGACCTTGCCATGTTACACAGCAGCTTTGTGGCCGAGCAAAAATAAATGAGTGACTTATCCCACTGCCAAGGACCGTCAGTGGGAGGTCAGTGTTTGATATTTCCACACCCAAAAAAGCAGCCCCAAGCTAGAATTACAGTACAAAATGCCCATTCAGACCTCTCCAGCCTTCTGTTTTCATTGACTTCCATCCCCTGCTTGTACACACAGAGTCCCTTCCTTTCCAAAAGAAAACAGTACTGCTGATAAGGGACACTTATCTCGGCAAGTCATTACAGAACAAGCGAGCTTTTGTGTTTGCATCTGATTCCTGTCACAATGTTAACAAACTCCCAGTATGGAAGCTTTATTTCCACTCTAAAGATGGCCCTTAGGGTAGGACGTGAGGCGCATTATACGTCTCATAAATACTTCCCACAGATGTTTCTTCCTTCCTTAAAGAAAGAAACAAAACAAAACCCCAAACTCAAGATTTCAGCCTTCTATTTGTCCCGTAAAGAACTTTTAAACAATGATCCTTGGCTATGCTGTGCATGTATATTTACCCTTCCTGTACTCTCTGCTGAGATATTACAGGCCTTTGTTCCTCTCGAGGAATTAGCCTGACCTGGAGTTTTCTTGCAGTGGGTTCCTGTGAAACACTTACCCACAGCTGCAGCAGTTCAAATTTAAGGTGTTGTTTCCAATGGTGAGTGTTGGGGGACAGCACATGCAGCAGAAGGTATTTGTAGGCATTGTGGTGCTGTCATCCCAGGGTTCCTCATAATGGAATCTGCCCCAAAAAGGCTTTCTGATTCACCTGAGCTGCTTGGCACCTTCCAAAGTAGTCCATGACATGGAGGATTTCATGGAAGAAAGTTTTTTGGGGGGGTAATTTCTAACTGATATCAGCCTTCTAAAATTCTCTCTTTCTATCAAAGGTCATACTACTTTCCAGATGCCAAGAACATCACATCCTTGTCCACCTAGGGAAGCAGGTCATATTAAAGTGTCACTGAGACTCCAGAAGTCTCAGGGATGGATGTGTCCTTCCTATAACCTTTGAGATGATAGCCGTGCTCAGAGGGTGCAGCATCTGCACTGTACTCTGAGGCAGAGCAGAGCTGTCCTGCAGCTCTCCCCAGCGACTCTTCTGCTGCCACATGGTGCAAAGGCAAAGTGGATTCAAGATAGAAATGGCAAATTGGTTGGAGTCCTGGAACAAGAGGGTGGGAGACAGCTCTCCCAGCGTGGTGTTGAAACAGCTACTCTGCATCTCCTTCCCACAGCCAAAATCTGATGCAATTCTAATTTTGATTATTTACTCCAAACAAACGAGTGGGCTGTAACTGTCCTTGATAGACTAAAAATGATCTAGTTGGAAAGTGTTCTCCTTCTGATTCTTCTGTGTTGCTTTGTGTTGTGCTCTTGCTGTTCTTCAGCAGACCTCCTTGCTTGCACTGAGTGCTCCCCAAAGCACTCTTCTCTCTGCTGGTGTGCCGTGGGAGCCCAAGCAGTGGTGGTGTGAGGGATGCTTTGTGCCTGGGAATGCTGCCTGTTGAGGAGCAGAGGGATTTTGAATAACCGATTACAACTTCCCATGAGATATGTCATGTTCTGAAAATTTGGATGTTCCTTTGGAAGGAAAGGTCACACAACTCTTAATCAGAAATCTAATTTTTCCACTGAAGAAGTTCAAATGGATTTTCTTCTCTGTTTTATTTTCCTTTGCTTGCCACCTTTTAATTAAAGCAGCTCAGTTTAAAACAAACAGCTCCCTTAAAGGAGTCGTGTTGACATATCCAAAACATGCTCCATCTTTAATCCTTTTTAAATAAAGATTAAGGCCATGGCCCATTCCAGACACCTGCCCAAATACCTTGCAGTATACTCAATGGTTCAATCATTTGGACAGTTTTGGTCAAAGGGGTATTTCTAAAGCCATCGGTACAGTGTTCCCAGTCAAAGGAAATGAGAACACTGAGCAGTGTAGGGGTGTAGGAGGCTTTGTGCCTATTTGGGGATCTCATTGAACTGTGTTTGCCATAGCAACGTGGAAATGGAGATCTTAAACTGTGTGTTCTACAGGTGTACACACCTGGCTGGTTAGCCCAGAGACCACTTTGTTGAGTCTATCTGTAAATGTCTGAAAGATTTAACTAGCTGCTGCTTGTACCAGTTGTTTTCCCTGAGAGATACTTATAAGTGTGAATAATTTTAAAGATTTAAGTAGTCTTCAGAGGGATTGCCTGCATGTCATGGTATATAGGCTGTAGCTTGCAGAGCTCTTCATGAAGAGGTACATATCCTTTGGCTTTGTATTGGAAAAGGGAAATTGAAAGTATGGCAAATGACAGAGCTGGGACTGTCCCTGATGACTGTTTTGCTTGCTGTCCATCCGTCTCTCAGCCTAGTTGTCTTCACATTGCCCTTTTCTGTCTGTAGCTAATTGCTGCTGCTCCTGAAGCTCTGATAGAATAGCAAACATGGATGACGTTGAGTTCTAAAAATCTAAATGAGATGTTGGATATCTGCTGTCTGCCACTAGACTGTTGTGCTCCCACTTCTGCATCCCAGTTCTGCTCTAATGCCTTGCTCGACAAGGGGCGAATCACTCTGAGACAGCAGTGGGAGCAGGAATATTTGTGGGCATAGTTTCTTGAGGTACTGGTTGGGTCTCAGTGGATAACTTGTGCTGGAAGCTTGAGGTATGCCTCCACAGGTTGCAGAATTCAGCAGAATAACTTCATTTGCAGTGGTTTTAATAAAAAAAAAAAACCCCAAGCAAGCAAAGCAAATGCCTATGATGCTTTAGAAACAGCCCCTTTACTAATTTTTATAATTCTGGCAGAAACATCTTTAACACCCGTGTACACACTGTACTGCGTTAGTGGTAAGGACTTTTTACTGCCATATAATTTAATTGCAAAAAAGGACCAAAATTTTGCCAGTGGCATGAAGCCAGAGCACCAGAACTTCAGAGCCCTAATGTCCCCAGCTTTATATCCTTCCCTCTTCCATCTACTTTTTTCTTTTCCAATGAATAGAAGGCTTCATCCTTTTAAACTCCAGCAGGACAACACACATGTGGACTGACTCTACCACAAACTCCTCAGTAACACTCTCACTGTTTGGGGGAAGTAAACACACAACTTTCAAAAGTCTTTCTGTGTGGAGAATCTGTTTGGATTTGCACAGGAAGTGGGGAGCGGGCGTATAGGTAGCAATATTAATGAAGTTTTTTATAAAGACTTCATTCAAGGCTTTCAAAGAAAATATAACTCTTATGGGACCCACATTTTATCTGCCAAGTCCATGAATCTGGTTGGAATTTAAAATATATATTTAAAGGTCTCTGAGAAGTAGAAGATTAGAAGAGAGAGCAGCCTGGAAAGGGCATATGGGGAATTACTGCTAGAGAGGAGACTGGTCCTTGGGGGGCTGAGCTTTGCAGTCGGGTGCATGAGTCAATCCTTCCCTTGGCTGTAGGGTAGTAGGAAGAGGCGGTGACTAGTATGCATCTGATCACCACCTTAAACTGTTGTACCATGATAATGTGGCAAAGTACATACAGACCACCTCCTCTGGTGGGTGGACAAGTGTTTTCATAAGACCCTGAGTTCAGACCCCTTCCTTTTTTTCTCCCACATGGGAGATAGCTGGGTTGGATTATTTGCTGCCTTGAAAATGCTATTAAAAAGTTTTGGTTCACAGCCTTCGTTTCCTTGAGGGTCACAATATTCTTCTTGTGGGATTGGGAGAAAAGAATGTGCATCAGCCAGGTAAACTGGTCAGAAAGAGCACACTAAGGGAGGAAGGGATGTCCAGGCTGGATGCAACCAGCAGTATTGGCTTGGCATCTGTAAGAAACCTTTTCCTTCCCTAGAGTCCCTGATGAGTCTAAACCCTTACTCTGGGGAGAGGAGAATCAGTCTGTAAAGCCTTTTGCTGTTTCTTGGGGGGAAAACAGAATCACAGACTCACTAGGTTGGAAAAGAGCTTTGAAATTGACTCCAACCATACCTGTCCTCTACTAACCCATATCCCTGAGCACTTTGTCTACCTGTCTTTTCAACACTTCCAGGGATGGTGACTCAACCCCCACCCTGGGCAGCCTGTTCCAGTGCATGATAACCCTTTTGGTGATGAACTTTTTCCTAATGTCTGATCTGAACCTGCCCTGACACAGCTTGAGCCCATCCCCCCTCGTCCCCTTGGCTGAAGAGACCAACATCCAACTCACTACACCTTCCTGTCAGGTCACTGTAGGCAGTGATAAGGTCTCCCCTCAGCCTCCTCTTCTCCAGGCTGAACACCCCCAGCTCCCTCAGCTGCTCCTCAGAGGATTTGCTCTCCAGCCCCTTCCCCAGCCTGGTTGCCCTTCTCTGGACACCCTCTAGGACCCCGATGTCTTTCTTGTAGTGAGGGGCCCAAAACTGGACACAGTAAAAACCGCTTCCCTGGTAGGAGCACAGAGGTGTCCAGTCATCCTGCCCAGGATTAAGTGGCATGCTTTTATGAGCAGGGAGGATCACAGTTTGAGTGGGTTTGTTCCCTCCTGGCCTTGTTTTGTACCTGGGGACAGTAATACATTTCCAATCTGTACCAGAGATCTGAGTCAGAGGCCTGCTGCCTACCTCCATGGTCAGCTTTGCTCAGGCGCCGTGCAGGTGTAAGGTTCTCATCCCCTTTGCAGTGTGTACCTGTGGCTTTCTGGGGTTTGTCTGTGTGCTCACATCATATGAAAGGCGACACAGCCGTTCACTGTTCTGGGGCAGATCCTGTTTACTTGGACAAGAAGCAAACGAGCACAGGCCTGTGAAGAATCACTTTAAACTTGGCTGTTTACAATAAAAGAAGGAATACACATGTACCATGGCCGGACATCCGGGCAATACATGTGAGATATCAGATGTGCCTGTGCCAGCAGGACAGTCCCTGCCCAGAAAGCTTTGACAGATGATGTACAAATGCAGTCCTTCTGGTGATTCTACTCTTACCTGGCACTGATCCTCTCTGCGTATTGCCCTGGTGCTTTGGAATCCTAGTGCAGGCAAAGTAGCTAGTTTCAAAGCCAAATGGCAAGAGCACAAAGCTGCTCATTGACCTTAATCTTGTTTAGAAAAATCAGCAATGCTAATTTGGAGTGAAGGCTGTCTCTGTCCCTGGGTCAAAGACCCTGAGAATGTTGGTGGACTCGAAGTGTAGATCTGTCCTGCCTCGTTCTCCTGTCCCTAGCAATGGCAGGAGCAGCTAGGCAAGAGGGTAATGACCAATATACAGAGATAATTCTTCCCCATGTATGTTCTTCCAGTGACTTCAGTTTAGGGGTTTCTCAGCTGGTGTTAGTGCCTTTTTTTTTTTTTGATTTAACACCCATGGACAGTTTTTCCATTTGCTTTCCTCAATATCCTGTATCAAGGGGGTTCTCAGTTTAACTACGTGCTGTACTGTACCATGGGGCTGCTTCCCACTCCAGCTGCATTCATTTTCCCAGAGCTGTGCCTAATTTCCAGACCTGTATCAATGTCATCAAGCTGTTTAGCCTGTGTGCTGGATGTGACGCTTTAGGTACATAGATAGCAGGTTAATGTGGTGGGAAGGATCCTGTGAATGTTGGCTGCGTTGAGCTCCCAGTGTTTCTTTCACGCTGTACTTCTACCTATTCTGCCACGTTTTCACCTTTGCTGGGTCTTGGCCAGGTGTCTCTATTTAATGCAGCAGCTTTGTTGACATGTTACTGATAATCCTCTTTTCTTCTACCAGCCTCAGCCTCCCTGTTAGCAGAACAAATCTCTATTTCCACTACAGAGGGATTTGCAGGAAAATTCTGGCTCTGTTTAAGCCGATGACAAAACTCCTGGGGGTTTCTGAATGACCTCTGTGCCATATTTCCATATGATCACAAAGCACTTTCAGCAGCAGCAGGAATAGCTACCTGGAGAACAGGATCAGACTTCCTCAAAGAATTTGTCAGACTTCAAATAGTAACAACAAAATGAGGCTCCTGTTCCTTTGGGTTTAGTGGGGAGGCCTCAAACTGCACCATCCAAAGCGCATCTCAAGTTCCCATCCTCTCCCAACCTTCTTTTCACTGAAGAGCAGATCCTTACACTTCAGGTCAATGTAAGACCAAATATCAGTGTTTACAAAACAAAAAAATAAGCTAAGAGGTTTTACTTCAGCATCAAATGACCAGAAAAAAGATTTCCAAAAAACCATAACTTGGAAATAGATGATAAAATTAGTGAGGAGGCTGCTCTTGGGAGCAAGTCCACAGGGAGAAGTCAGGATTATTGTTTTTTCTAAAGGCTAAAGTAAACTTTGTGAAAATGCCCACCCTGCTGAAGGAGGTTTTTTTTGGTGACTCTGGTGGCTCAAACACCCAAAAGAGGGTGGATATTTTGGCACACGGGACAAACAGAGGCTAACAGGAGCTGCAAACTTCTGACTCCCTCCATGCATAAACTGAAGGTGATTCATCCAGGTTTTTATTTTTAATAGCCAGGCCACCAAGCCAGCTGAAATACATCTGAGGTGAATGCCATGGAATAAAAGGATCAGCTCAGGACAGCAGAGCGGTGACCGGACGCCAACGCCCTGTGGTAGGCACCAAGACTAGAGGCTTGTCCTACCCATGGTCAGGTTGCCAGGCACAAAGGAAAGAACGGGCAACTGCTGCTGCTTTGGCAGGGACAGCACAAAAAACAAGCACTAAACACTCCAGCCCCGTGGACTTTCATCCCTTTTGTGTGCGTTCTGTGAAGTTTCCATAGGATTAAAAACTGGAAACAACGTAGGCCCCTTTTGTCCCCCACATCCCTACTCTCAACTCTACTTTTATGAGTTGGCTGGGGAGAAAGGAAGCTATTTGAGTAGGAAACGGTTATTTTAAGGCAATCTAGAGCAGGCAATGGCTTTTAGCCAAATTAATAACATAATGCCAGTGAAATGTTGCTTTTCATGTAATGCTTCCAGTGCTAACACAATAACAAAGAGCAGTGACTTTATGGAGCTGCTGGTCATTCATCTGAGTGTTAAATGTCCTCTGCTCAGATGCTTCACCCCTCTCTTCTTGCGGCTCAGGATGTCAGGCTGGAGCAGAGTTATTGTTTCTCCACTGGGTTTAGTTCTAGCCAACAGAAAGGCAAGTGGAGAGATATATTTTGATGGGGTAACTTGAGGTTTTGGACCTGCTGAAAAAGTGCAACTTTTCCTCTGGAAAATTGAGCCTAACTGTGAGAGCCTCATGCATAAAACATCATTTCTGACTTCTTAATTTCATTTACTTCTTTTTTTTTAAGTCATATTTGTTTCTGTGGGCGTATCTGTGCTTCTAACTGTTCTTAAACAATATCCAGGATCCATGGTATAAGTGAGCATCAGTTGTATTGAGGGCTTTTTGGCTGGCATACAGCTACACTGTTCTGAACCTCAACCAGATTTTGAGGGATCTCTTTTTCTTTCTGTTTTGGGAGACAAAAGCACACACGAATTTTAAGGTAAAATGAATGTTAAAGACTAGAGATGGAACCCAGGTCTGCCCAACTCTTCTGTCTGGATACAGGTTGATTTTTGCATATATCTAAAGAAGATACTGAGTTCAAATCCCCTGGCTTTTTGTGTGTGTGTTTTTCCTTCAATATATATAAATGAAGAAGGTGTTTATTGCTGAAGGAAATGCATTGGGAAGAGCACAATTTTTTTTGGCTTTCTGTCTGGTATCCACAACACTGAGAGACTGTGAAAATACAAACAAATCTTTATTTCTGGGCTAATTGCTCAAAGCCAGGAGTTTATAACAAGCTGAGAATAATTTGATGTAAAATACAGTTCTGTCACCCTGTTTTCACACTCCCCACTGCTCCATACACCTCTGTTCCCTCTTTCCTGTTAGTTCTTCCCGTAGCCCTCTCCAGGCTATTGAAACCTGTAAGCTCATCCAAAAACTACTGAAAGGCACAAAGCTTTCTTTTGACTTAATGAACTTCAGGTACATAAGGCCTAAACTAAGAGTCTTGCAGCTCCTAACCCCTCTGTGGAAACAAATTCAGACACCAATTCAAATGCTGGGTTGGAAGTACTTTTCACAGTTTATAGAACACTCAGAGATCCTCAGAATTTTGTTTTCATCCTTACCACTACAGAAAAGCCTTCGTTAACAGAGGAAAATGGTTGTTGACTTGATTTGCTTTAGGAATCTACTTTTTACCTGGATTTTCAGAGGCTGGACTTGCAGCCGATGCCCTGTTCCTCCTGTGGGAGATGCCTTCTAGTTGGATGCTAACCAACCTCCCCGGATCCCTGCTGCTTCCTTTCACTAGTTGTGCTGGGAGGAATTAAAAAAGTGGTTTTCCTCTCTGTCAAAACATTGTCTGATGTATTTGGCCTCTATATTCTCTCTTGGTCAGTGTCTCAAGCCAATCTTGCTGTCTCTGACCAAACAGGATGATCACGGACTTTCTCCTTCAGCTGAGGACAGCTTTTGCAAAGCCATCCACAGCCTGACCTCTTCCAGAAGGGAGACAGTGAATGCCCCCACTTAACCTAGTGGGAGGAAGTGGTGTGATTTAATAATCAGTTTTCTTCTAAATGCATCTGTTACAAGTAATTTGTATACATTAAGGATATCATCATTAATTTAATAACAGAGGCAGAGACCCATGTGTAATTTCAGATGCAGAAAAAGAGTGAGGACAGATGGGAGTTTTCCAAACAGCCTCTCTAAATTTTCATCTTGGGCTCATGGCAGAGAAGTGACTCTGAAGGAGGACAGCAGGCTTAATATTAGGTGTTGTTATGGGACAGAATCATTTAGGCACTGTAGGAGGTAAGAGAAATATTCCATGTGATTCTGTTCCCTTGTATCTTCCTCCAGTCCCCTCCCAACCCATGGGCTAAGTTATCTCCAGCAAGAGCACGAGAAGCAGCAAATGGGAGCTTTGCTTTGAAATCTAGAGCTGTTGGTTCTCCCCCTTCCCACAGTCTGTTCTTTTGCCAAGTATTTTGGAAGGTCCCATTGGCTTCAGAGATTCAAGCTGGGAATCACTTTCTGTTTTAGAGTCGCTTTTCTAAATGATGCTTTAAGAGACTTTTTGCTTCTGCTCTATTAGTTTAATGCATTAATTTGGCACAGAGGAGGTGTAGCCCATAATATCCTGTTCCTGAGGAAGGAGTGCTGGGTAACACTGTGAGCCACTCTTCCAAGCATGGGCTTATTTACTTTAATTAGAAAGTGCACTTGTTAAGTCCTCAATTAATTAGGTAGAGCAGCACCTATTGAGAGCAGATGAAAAGAGCTACTGTGGGAGAGGAAGGAGGGAGGGGGGATGTGAGGGATGAAAAGAGAAAGATAATGCCAATGCTGGAAAGTAAGTGGTGTTAGAGAAGCCAGAAAGATCACAGGTACAGCTCTGTTGGACCCTAAATTGTGCTTACTGTTCGTAAATTGGCTTCGGGTATGATTGCTGCTGCAGTTTTTGTGGGATTATTTGGAGTTAATCTGCAGTTTTAAAGCAGATCATTGACTAGGACTTTGAGATGGATTTTGCTCTTAAGGTCCCACTCCATGCCCTACACAACTTACCACGGTCTAGAGGCTGTAGATCAGTCAGGAATATCTTGACTAACCTATAGTCTTTTGTAGGGAAAACCCACAGCAGAAGAAGGCAGCAGCTTGTTTCAGGGAGGAATTTGTTCATTCTGGTTTAAAAGGCATTTGAGTATTTGCCACCATTTCGTTTCCCTTTTCTCTCCTCTTGCGTATTTCTTTGAATTAATATACACAAAATTTTGAAGTGAACAAGTTGAAATCATAGTTTTGAAAGCAAATCTTCACGTTATGATTCCAGAAACACACTATTAACACCAGATGTTTAAAACGTCATAGATGCACTTCCCAAAGCTGAGGAGACTCCAGGGCATGTCATGCATGGTTCTTTCCTGCTGACTTCTGAAGGTCTGTAGAACTTCTGCCTCAGGTTTGCAGAACAAGGTTTGGGGTTTTTTAAGCAGACATCGAATTTCTTGCAGAAGGTTCCAAGAGCTGGGGTTTTAAGCACTATGCCAAGCATCATGAGACTTTTGATAAAATCAGGCAGGGTTGCCAATTTTAAACTTAAACCCATCTCCCCATCTAGAGGTTCACTTGAACTTCTGCCCAGAACCAGTGGAAGAATTTTGTGAAGCTGGGGCAGAGCCTTGGGACTGACCCTTTGCCTGGCAGCTTGACATTTGTTCTGAAAAGCTTGTGGTCGTTTTAAACAACGCGGCTAATCAAAAATCCATTTAGTGGGTGGCTGCAACACTCTCCAAAAAGTTCTCAGTTGACAGATCAATACTCGGGTGCTGTAGACAGATAAGAGGTTTTCTGTGATCCTCTGTGCATATGAGGCTTTTTTTTAAACTTCTGGAATGTATATGTAGGGATGTTTCAGAGGCTTCTCATGAAATGTTATGCTCTAGCGATGACTACGTAGCAATTTCCAGGGAATTGTAATAACATAATAAGCCAGTCTTTTCGGAGGTTGAAGGAATCTTTCCTCAACATTTCTGAGGTTCACTGTAATTCCCTGTCTTTTCCATGTAGGAGTGCAAGTGCGGTTCCACGATGGATAAAGGCAGTGTTCGTGGTGGGCAGCAGGAACACTGTGAGCTGTTGTAAGCCTCTTCCCAAAAACCTTGGAATATTCCTAGCAAATGAATTTGTGTAATGGTACAGGATTAGGTAATGGCAATCTCTGGAGCCTGACTCTGCTTCATATTAATTTTGCTCCTATTCCACTCTGTGGTGCCTCTGGAAGCAGAAGCTCAGTGCAAAGCGGGAGCTTTTGACAACGGAGCCAGTGAAACGATTACGATGAAACTGTGATCGTTTTGGGGAGAGGAATGTGTTAAAATACAAGGTCAATAGGAGTTTTTGGAGATGAGCTTTCTGTCCTTGAGTTTACAGGGGCCTTGCTGCGCTGTTCCTGCAGTTTTTCTTTCATTTCTCTCTTGGCTTATGCGAATGTTACAACGAAATCTGAATGCTCAGTTCTGAAGAGTCGCTGCTGTCTCTGCTTCCATGCTCAGCCCAGCTGCTTTTGCTCTCTCTGCTTTTTATGCCCCTGTTGCTATTGATGCTTCAGCCCCTAAAATCCCATGCTCCCTTTTATTGACTCGGTGCCATCTGTCTGTCCTCAAGCCTTTTCTTTCTCCTCTCCTTCCCCTCCCCCCCCAAGTACACAATTTAGCCTTAAATAATAATTTTGACTTTAATAACCCACATAGAGCTTCATAAATCATCCTGGGAGGTTTTGTATGACAGAGACAACTTCTGAACCATAATGACTGAGGTTTCTGAGGCAGCATAGGCATTTGAATACAAACCTTTCATTAATTTTAATGAGGACCAGAAATCTGTGTGTACATCTCCAAAATCGCTTCAATATACTTAACTGTTAACATGTGAACAATCCTGTCACCCCTCTGATACCACGGTCTCCTGAGCTCATGCTGCACTTCTGGAGGGTGACAGCAAATGTCAGAAGAAAGTGTGTTTCCGTTGTGGAAGGGGAGCAAACCTGTCATGTGGATTTATTGAGTGGTTTTGATGCCCCCACCAAACAGGAGAGAGGTACAAACAAACATGACTTCTGGGCACTTCAGCCCAACAGTATTTCTTGGGTTCCAGGCATCGGCTCTGCCTCAGGAATTGACTCTAAACTGAAGCCAAAGCAACAGGGGAATGATTTTCCTGCTAATGCAGGTCTAGAGTCTTGTGCCTAAGTGGTAAATATCCCCACCACAGACATGGGTGCTGAGCTGCAGGCCCACCTGCGCTGCGCAGAGTGACTCGGAAGATATGTAACTTTGGAACTGGTCAAAGTGTTCTAGATGAATAATTTACAGGCTAAAAGTTGTTCACTTTAGGTCAACCAAAGGTATTTGTGAATTCTGCCCAGCTCTGCGTACTTTTTCACTGGAGAAGGTAAAGCTGAAGCAAACCCAGCAAGTTGCCCCAGCATTTGCACACCGCAACGTTACCTTTTTTCACTTCAAAATCATTCTGAAAGAAACTCTGAGAAGCAATAAGGAAATTTTGGCTCATCATGAAATACTTGGGGCTTTACAGTACCCAGAGCATTGTCTGTTCTCAGCAGCAGTGTTGGCTATGCAAACAGCCTGGCTGTGTTATATAGACCTGGTGCAAACCAGAAATCTTTTCCATTGGCATTTCCACACTTCTGAAGGGGAGTCAGTGTTTC
The DNA here is from genome assembly GCA_013400835.1 of Zapornia atra. Classification (NCBI taxonomy): domain Eukaryota; kingdom Metazoa; phylum Chordata; class Aves; order Gruiformes; family Rallidae; genus Zapornia; species Zapornia atra. The sequence continues at coordinate 1,530,359 of VZTU01030148.1, forward strand.
AGCTTTGTGTTAATTTGATGTGACTGAGGCAGTTTTACTTGAGTGAATGCTTATGGAAAGCAGACATCCTATATGATGGCAGTGCTGACTGATATGGTCTTGAAACTAGTTTCCCAAAGCTTCTTGTACTGTTGGCACCAAAGCAACGAAGCCTGGTGAGGTTCTGCCAAGCTCTAGAGCAGCTAAACCCATCTACACGTGGAATAACTTTGGTGATGACAGAGAACTAGCTATGCTACATTTAATAGAGTTAATTTTATTATTTACTCTTAAAGTAGCTCTATCTTTTCTAGCAATGACTTAAAAGCAGCCTGATTGGTTTATACTGAATAAATCATAAAAGCAATCTAAAATTCTCTGATTTGTCTGTACTGAGGGATCCAAATAGCAGGGAAATATTTTGGGGATTTTAGGGTGGTTTTATGGTTTTTGGTGCCAACCTGAAAAGATTTGCCTTCATTGCAATACCAAAGCTAGAGTGCTTGGCTTGTGTAATTGGTCACAGCTTCATTCAGCTGGGACCTCAGATCTCAAATGTTGAATTTGCAGGCTGTGCAGGGTTTTCAGAGACAAGATATCCATTCATGTTTTCTAAGGTGAAGAAACTGCCATGCAGTTCTGAAATTATAATAAGCAGATTGTGAGTTTGGATTTACATTGTTAGGGAGCCATTTCCCATTGAGCTTTCCTCAGCTCTCATGTACCAGGCTGGGTTAAGGAGATGCTAAAATGGGGACGTGTAGATTCGGCTACAGATTGTAGGGAGCAAAGTCTCACAAAGGTTATCTTGTTCTTTCTGCTTATTTTCAAACACCAGCAGCAATATCTGAGGATGTAGTGCTCTAAAGACATTTTGATCAAAAGCTAGAAAATTAGGCCCATTAAAGTACTGATTGAGGCTTGGTGCTGAAGGGGCTGTTGTTGGATTCAGAGGCACATTGTGACTCTGTCCCTTTCTACTGTGATACTCAATGCAGAGCAAATTAGGAGAGTTAGTACTGGCCCTGATGCAGCAGAAATATCAGAGCAGAGACAAAGAGCCCCAGGCAATGAGCTGCTAAGTAGTGGAAACAGAAAAAACCCTTTAGTTGTACCAAAATGCTGGAGACCTTGAAGGATGCTGCTGTGAGAAAGGCTGGTGTTCAGCACAGCCTTTGTGTAGTCCTTGAATAGGCTGAGGGTGGATACAGCTCATCTTCACTGTGACATGTCACAGTGAAGTCACGTCACAGCTGGATGCTCAGCTTTCCTGGGAAAAAAAGTTGAGCACGAGTTTCAGAAGGGAAGTTGAAATTTGGGAAACATTGGAGCATTTGGCAGGCTGCTCTCTTGGTTCAAGAGATACCTTGTGGCGTCAGGTCCCTTCTGCAGTGCCTCAGGAGTGAGGATTTGTGCCTAGAGACATGCAGGTTCCTTCTTGCAGCTATAACTGTCTGGGGTGGGGAATAAGCAGGAGGATCAGCTAACCAGCTGGCTGGTATGGCCTTGGGCAGAGTGAAAACTGGTGTCCTGTGCTGGCTGTGAGTGCCGTTTGGCTTTGCTGGGCTCACATGAGTTTGTGTTAGGCCAGACGTGGGTGCAAAGCCTGGTTTGAAGACCTGTGCCCCTGCTGTGGCTGGGACTGGCCTGGGGATCCCCCATCTCAGCACTGCCTGAGGGAACTCAACCAAAGGTGACTCTGATTCTTCTGCCAGGAGCTAAACCAATGTGTAAGGGTGTTTGAGCTGTCAGTTCACAGACTGAAGGGAAGGCTTTGGCCCATCTCAGGGCAGAGCTCAGCTGAGGTGCTCGCTCAAGGCCCAGTGGGTCTCCCTTGCCAGGGCTGTGGTGCCATGCTGGTGGCCAGGTGAGGAGGACTTCTGCTCTTCCAGGACTGCTCTCTGCTTCCCCCCGGTCCCAGCCCCCTGCCAAGGGTGGGTGGTGTTGAGGGGGCTGCAGAAAGGAGGGGAGGTCAGGGCGGGTATGGCTAAAGGTGGAAATGTGTGGAGCTGCATGAGTGAGGCAGTGCTGGCAGTGTGAGCCTGGTGTCTTGTCCTCATCCAGGGGGAAAAACTTAAATAAAAAAAAATAAATAAAATAATGCTGTGATGTGGAACAGTGGGTTTTACACCATGCTGCTGCCCATCACAGGGCCCTTCCTGCACGCAGCAGCCCATTTGCTCCCCAACACTAATGTGTGCTGAGGGATGTCACAGACAGCCTGTCCTCAAAATCTGGCAGTGAAGCAACAGGCACAGGGGGTTTCCTCCCCAAAAACACCAGTGCCTGGGCAGGGGTCTCAAATAAACCCACGTCAATTCGTGCTGTGCCACATTCAGCTCCTCCGGTTGTACTTAACTGCTCACCAAGTCACAAGGGGGCACCCATGGCTAAAGCTTTAATTATCCATCAAGAGCAGAGAGCCTTTCTGTCCGTAGGGTTTCCTCTGGCCCCCCAGCCATGGCTGGGTCTGGGGACTCAGAAATAGGGGCTTGGCAAGGTGAGAAAATTTCCAGTTCCTTTCTGTAGGGAATAGAGGGAGAATCCTAAGACACTTCCCTTTGTCTGGAGGCTTAACTAAAACCTGCTAAAGTAATGAAATACTAAGGTAAGACCATTAAACCAATCTTTCTGGACATTTTGCTTTATTTTTTTTTCTCCAGACAAAGTTTGAATCCTTTTTAGTTCATGACAAGTTCAGCACCAACTGCTCGCTAACAAGAGACAGTCCTTTATAATTAAAGACAGGTTCGTAGCTTTGCAGTTTAAGGATGGAATTAGATTTCAGGGATAAGAGTGAAGCTTTCTAGTGATTTTCTTGGTATGATGTTACCTAGAGTTTACAGAGTCTTTACAGTTGCATAAAGACTTCAAAACACCTCTAAGCAAGCTGGTACTTCCCTGTGGGTTGAGTTATTGTCTTAATTTTTCTGTTTATTTTCAGAATTGCTCTTTAACTCTCAAAAGTCACAGATTCACAGGTCTTTAGGGGTTGGAAGGGACCTCCAGAGACCATCAGGTCCAACTGCCCTGCCAAACCAGGGTCCCTAGGACAGGTCGCACAGGTCGGCGTCCAGATGGGGCTGGAATATCTCCAGAGAAGAGACACAACAAACCCCCTGGGCAGCCTGTTCCAGGGCTCCCTCACCGTCACAGGGAAGAAGTTCTTCTGCATATTGGTGTGAAACTCTCTGTGCTCCATCTTGAGGCCATTGCCCCTTGTCCTGTCCCCACAGACCCCTGAGAAGAGGCTGGCCATTTCCCTATGTGTCCCATGCTTCAGATATTGATAACCATTGATCAGATCCCTTCTCAGGCTTCTTTTCTCACGGCTGAACAGCCCCAGCTCACTCAACCTTTCCTAAAAAAATTGCCAAGCCCCTTTACCCCCCTGAGCCTTTCAATAGGAAATAGGGTGCTCTGCATTTCTAAAACAGCTTCTGAAATGGGAAGCTGAGTGGAGATGCTGTCTGTCTTTCCCCACCTTCTCTCCTTTCCCCTCTCTGGACCGTGCTGCATCCACACCTGCATTAACGTGTCCTTCCAGCAATGTTACACACCTCTGTGTGTCCAGCTTTAGAAATTATATCCACAAAAGATGAATTGCACTGGCCAGCAACACTGACAGCGCTCCTAGTCCCTTCCTCCCTTGCTCCATGAATGGAAAGAGCTTTTCCCACTTGGATCAGGAAAAGCCTGACCAAACAGGCTCCACAGCATGCCCCAGGGGTCACGGGGCAGGGACAGGCACCTTGCGATGGTGATGGTGGGGGGATCCATGTAGAGAGCCTCCCCCCTCCTCTTTCTCCCATGCACAGCCAGCCAGAGACTGCTGCTGGTGGGTGTCTGCACAAGGTAAATGAGCCTGGAGAAAGTATTATGTGGGGAAGAAATCCCAGTGCTTGCCAGGGAGCACTTTGCTAGCTACAGGAGCTGGATGCCTGGAGATCCCGGTAACCCCGCCGCCCTACCTCTCTGCTTTCACACCATTGTTCTCACCTGGCACACAAGAAGCCCTGCACAAGCAGAGGTTCCTAATTGCCCTTTTTTTAAAGCAGACCAGTCTAATTTCTGCTGAGCGAGCAGAAACTCTCATTAATTTGGAACAGGGAGGGAGGAATGCATGGATGAACTCCACGCTTGTCTCCACAGTAAATGAACCTGTGGTGAAGCCAAAAGCTCTGTCACAAGCTCTGGAGGAAGGTGCAGTTAATATCTGCAGCTTTGTGGCATTCTTGCTGTCCACAGCATGGGAGATTCTCCCTCTTGTGTCCACAGCAGCTTTGATTTATTTTTTTGTGGTGGCAAAATGAATTCTAGATTTATGTTTTAGCACTTCTTTTTGTTTCTGTTGGTGTTCTTTAAATATTCTGGCTCCTGTGAATAAGGTTTTCTCTGGGCGAGTGGGTCAAAGCTAAAACTATCAGCTTCTATCAGGCACTTTCCAAAAATAAATTGGCAAATTTCTGGTAACTCATTATCTTCAGCGCATGGCTGGTGTGTGTAAAGCCTGCCAGGCTTGCATGCATACAGCCTAATGATGTTAAAACAGGGAATAGTCACTGTGATATGATACTCGAGTGGCCTGAGAAAGTTGTGATGTGTGTGTGCTGCTCAGTGCATTGAAAAGAAAACATGCTGGGTCGGGCTTGCTCAGCTTGTCTGAGCATTAGGCTGTTTCTAAGCTTGCTTCATCTGTAAGTAAGGGAGGTGAGGTAGGATGTGAAACGTGTGGCTTATGTGATCTGGGGTTAGTGTCCCCTCAGGGCTCTTTTTCCCCTCTTTTCTTAAAAATTTAAACTGTGGAGTCTTCAGTGCTGGGAGCATTTCCTTTGCCTTTGTACAGCCTGAGCACAAAGAGGGCCCCAGCTGGGTGCCTGGAGTTCCTATAACATGTCAAATAATAGATGGAGGTTGGATACGACCAGGCTTCTGTTGGTATGATATTGGAGGGGTTATACTTTCTTGTATGCACACACATGTCCTAAGGAAGCTGATCACTTCTGTGTATGGCATAAGAGGACATTAAAAAAAAATCCATTTCAGCTCAAATAATGTTGAGAAAAAATGGATGTAATAGGAAAAGGTTTAATGCAAGGATGCAGAAGTGAGGGAGAGGCATGTGTTAAAGCAACCATAGTTATTGCAAGTCCTGGAAGAAGGTGTAAGTTCTATTTTGAGCCTCCCAAATCCATTGTGAATGCCTCTTGCCATCCGGTATGATCTCTGAACTCCAGTAAATCCTTGTCTGTGCTTGTTCTGGGATGCTCTAACCAGGAAGAAACTTGCAGATCCTGCAACTGCCAAGCCTCGTATCAAGCAAACACCTGGGTCCTGTCAGGCTGAAAGGCACAAAGTGAGACCAGTTATATTCTGAGGTGAAACCCTGGATCTGGTTTGAGCTGACAGATAGTCACTTCCCAGCGTGTTCTGATGTCCCGGGACAGTCCTGGAACCAAACAGTGGGATATGCTGTTAGCTTTTCCTTCATGCTGTGTTTGGTGAGGGTGAGGATCAGCCAGCCCAGCATGTGAGGTCTGTGGTAGCTCCAGAGGCTGGCAGTTGAAGGCACAAAATGTGGAAAATTGGGCTGGATTTGCTGCTTTGTGTGAAAGTCTTTCGCGTTCCAGAGCGTGTTTGTCCAGTGTCTAAAGGCAGGGCAGAAAGCCAGGAGGGAGATGGGATCTTCTTAACCCAGCCAAGGCATTTGTCAGGGCCATTGTCATCTTTGTGCTACCCCAGTCAAACCAGGGGGAACATCCACCTGTTCTGGGGTAATTTGTTAGGCAGGGAGAGAGCAGCACCTTGGCAATGATCTTGGAAATGATGGTCATCTTAGCACATCACTGCTTTTCCTTTTGGAAAACCCTAAGAAGGAGCCAGATCTCTTTGTGGTGTTAGGACACCAAGCTTTTGTGCCAACTGTGTATAGGAGAAAAATGAGGAATCTCTATTCATAAGATTGTTAAAATGATGCTCAGTGTTTCTCAATCAATGTTCCACAATCAGAAGGAAAACAAAAATATGTAATGAATAGGAAAAGATGGGGAAAGTGTAAGGGTAATAAATGGCTCATTTTGGGTGTGGAAAACCCTTTCCTATGTATAGGAGAATTTCTGTGTGGTTCTGGATGCAGATGTGGAGTGCTTTTGGAAAATCAAGCTGTTGAAACAATGGGGTTTGTCCTGGGATCACAAGTAGGGTTACAAAAGTGGAAGCACCTTGAACTGGTCATTTTCAAAATCCTTGGCATTAGTGTTCTAGCCTCCATCTGTGTTTATAAACTGGGATTAAGAGCTTTATTTCCCTTATGTTAATCAAAGCTGGTTTTAAAGACCTTTACAAATAACAAAAGACCCAAAAGCCCTTTGACAAATGCAGGACTCTGTCCACCCAGACTTTAGAGTGGGCTGTTGCTCTCCTTTCCCCTCCTGGCTTTCATCCCAGTTGTAAAATGGGGGTTTGGGTATCCAACCTCCTGCATCCAATTCATCTTTCTCGTTTTGCTTGGTATTTTAAAAGCAAGTTGGGAGGGACATCAACATGTTCCACTCTTTTTGTTTATTTAAAGCCCATCTTGTTCACATTTCAGTCAAGCTTAGCAGAGACTGTCCCCTTTGGAACAGGATCCTATTTACAGGATCGGGGGTTTCAGCTGAGATTTGCTTGTTTGACTTTTCCTCTGATTCAGTGACCTGGTTCCTCTGTGCTCCCTGATGTGAGGAGTGTGAAGGACACTTGAATTCTTTGAAACTTGCCTGACCTTCAGAGGGTCCCTCCTGAGCTGTTTGCATTGTCGCCTTCCTGTTTCTTGCCCTTTCTTGCTCCTTGTGGGAACATTTATAATTAATAATAAAAAATTTAAAAAGAGTTGAGCTGGAAGGATTAATGGCAAATTCTTGCAGAGTAGGTGCTGTAGCAGCTGAGCAGCAAGCCTTGAGCTGCTCAGGCATCCTTTTGTTGGACACTGCAAAAGGCTCATCCAAATCCATCCTCCAGTCAGTACTCCTCTTGTACTCTAGAAGCATAAAAGCATTCAGGAACCTAGCTTTGAGAATTACCCCTGAACTCCCAGGCTCTGTAAGGTGAAACATCAAACAGTTACTGTAAAATCTCATCTGAGAAAAGTGTTCTAGCCAGTGGGCACAGCAAGGGTTGGGAAAGCGTACTACAACTCCAATCTCATCCCTGAGTCAAAGGCCACCTTTTGGGGCTGGCTTTGTGTCCCAGAGCAGGAGCAGGTGGTGTCAGGACATGGATTACTGACCAGGCAGGGGCTCTGTGGGCTCCTGCCAGCAGCTAGGCATGGGCAAGACATGCTCCATCAGGCTGTCCTCTCAAGGTCAGGCTGGATGGAGCTATGAGCAACCTGATCTAGTAAAGGTGTCTTTGCTCATTGCAGGGAGGTTGGACTAGATGACCTTTAAAGGTCCCTTCCAACACAAACCAACCAATGATTCTTTGCACCATGCAGGTGCCAGGGAGGCTTCCCAGAGCCTCAAAACTGCTCCTTCTGCTGGGAGCCAGGAAGCTTTCTGCTGGTGTCTAGTGGGGAGATACTTGTCAATGCCAGTTTCCCAATGGGCTGAGGCCACACTCGTAATGTCATAATAAAGATAACCGATTTGGGGCTGCTTTCCTTTGCCCTGTGGCTTGCAACTTCATTAAGTAGTTGTCCCTTCAAATCTGACTTTTTTGGTTTTCCTTCTAGAAATACAAATTACAACCAACAGGTTTTGCTTGTTTTCTTTAAATGAGAAAATGATACTCACAGTCCCAGAGCCTTAGGAAACTTCTATTGCACATTTCTAAGAGTTTGTAGCAGAGCACTTCTGATCCTTAACACCTGCCCTGCCACCACCACTGCTCCCTATTTGAGAAGATCCACATGCTAAAACTGCTGACCCTTTGCACCAGCATCACCTGAAGGCTGCCTCCCAAAGCGCTGTGCACGGCTGCTCTGCTGGCTCAGACTATTTAGGAGAGGTAACACTGCTGGGATTCCCCTTTCTCTTCTGGGTGGCTGCCCAAAGTCTGTCCAACCCCACCTTGCAGCACTGAGGCAGACTTGCACACAGATGTGTGGAGGTAACCATGCTTGCTTCTCACCAGATGATGTAACACTTGGGGATCTTGCTTTGCTAGACTCCCTCTTGGGGATTTACAGGCGTGGGTGACCCCAGTTCTTAGCACCTTTGGCATATCTGTGTTCAACCAGGTGTTTTGAAATCGCAGCAGGTTGGGTTTGCCCTCCCAGCCTCCCACTTCCTTGCTTTGCTCCCCTGCTTGATGCCCAGGAGTCTTCCTGCATTGCTCAGACTGTGCTGGGAAGCCTTACATGCTGGCTGCCACAGAAGGCAACCAAAGCTGGCTGAACTGGTTGGTTGTGGCTCCTGTTGCCCATATCCCACTGCCTGTTGCCTGCAGCCTGCTCTCCCTGTGTAGCATGGCATATTACTTATATTTCTGCTCAGCAAGTGCTTCTCCAGCACAGAGAACAAGAGCCTGTTGGTGTGGATGGGTGAGGGTGCATAGCTTTGTTATTAAAATGGAGAGTTTTCCTGCTTGGACTTTTGCATTGGAAATAGCATCCAGTGATTAATCTCCTCCTGGCTTTGTTCTTTTTTACTTCTTTGACCAAGGGATTGGCTCTTGGAGGGCTTCCTGCTCTTTTGGAGGGGTTTTGCAAGGTTGATTAATCTGTAGGAATAGTGGCTGAAGTCACCAGAGTTTCTATAGTGACCAGATAGAGATAAGGAAGTACTTGCTAGGGGTAGTTGCTGAAGATGCCGGATGCCAAATTTACAAACTGTTTTTAAACAGGCCAGCGGAGCAAGAGAGTTCTGTGGCTCCACAGTCAGCTTGGACCTGAACGTCCTCTTTGTTTGGCTGAACAAAACCCAGATAAACAAAACACTGAAGGCAATTAGCTTTGTTTGCTTGCCTTTGTCCCCTCTTCTCCCAAATCATTGTAAAATTAGGAATAACGCCAGTGAATTCTGTAGCTATTCAGTGGGCTAAAGCTGGTGCACAGGAGATGAGAAACAAGTAAGTAGAATACTGCTGTTTTCAATAAGTGGCCCCCTCAGTGTTAGCTTTTCTTCTGTTTGCTTTCTCTGCTCCAGATTTAAGGAGATTTTTGATCACTCTTGTAAACGAGAGTACCAAGCGTTGCTGCATCTGTCACCACCTATCTAGGTGTTGGTACCACACTTCTCCTGGGAAGGTCTCAGCCTTGCCCAACACTGGCAGACTCTTGGTTGTACCTGGGCTTGTGGATGTCCCCCATGAATCAGTGTGTCAGTGAGGGTATACACCAGGCGCTGGGCCATGCTGTGAAGTGACAAATTGCCTGGTGGGGTGTGTGCCATGAAGTGCACCACAGAAAAGGGTTAATTCCAACCTCTCTTTTCTTACAAAAGCTTTTTGTCTACTGTATGCATTGGCTGGGAGGCAGCTAAAACGGGGCGTGGAAAGCCACAGGCTGCAGGGAAGGGACCAGCGCTCGGGATGCAAAGGTAACATCCATTCTGTACTGTGCACGGGGCAAAGGCCATGTCCCTTGATGGAGGGGAAGAAAAAAAGGCAAGTGTAGGGACTTTCTGGCTGCTGGAAGCACTCAAGCTGACGATATTAAGCCTATCTGAACTTGCTTTCCCCATGGCCATGATGTTGGAGCACCACACAGCCCAAGCCTGCAGTGGACCACATCCAGCTCGTGGCCTTTAGCATGGGAGAGGTGCAAGGTGCTGGGTGTGAGCGTGAAGCTTGTTCCAGCAGTCAGCTGTTTACTCCTACAGGTCCTAAAAGCTTTGTTGTAGGTCTCTGCATGAATATACTCGCTCCTGTCTGAATGAGGACTATGTGGTCCAGCCTGTTGTTATTTGTGGAGGGCCCTGGGAGCCACTGCACACACACACAGAGGGCTACCTGACTGCAGGGGAAGGTGACAGGCGTGGAGGGCCTTGGGCCAAATGGAGCCCAGGTTGAACAGCCTTCTCCATCCCCTCAGAAAACATCTTGTGACTTGTGGGGTCAAAGATGGGGACTTCCCAAGCTGATGGAATGGAAACGCAATTAATGTTCAGTTGGGTTGTTTCTGGGAGCTCCATGCTTTGTCCCCCAACTCTGTATCAGTCTTTACTGGTGACAATGACCAAGTCCCTGCCACTGCCTCCACCTCATCTCTCTGGGTAATTGGGCTCCCCCCTGCCTTTGCAAGGCTGTCATGAGGTCATGTTTGTAGTTAGGGAGTTATGCCATAAACCCCTAGTAGCTGTGGGGCTGCTGGGCCCTGTTAGCAGCATGCTCAGCTCAGGACCCCTCCAGAAGAGCCTCTCTGGGAACCCCCCATCCAGTGCTTCACTTTCTCTAACCCTTTTAGCACAGTTTTAGACACACAGTCTTTGATGTGACTGCAGCTGTTGGCAGTGTGGGGTCTACCCAGAGAGCAGTGAGCTGCCTGCAAGTGCTATTCCTTCAGGATCTGCCAACACAGCTTCAGAGCAAACAGGGTTGGGTTGGGGCAGCCCAGTCAGGACACTTGCTAATTCCCAGGAGTGTTGCACCTCTATCTGCAAGGCTTTCCTTCCAACACTGCTGTCATGGGTACCTGGGAGGATGGGGTGCACACTCTGGGAGCAGCATGGATGCACTGTGTGTTAATGGTGCTGAACCCGGGAGCCTGTCCTGAGAGAAAGGCACCTGGCAGGAGTAATTTGTGCAGCCCAAATCTATTGGGGATAAAATCCACCCCAAAGAAACTTGGTCAGTGTTGCTGGTGGGATGACAGCAACAACTGCCCCATCTGCAACTCCTTTAAGTTGTTCTCAGAGGAGAGCAAGGCTTCCTTGTGGGTGCAATGTCTGCTTGCCCCAGTGCATTAATGAGCCATCCCTAGTTGCAGTTGGTTGATGTGAGTTTGCTACCTTCACTTTGTGTGGTTATTTCTGGCCAAAGGAGAATTAAGCCTTCAGTGGGCGTTCGGTATGTCAATAACTATAATTAAGCTTTTGTGGTTCGCTTGCAGACTCTGGAATCTATAATTTCCAGCACAGTCCCCTCCTAGTATTGCTGGGGGAGAGGGTGGTCTTTGTTGGACTAAAAAAAAAAAAAAAAAAATTAAAAATTAAAGCTGTAAAATAAAATGCTGATCAGAGCCATTTGCAAATATTTTAATTCAATGTTCTCTCTCCTTTAAGGGTGGAGGAAAATAGAAAGCTTGGCACTTCTTGCTGTCTTCCAACAACTTTGGGAAAAGTTTTACCCAGAAGCTAGTGTGTTCCTGTTGTTTAATTATGGCATGTCAGGAAAAAAAAGACAAAACCAGCTTGGGGTGAAGAGTACAGAGCAACTTTATTTCCTTCACAAGGTCCCTTTGCTGACCACGTAGGTAGGATGGGCATGTTGTGCAGTACTTACCAAGGGCAACGGTGTTGAGGGGAGGCTCTGTGGACTTGTGGCATGGCCAGCATGGATTCCTGGGTTGTCATCCTTGCTTTGCCACTCACTGTTTTTGGGGTAGGAGAAGGCATTGGTGGTCTGATTTTGTTTTCTGTGATGGGGTGATAGGCACAGCTCCTGGAGATCGCTGGGGAATGCCTGAGTGCTCAGGCATCTCTTTCTGAACTGCACCTTTACGTGTCTGAGGCTTTCTGTACATCCAGCTGGTGAATTAGGGAAAACCACGTGGGTGGGTGATGAATTCATGATCACATTCATAATTGCAAAGTGCTTTTAGGATGCTGTGATGAAAGGCACGTTAGGGGCATCAAAATGGGGTTTGTGCTGACAACCTGTTGGTCGAGTGTTTGGTGGGAATGGCTGGTTTGAGTCCTGTGTGCGGGTTGTTTGGAGGGAGGCAAAGGTGAGAGCCACAGTTACCCACATCAAATAGCAAGTGAGGCTGCATTAGCCTTCTGGTAGTGAGCTCTCAGGTACCCTGCATCAGCATTACAGAGAAAATCCTGTTCCTGCTCCCTGCCTGGGGCGAGTCCATTGACAAGGGCTTTAACAAAGCTATGGTTGCTTATTCAAGCCCTTTGAAGAAGTAAAATATTAAACAGTCTCATTTATTCCATTCTGCTGACTAAGGGAAGTCTCCCAGCGAGTTTTGGTCTGGCTTGTGTGTTAAATGTGGGATTTGGGGGGTGGGGGGGGGAAGCCACAGAGCTGTTTGGAGTAGAGCATCTCGAGATAGACTGAGCAAAGGACGAGATTAAAAGCTGCCAGTTTTAATATAAACAACACATAGTTTGTTAGATCATAATAAAGAAATGCCAGAGAAAAACAATGTAAGAGAAGGCAGGCAGGTGTTCAGGCTGGCTGTGAAGGGAGATGACACTGATGAAGGATAAATTTCATTTATATACGAAGCAAATGGGGAAGCATGGCGAGCTTGCCAGTGGAAAAGTTTGATGATGACACACAAATGAGATCTTCCATATGAAGAGGGATTTGACTGTTTTCAGAGAAATTGGAGAGTAAACAGTGTTTCTTCACTGGGTTTTTGGAGTGTAAAACTTGAGCCGGAACTGACCCTTGTCAGTGACACGGCTGCTCTTCAATCCACAGAGCCTGGGGAATGGGAAAGGGGGAAGCAGGCTTAACATCTCTATTTGGTCTGTATGGTGCTTCCTCTATAGCGATGCCACTGGATGCTGCAAATGAGGACTCTTCACCCTTGGCTACACTTCTGAAATGTATAAGGGCCAGATTCTCTGTGTTTTTCCACAGCTAAACATTTCGGCTGAACGTACAGAAACTCATTGTAGTCCTGTTGCTGCAACTGCAAGCAGTAGAAATGGAGGATTTTTTCTAATTCCCCGTTCCCCGTTCCCCTTTCCCCACTGAGTGTTGGCAGTATTTCTGTATTTATTTCTGTTTGTGAGCATATACAAATCTGCTCCCAGGTCTCTACCTGAGGGATGCCCAGCTGCGGGCAGTGGCATGCTCTCAGCTTATACCAAGAACAAGTTTGGCGGTCTAAATCCTCCTAAACCACATTAGGAGGGCTGACAAGCTCCCTGCTAGAGAGCAGCTGGTCCAGGAAACCGTTTTCCAGCAGCTCAGTGAAATGCATCCCAGTGCCTCTCTTTTCTGGAAAAACCTTTAGGTATTTGTGCAAAAGGATTTGGGATATTATCTTTTTTAAAAACCCCAATAATGGGAATAGTGACTTCATGATGTAGGATTGAACAATCGATAGTTTTGATAGGAAAATCCTCACTGGGTAAAGGTGTGTTCCATCCTGATCAGCGGTGCAGAGGTGCCAATCGTGCCGGCTGGCTGCCATGGGGCTGGAAACTCAGGGGTTGCAGAGCTGCATGGGATTCAGCCTGGAGGTGTAGTTCAGAGGGATTTACCCTCAGCAGAGAGAAGCTACCCTCAGCAGACGTGTCAATGGGATTGGTCCCTGATGCTCTGAGTGTTGCTTTAGTAAAGGGATTTCTGAATCTCACAGAACGTGCAAACCCAGGAGCCTTAACGTGGCAAAGTGCTGTCATTGGGGCAGAGAGCAAGCCTGCTGCTGACAGATCTTCCCTTTCCAAAGGAGCTGTGCACCAGGAAGGCTGGAGTTAGGTGTGGGTCTGTGAGGGAAGAAGTCCTGGTGAAACCAGAGCGTGTTCTGGAGGCCTCCAAGGTGAACAGGAGTCTTTCTGTTGTCCCTGGCAGGCTTTGGACAGGATCTCCATGCTGGGAGAGCTAGAACAATGCTAATTAAATTGTTTATACTGTAGCTAACTTGCTGAAACATTAACGGCTTCTCGCTCAGCAAGTTTGGCCCCATCGAGGCTGAGCAGAGCGCGTCCCAAGAGGGGGGTTGGTGGGAATGGAGATGGTCCAGCCCCTGGCATACCTGAGCCTTGTGTCCACCAAGTCCAGTGTCGAGTCCAGCAGCACATGAGGGCTCCTGAGCCTTAGTGGAAGGTCCCAGAGTGAAGCTGCTTTGATGCACTCTGTGCAGTGCAATTGCATTTAAATTACAATAATTTTTTAAAAACCCAAAACCCAACAAACCCCAAACCAAACAAACACCTCCCAAACTCTGAAAATAAATAAACAAAGCAAGTAACCCTTCCATGAAACCCATTTCAATCCCTTCATTTTATTTCCCTCTTCTTTGCAGAGAAGGGGATTTATTTCACCAGTGGGTGTATAAATATTGACTCGGGGTTGGGTTTTTTTTTTTTGGAGTTGGAGGAACAGGAACACAACCAGTTCTCTTATTAGTTCTTACCCAAACATCAATAAATACAGTCTTTCTGCAGTGGCTCCAGTTTGGAGAGCTTTACCAAATACTATTGCTATTGAAGTGGAGAGAGTGTGAGAGTGTGCAGATGTGAAGAAGTGTGTTTGCTGGAAGAGAAAAAAAAACCCTATTAGCATTGAAGCAGATTTGTATGCTCTGGGTTAACACACTCAGTATGTCAGAAGAGAACTTCTCTGTGGAAATGGGCTGTGTTTCTGCTTTATGTGTTAACAGTCTGAGAGAAGTATGAAGAAATCAAGCATTGTTCTGCTCTAAGTGGCACAGATTGAGTTTCAGTCGGTGCAGATAAACCACTCGGAATTGTCTACTGTGCTCCAGAAGATGTATTTGAATTGCATGTTTAATCAGCAGGGTTTTTTTTTACATGGGACTTTACAGCCAGATAAAACTGAGCGATCTCTAATGGACTGTGCATCTGGACGGTGGCAGGTTGTGGTGAATATAAAAGCTGGTTGGGAAATAGATTTACACTTTCTGCTGCGGGAGAGGCTGCTGCCAACTCCATAGTAAAGTAATAACAGTTCGCTGGCAGGGCTTCATGTCTGAAGGTCTTAAACCTCTTTACACATAAGATGATCTATATCACAAACTTCACTCTGGAGACAAGAAAATAATGGCACAAAAGCGATGGTGTAAGTTGCTTCAGGTCACCCTGCAGGTCACTGGAATAGTGAAAACCAAAACCGAGCTCTGCTGAGATCTAGGTTAGCGTGTGATCCTCTGGACACTGCTGCTCCAGGCAGAGCCGAGCCAACCGATTCAGCCCAAGACATCCAGGACCAAAGAGCTGTTAAGAAATAAGGTGACATCTTTCTCACTAGCCAGCCATGTTTTTCATCATGTTTAGGTACCTGCACCCACAGAGCAAACAGCATCTCTCCTCTCTGAAAGGCCATTGTGGGGCTCGGCAGTCGGTACCTTCGATGTGTGCTGCCTGCAGCCACCTCCCTGTGTCCAGTGGGTTCAAAACGGGTCAGGCTCGCTCCTTCTACCACCATCCATTCTGTGCTGCAGCATGTGCAGGGGCTCTGATGCAAGCACTGATCCACACCTCTGTCAGCACTACCAGGATACCCAGGAAGCTGATGGACCACGCTATCCGTGGACAGCACTGCCCAAAACTCGTAAGCATTGTGCACATGTGACTCGCAGGCTTCAGACTTAAATTTTACTCACTGGTTTATGCTTCCTACAATAGTAACAGGCTGTTGTAGTAGCAACCACAGTGGCAGTTTGTCCTTAATATGCAAGAAATTTAGATCACCAAGCACTTTTACGTTGTGGGGTAACAACATCTCTCTTTGCCACGGAGCTCTCAGGGTGGTTCTGTTTCACCAAGATGTGCTGTTTCTTTCAAGAGAGATCACCTTACCTGCACTCACCCAGGATAGCACACCTCCATCTCCACCAACTGAACACAGCCCTTTAGCACACCAGTGGGAACAGCGCTTGTGCTTGTTGATGCCTTACTGCATTTAACCAGCACGCCTCCCAACTGGAAGAATTACTGCTCCATGTGCAGCAGCCTGGTGAGGATGTGGAATTTATCCAGGCACTGCCTGTCCGCTGTGTAGTTCAAGATGTAGCACAGGATAACCACGCTATGCTAAAGACTGCAGAACAGCCTGATCAGTGTTTAGATTGAAGGACAGTACTAAAAGCTGCCAAGTATTTCTGACTCTGGTCTGGTAGTACTAGTGACTGAACAGATCCTAAAGCACAGATAATGGACTGAATCCAGCTTAGGAACAGGTGGACAAACAAGGAAAAACATAAAGGGATGGCAGCAAACCCAGGCAGCCTTTGCCTGATACCTTCATTAAAGACAGTGAGGATCTAGAGGATGTAATGTGTTCCTGCCAAAGCAGGTCAATGTGCTGGTCTGTCATGGCCTAGCTGTCAGTCCAGCACTGCTTCCTTGTGATGTCAGTTAGATGATTTGCTTTCCAGCCACCCTGTAAACCTGTAGCTCTTTAAATATCTGAACAGAAGCGTATGCCAGGGTTGAGTTGCAATCAGCAGGCAACATTTCCTTGGGCAGGGTGGGCTTGGGCTTGTGTCACTGCATTGTGTTTCCTTTCCTTGAGTGGCCAGAGGCTCCATTTAATGATTAATGGCTGTTCCTACCTCTCAGCCGGCTAGGCAGCCCGATGCCATAGGGATTAGGTGGACAGCACAGGAAGAGCCATCTTTGCCAGATGTGGCATCCCCACAGCACTGGTCAAGAGACAAAAGCCTTTAGTGTTCCTGAAAAGAATTTAAAACATTTTACATCAAACGGCTGCAGAAGTTCAAACGTGTCACCGCTCGCCTGTGGCACAGGGTGGGATAAGGTCTGTCAGAAAGGCTGTGGAGAGGGGGAAATAGCACTGGGCATTAACTCAGTTACGTGATTTTTGAGACTTCTGTACATCTCCTGTGTCATTAATACCTCCATAGCACACCGGGACCAAGAAACAACCCACAGTGGCTTTTGCATCACAAAATACCTGTCAAACAGCTGAAACTGACTGTTCTTGCAGCAATGGCTGAAGCTAGAAGGAAAAAATTAAAAGGAGCATCAGCTAACTGCACCCCACCAGGGCAGCCTTCATGGATATCTTGACTCTGTCACAGGTGGAGAGATGTCTTGGCAACCATTTGAAGTTCATTGGCAGGTTTCTGCTCATGACCAGGACCCTATAGGGTAGGCAAGACTTTAGTCCAGAGCTTGAACTGGTGCCAGTTGTTCAAATAGAGCTCCTAAGCGTGCAAAGTGCTGGTACAGTTGTGTTAAATACAGGATCGGGATGGAGCAGTTGTGTACAGATTAGGAAATCCCGTGTGGGGAATGGGCGTTGCAGCAAGGTGTGGGGCACGCCAGGGCAGAGGGGCTGGGCTGCCCTCCAAGGGAGCATGAAGGGACAGAAGTGATCTCAGTGCTGCCCCAACAGCCAGGGGTCAGCCCTAGAGACCCTGCCTATACCTCCCCAGGGGCATCTTGCTGCCGTGGCTGTTGGCATTTGCAGTGTCAGTGCTAGCTCAGCCCTCCACAAGACATCCCCAGCAGCTGGAGACTGTCGCCACCGGTCCTTCCTGTGCTACTGCCTGGATTGTGGGGGCTGGGGGATGAGTCCCATTTTGGTGGATGGTGACTCTTCTGTTCCTCCTGTATTTACAAGGGAGGATCCACCCTTCTCCAGCTCCATGGATGCATGGTCCTGGGCCATACTGCATGGCCATATAGCCATGTCCCCCCACAACTGCAGTGACCCCACTTCATGGCAGTGGCACTTCCCACAGGGCGGGTTCCCCTTTCCCTGTGGCTCCAGCAACTTTTAACCAGGTACCAAGTTTAGATACTCCCAGTCCAGGCTGGGTGTTGGTCCTCAGCCCAGCAGGGAGTGAAAGGCTCTTTATCCCACCTCTCCTTCACATGTTTGTTTGATCCCTCCCACAAGTTTTTCCGGTGCCTTGGGTTTCTCACTCCTGTGCCTTCTGCCTGGCCATGCCACAGTTTTTACTCTGAATGGGGTATTTATCTAAATATATCCAAACCCATCCCTCTAATTCCTTGTGACTTCTGGGGGCAGCGAGTGGTTCGGGATACTGTTCAGACTTGTGCAAAGGTAAAAAAGGATTGAACTGTAATTCGGCGCTGTCCTTAAGGCCAAGCTGGGGTTGGTGTCTGGGATTCCTCTGGTCCTTGATCTGGGCACTGTGAGTCATGTAGCACAGCTGTAAAACTTGCCCTGGCTCCTAGATGCCTTCATGCTTGGTTTTCCAAGAGGAGCAAAGAGACAAAGTTATATTAATAAGAAGCCTTGATGCATACCCGAGCTAGGGATCCTGAGGAGAGGTGGGTACCGATTCTTCTGGCAACTGGCTAAATGCAGATGAATATTTATAACATGCTGTATTTGCTCAGGCAGTAATGACACGCTGCTTTTTTGGAGGTGTGTTTTGTCAAAAGCAAGTGTTCTGTCCCTGATGCTGTGTGGTGGCATTTCCTCCTCCCCTGTACTTTTCTTATTTTGGCTAATTAAGCTAGAACAGTCAATTCCAATTTCTTTTTCTCCCCTCTTTTCCCCCCACCCCTTCCACTGCCGTGCCGATTTACTTCAGTTTATTTAGTATTTTAAAATGGCTTCTATTTAAATTTGGAAGGGAAGAAAAATAAATCTGCTAAATATATTTCTATTCAGATCATATGTTGTGGCTTTTCTCTTTTTGAAGAATGAGGTCTAATTTTTGAACCTGAATTCACTTGGCACTAGTCTTGGCTTCAGCAACGTTGGGTTTCCTTTTGTTTTAAACTAATTCCCTTTTTTCCTACTGCTGGGCTGCATTTATGTCTCTCTGCTAGCAAAGCTTTTATACATGTGTTGGGTTTGAAAGTGGTCGTCCAAGCAAAGGTATATATGTGCAGAATATCTGAGGATGGGGCTCTGAGTGTGTTTTACAGTGGTCCTGGGTGCAGCACTGTGGGCCTGAAGCATTGCCAGTCCTTGTACTTACCCATCCACATCCTGTTAGCAAAAAGATGCAGCAGATCTTCTAGCTTTCTTCTCTGTGCTTTGATCTGGGAAGCCTGGACCTTGTACTTTTCTGGGTAGCATGGGGTTGGGTTTTTTTCAGAAGGGACAGAGGTTACTAAATAGTTAAAGCTTTCAGAAGAGAGAAAAGGTGGAATAGAGCAGGAGGATACCAAGTGTATTCAACAACATAGGAATTTCCACACACTTCTTTGCAAAGTACTTGTTTCATTAGATTAAAGCTTTATCTTAAACACTTAGTCTTGGCCAGAGTATGTTTCTAAGTGAGGAATGTGTGACTGAGAAACATGGGAAAAACTGTGGGAGAAAAAACTGGGGAGAAAACAGCAAAGAAAAAGAGAGATGATATGTGATTTCTGACAAGCTATGTGACTGTCTTTTATCCCTGTCCTCTGGATGGGTAGTCTGAGCTCCTGGGCCTTCCAAGGGTTTTGAGACAGGTTTGCACGTAGGAGCTTCTAATGAGTACTGGGATGTGCATCTTAGCTGTACTCTCCTGCAAAGAATTTATTGAGGACAGTGGACTGTGAGGCTGTTAGTTATCTACCCCAGCTTGTTTTAATTTTTTTCTTATTGTTACTTAAAAGTTTCATCTGTTTATAGCAAGCAGAGGAGCAAAATGCAGATGCTTCAGAATAAAGGTATGAATAAAATCTCATGCCTATAGAACTGGGGAGATGCACAACCACAGTCGCTGCAAGCAACCACAGCTAAGTCAAATATACATATTAAATAGAAGTTGTCAGCATGCACAGTGACAGTGTGGATGTGGGAGAGCTGATTTATGGCGGAAACCTTCCTTTTTGGTCACATTCTGAGGTCAGGTTTTGAGTGAAACCTGCAGTCAGGCCAGTGGGTCCTTGAATTTTCCACCCTGAGAGTAACATCGTTCCCCTCTAGCCTGAAGTTCAGGCAGGCGGTGAGTTGATGCTGATCCTGTTCGTGGGTGTATTAATTTCATGGGGAGTTTCTAAATGTAGTGCCCGTGTCCAGGTTTGGGGTGCTTTAGTTCCACCTGGCCTTTCACCCTGTCTCAGGGGCCGATGTGGCCCCCAGCGTTGTGCAGCCAGACCCTGGTCTGCCTCAGCTTGGATGCCCAGCCCCGTGCTGGATGCTCAGTACCCTGCGGGACCTGTTCTTTGCCCTGTAGACCTTTCATCTCAAGGAGCCTGGAGCAGCACTGACCACGTAGTTCTTCACCCGCAGCCCACCCCTCCCTTCTTCACCTTCATCCCTGCTCCATCCCTCGCTCGTGGGGTGCCCGCGGTGCCTCCCCGCCTCCCCATGCCTGCAGAGCAGCCCTGAACCTGCCCCTCGAAGGCTGGATCTCTGCTCATTAGCTGATGTTTGCTGAAACCGGATACCTGGGGCACCCCAGCCAGCCAGCGGAGTCCCCTGGCTGCAGCTATTTAAAAGGACAAGGGCAGCCTTACAATTTCCACCTCTCTCACATCCATGTCCCTCCCAGCACCCGGTCCCAACCTCTCTTCTCTCCTGGATCCCTGCAGCATCTATGACCCACGAGTGGAGCGACGACCCGAGGGGGACCTGCCCACGCCAGCCCCAGGGAAGGATTATCTGTTGAACCGGGGGGAACCTCGGGCTTGCCAGGGAGCCTTGGCTTGCTCAGGGCCCCGGAGCCTGGCAGGCACTCGCTGGCCCCCAGCGCAGGAGACACCTTGAGACTGACGGGGAAGGAGGGAGGGAAGGAGCTTGGGCTTTGTGTTGTTTGGGATTTTTTTTTTGTTTTGTTTTTTTTTTTTTGGCCTTTTTTATTATTATTATTTTATAAAAAGTAGAAATTGCTGTAAGCTGCTGGGACAAATGAATGCCAAGGAACGCGGGGCTGCGAGGAGACGGTGCACAGCCTCTCGCCCCGCTGCAAAGTAAGTGCCCAAGGCAGAGAAGCTGTGCAAAGGGGAAGGGAGCAGGGCCGAAGGGGAGGGCACCCAGGAGTGCAGGGAGGAGGTGGGGAAGGCTCGGTGTGGAGGGCTGTCCTCACCTGCCTGGGTGTACCCCACAGAGCTTGAGGGGTTTGCTCTGTCCTGGTGTAGGCAAGGATCTG
>VZTU01030148.1:1553174-1603329 GCA_013400835.1 Zapornia atra
GTTCTTCGTGTGCCGGAGATAGGCGGACAGATAGCAGCGGGTATCTCTAACAAAACCCCAGCACCCGCCCTGCTCGTCCCCTTCCTCCCGCAGCTGGGGCCGGCGTTCGCTGCTTTCATTGTGAAGTTGGCGGGTGGTGGTGGTGTTTGGTGTTTGTTGTTATTTTCCCGGGGACCCGCAAAGGGTTAACCCCTCTGGTTGCGCTGTCGGATGTGCTGATGATTTACCGACACTCCCTTGGAAGGACTGGGATTCTTCTGCCTGGCAGTTTGAAAAAAAAGTTGTGTTACGGGGATCGCTCAGCTCCTGCCAGGCTCGGCTGGGCTGCGAGCTCGGGGCTGGGAGGGCGGAAACGGGGCAAAGGGGATTTTGGGGGGGGACCCACACCCCCCATCCCTCTCTTCCCAACCCCTTGAGGGTCACCCCGCTCCCGGCAGCCGCGCCATTAGCGCAGCGCTGGAGCCTGGACGTGGATGAATGTGCAGTTCCCTTTGTAGGCTGGGAGCACGCCGTCCTGCCTGCTCCGCCTGTGTGTAAACTGCTCCGGCGGTGTGTAAAGTTACGTGGGGGGAGAGCAGAACTGCTCCCAGGGGCAGCCGCCCCTTCAGAAGCTTTGTGTGTGTTTATATACTCCCGAGGGCTGGATTTCAGTGCTTTCGGGGGGGTTGTGTTTGGGGTTTGTTTGGGGGGTTTGGGTTTTATTTTTCTTTTTTCCTTTTTCTTCTTTTCTTCTGCCCAGACGTGGCTGCTGGGTGTCTGGGGGTGCAGGTAACTCCCAGTAGTACCTGTTCAATGTTGGGCATGGTCTGGAGCGAGCTGCCTGCCTGAGACCGCGTGAGGGTGGCTGTCAGGAATGGAGAAGTCGTGAGGGGAGCAGAGAGATGAAAGATGCCTTTGAAAGACAGAGAGCAGAGTGAGTGGAAGGGCCCCAGCGCTGGGGAGAGAGAGCCTTGGCACGAGGCATGGGTACATCACAGAGCACCAGCTCCTGAGCAGGACAGAGGTTGACCACAGTCCTGCTGCAGATGGGGACATCCTGCTCGAGTCCTAGGGCAAGTTAGACCCTGCTGAGGCTGGGTTTAGGAAACAGACCCAGGAGAAGGCAGCGTGGCTGCCTGCTTGCCAGAGGTCTGGATCTGTTCTTGGATCTCGGTGTGCCGGGCTAGCCCCGTGCGTGGCTGCATGGGGTTTGCCTCTTGCTGTGCCATGGGTAATCTGCTCTTTGGTCTTTTCTGGTGACTACGAATATGTGAGCCTTTTGTTCCCTGGACCTCCTCTGGGTTAAATGCTTCACCAGCATGCTGCTGATCTGTTCCCTCCTCAGCAGAGGTCGCTTGCTACCCTTCAGATTATCTCCCGATGGGCTTTTTGGTGCTGGGCTTTGATTTGCTTGGCAGAGTTGAGTGCTGTGCACCCTGTCATGTCCACCGCTGGATGTTCCTCTGGAAGCCATTAGTCTTGGAGAGGGTCTTGTGAGACCAGGGTGGGTTGTGCCTGGGCTCACCAGGCCACCTTTGTGCCACTGAGTCTTCCACTGGGTAGGTGAGGGTTGTGCTGCCTGAAGGCAGCTCGTAATGGGAACCTTCTGGTGGGTTCCCACATGGCACTGGGGGTCCTGCTTGTTCCAGCACTCCTGCAGCATCATCCAGAGCAGGGCTGGTGGCAGGGGAGGTGCCAAACATGAAGGAGACCCGTGGATGGAACTGGGAGGGCTGACTCGCCAAGGATGAAGGAGTTGCTGAAGCCTTGTCCTGGCTCAAGCAGCCAAAGCTTGTAAAACCAGAAGAACACAACGTTTTACAGGTTCTGCAAGCTTAAAATGCTGCTCTGGGTCATTTCTGTTGATGCATTTTTAGTGATCACAGGCATGGTAAACCACAGCAGCAGCACTGGCACTCAGCTATGTGTGCCAGAGAGTGTGCCCAGACCATGGCACTTGTGCTACTTAGCTGTGGTTGGGCCATCTTGGCCCTTTCCAGCCCCAGCATCGTATGCTGGCCATGGAGGAGGTTTGCCTGGTTCTCCTGGAGGCTTCTGCTTGGTTCCTGCTTGCTGTCACAGCCCTGGACTTGTTGGCATGTATGCTGGGAGAGAGAGCTGTACCGATGGTGGTACAGCACCCGCCTGGCATCACGAAGGTGGACCAGGCCCTGGGAGGGCCTGGAAGGGCTGGAGGAAGGCACAGCTCCTGGTTTAAGAGGAAAAGTCCATTGTGTGTAAGCCAGGCAGGCAACCTGGGGACAAGTTATGGAACTGCTGGGTAAATTCAGCAGTGGAAGCAGCAGGCAGGCAGATACACGGGTGTGCTGGGTGCCCTGGGGTAGAGAGGAGGCAACTGCACAGCCTCCTGTCCCAGGAGAGAAGGGCAGTCTCGCAGCCAGGGTTCCAAGCTGACATCCTGTGTCCAGGGCCCCCCCCTCTTGCTGCCTTGATGTCCCTCTCTGAGCAGGTCCTTTTAATAAAGCCCAGCTTCATCCCCTTTCTGCAGTGGGTTAAGGGGATAAAATCTACCCTACTTCCAAACATTTGTGGAGGGTACATTATTGACCAAGAGCCGCCCAGGTCTGGTGGCAAAGGGGGTTGTAGGAGATCCCCGAGGAGAGGCCAGCACAAAACATGTGTGTTCTCTCCCCTTCTTTTCCAGTTTGTCGTGGGCATAAGTAGAAATGATGGACACTGACTGAAGTGCAGCGGGAGACAAGGGGGAATTCTGTATGGGGAATTCCATATGGCTCTGCCAAACCCCATTCACAGAAAGGAGGAATGCAAGGGAGTGTGTTGGAAGGACACAAAAGGACTGAGATGACAGGTCACATTTAGCACTTCTGTTTGTTGAAGTCTCCAGTTACTAACAGGGCACAAAGGCAAGGGCCAGTAGTGAGCGTTGTTACCTCACACCACAGCGAAGTTGGTAACCTAAACAGACAATGCTGGTGAGCAGAAGGGAGACCAAGTGATGTGATAGGTTGTCACCTCCAGGTTGGTTGTGGTAGTTTAACCGCAGGCAGCAGCTGAGCCCCATGCATCAGCTGCCTCACTCCTCCACGGTGGGATGGGGGACAGAATGGGAGGAGGAAAAGTGAGAGAACTCGTGGGTTGAGGTAGAAGTTGTTTAATAGGTAAAGCACAAGCTGTGTGTGTGAACAAAGCAAACTAAGGGATTCACTCCCTGCTTCCCATCGCAGGCAGATAGATGTTCAGCCATCCCAGGCCAGGCCTCCATCGCACCTAAAGGGGCCTTGGGAAGACAAGCAGGTCACTATGAACATTTCCCTCTTCCTTCTCCCTCCGGCTTTATATGCTGAGCATGAGCCATATGGCCTGGGATGTCCCTTGGGTCAGCTGTTCTTGCTGCGTCCCCCCATCCTACTCACTGGTGGGGTGAGGAGCAGAGAAAGCCTTGGCTCTGTGTGAGCGCTGCTCAGCAGGAATGAAAACATCCCGGGGTTATCAAGGCTGCTTCCAGCACAAATCCATAACAGCTTCATAACTCCACACCAGCTACTACCCTGTCCTGAAGCCCCAGCAGAAGAGATGCCCTGGACCTTCTGGCTGCTTTGTGTAGGCATTCCTCTTTATCCTTGGCTGCTACCTTCATGCACGTGATCTTCACCGAGAAGACATTGAAATCACCACCAAAGCTGAAAAGTGTTGTTGCTGGTCCTTGGACTTGCCTGTCCCTCTCTGCACACTGTTTCTTGCGTTGCACTTGACGCTGGTTAGTTCCTGGGGACTGACCATGGGTGGTCCCAAAAAGCAGCAAAGCAAAGCTAAGCTCTAGTCAGTCCCAGCTATAGTTTGCACTGGAAAACCTTTAGGGTTCACCTGAGCTTATGTCCTAGGTATCTGGGGGCACTTCTTCACCTCTGGCCGTGGGAGTGGGATCCTCATTCTGGCATTCAGAGGCTGTATGCAATAAAAGAAAGAAATGCCTTTGGTGGGTTAGCTCTTTTAGTCTCTGTGGAAACCACTGGTTGTGGGAAGAAGCCGAGATAAAGGCAAGGTGGGTTTGATAGCTCTATATAAGGAAAAAACCCATCTTCCTTTACTACTGCTGCTCAAGCTGCTTATGCAATCCTGTTGCTGCGGAGTTGTAACGGAAAAAGAGCCTGCATTATAAAATCCTGCAATAATTAACAGCCCCATCAGTCACAGGTCTGCCATTTGGAAGCCTCTTTTGCTTTTTCCATTAAGTTGGTAAACTTTGCCAAAGTGTTTTTCTTCAGTGCTTTTGGCCTTCAGCCCCACTGTCGACTCGTACAGTATTGGCTGTGCGAGGGGTCCAGGAGCAGGGCTGAGGCCAGCTGGATCCCACGCTGCTCATTCGTATCCTTTACAGCCCCGTCAGTGTCACTGGAATGAAATTATGTGCTGGATTTTCCCCTAAGGTTTATTCCCCTCACTGTGTTGGTCAAAGGGATTTGGGAAGCAAGTTTGGGTTGTGCAGGTATTCCAGAAAATCTCTGGACATCAGTCAGGTGTGTTGTGTCACTGTTGTTTGAAGGTAGAGGTGTTTCTATGGCCTGGCACTGCTGCTGCCCTGGGATTCACATCGTGTTGGTCATGTCTTTCCCCTCATCTTCCGGGGCTCTTATCAGGCAGCCGAGCCCAGCTGCTGATACCTGGGAAGATCTTTGAGGTCTTTGCTCCTTGCACGTGTGGAATTGTGTCCATATCTTGCAGCTCCGCAGCTCCTTTGGAGGTGACCACAGAACTGTAGGTCTTCCCATGAAGTGGGCTGACTTTTAAGTCAGAAAAAGAGTTCTGCCAGAGGTATCTGTAAAGAATCATACTCTTCTTCCTTTCCTACCTCTCCTGAATGAGGATAGCAGCTCCCTTGCACTCAGCTGTGCCTTCAGCCTGAGCGCTGTGTCCCATAGGATGAAGGGGGCAGGAAACCACCGGGTCTCACCAGCTGGAGATCTCCTGGGCACAGTGAGGGTTTCTTGGTTAGCCTGTGGCTAGCTACAGGATATGGTGAAAGAATACCCTCACTTGGCTCTTCCAAGCTGTTGTTCCTTCGTGCATAAGCTACAGCAGCCCCTGAGCTCCAGATATGTGCAGCCCAGCACCAGAGTAATGGAAACAGCAAAGAAGGATGAGGTTCTTCTCATTTGTTTCCCAGCCGATGTGGGGCCGCTCCAGTATTTTGTCCCTTCAAGCCTGAAAATATTACTGGCTGGATTCCTGCACGGATTTTTACATTCAAGGCCAGGGTTCCCCACTGATGTGTAAATCACTGTGGCTTTGTTTTATCTGTGGGAAAGGGTCTCCTGCACTGGGTGAGGATCTGGCCCAGGGTAAGGTGTTGTCTCAGAGGATATGTGTTCTTGCAGTAAAGATGAGACTTGATGGCAGGAGAAGAGTGGTCTCTCATCCCATTCAGTAAATGATTTGTATCTGACAGATCAGAGGAGAAGAGCAAGCAGCACTCTGGCATCGTTTCATGTATCCCAATGTTTGCACTGGGCTGGCTGAGATGAAGAACAACCTGTGGATGTCCCACACTGTTTTATCTGGCAGTTTTTTACATTATGTTTTCCTTTACGTTTTTTGCCTCTCTTCCTCCAGCAGCTCTTGCTGATCAAGCTGTTAAATATCATCTCTAGGAGATGAGGGAGTTGGGTCTTCAGACTTTCCACTGACAGTTTTAAGTGAGCTTAACCAAGGAGTTTCCTGTGTTCGTTATTTGGCTACAAAGCAAGGAAGTTGGTGGGGGAAGGGGCAGCTTCAACTACCTTTCTGGTAAAAGTTTTCCTCTCTGCTGGCAGTTCAGAGCTTAAAGTTTAGCTAACAGAAAGGTTTGTGTCATTCGCCCTCAGGCGTGAAAGCATCCGAGAGCTCACTGCACTTGGGAGTCTGCAGCTCTCCCTCTTTCTACAGTTTCCCACTGTACCAAGCTAATGAGAAAGTCATTAATGCCAATAGCATGGGGTGCTGAGTGGTGAGAGGCTGTTCCCCATCTTCACACCTGGGTGTTAAAAGAGGAACAGATCCATGTAGGATTTTGGATTTTTAGAACGTTTTTAAGCTCATAGTCAAGCAACAGGACTCTGAATTTGTTTGCTGAGATGTAGGTCACTGTGTCAAGCCCATTTCTACCCATGTCCTCACAGACATGCATGTGCACTCCTGACATGTCTTTTGGCCTTCCAACCTTGAATTACTTCTCCATCCTCTGGCGCTTCTGATGTTCTGTCCTAGATGGAATGAGTGCCAAAGAGTAGCAGCAGTCAAGGGACCATTGACCCTGCACTTCAGAACACTGGTCTGGTCATTGCTCTATGCTTGGTCAACAGCCCCTAATCCCAGTGGGAAAACTTTTCCCTAAATTCAGGGGGCTTTAGATGACCTTAAAGTAGCAAAATGACATCTCAGTCAGAAGCGAGCACTGTGCTGCCCAGAGCCTGTTCTCCACTTCAACAAGACACGCAGACACTGCTGCTGATTTCCCCAGCCTTGTGATCAAGGAGACCCTTAACAGGGACTAGTGCTTGTTATTAATGTTGTAGAAACTCATTATTTTTTCTTTTCTTCCAATTTTTAGGGGATTCTGCTTTCTCTGGACTGTATTATGTTTTACCTGGTTCCTGGGATTCACACAGGGAAATTCTGAAGGTAAATGATGCTTTGTTTTTTCTCTCCCAAAGTAAAAACCAAGTGCTTGGGTATCAATTTAGGACCATCGTGTAATGAAATGCGTTTTGTTGTAGTGCTTGTTGCAGTGCTGCTGATGTAGGCAGTGCACTTAACAGCTGGCAAAGGAACCTGGTCTTTCCAGGTGATTACACACCTCATGGGATTCTCAGAAGTGCCTGTCTGTTTGCTGGAACCGGTGGGAATGAAGCACTTCACCATGCTGAAAATGTCACTGGCATGTACCTGCACTCACTAGGACTTAACTGCCTTTAGAAAGTGCCCCTTGAGGCTGGGACATTAAGGCATTAAGCGTTTCTGGCAGATGGGCTTTTCCTTGACTTGAACACAACCCAGTCATGCCTCTTACAGGCACATGGGATGTTACACGTGCAGAAATTACAACAGTTTTAAAAGTAAAAGCCAATTTAAAGAAGAAAAATCCCACAGGGGTGGTTGATAGTAGAATTGGCTGTGTCTGGGTCTGTCCCTGTGCTGCAAGGGAAGCATTCTGCAGGGGAGTGATCGTACACCTTCACACTGTCTTTACCCCCCCTTCTCCAGGAATCCCCTCCCCAGTGCTCCTGGGGACAGGACAAAAGGTTGGGGTACAATATTCAGTGACCCCAAAAGAGGAGATAAAGCTTCAAAGCCAATAAAAATAAATTAATGTTTTGCACTTGATGGTGGGAGCTGAACGTCTCTGCAACATCTGTTTGTAACGGAGCTGTCTCCTCTTAAAAGAGCGATACCCCTTCCACATGGATGCTTTTACACAGGCAAATGTTGGAACTGAACAGCTTCCTCTGCAATTGATAGACAATAAGTGGACTAGGAGGCTCCAGGGCTCTCCTCTGAGTCTCCAAAACATGATGGAAAAATAGAAAGTTGGTCAACTCTCAGCTGTAAGCCAGCCCGTGGAGCACTTTTTATGGGGGGGGAATACATCCCTTCCATCAGCAATTTTAAAAAAATGTAATATTTTCCAAATTCTGCTTCAATGCAAAAGAGGTGAACATCTGGCTGAATTACTTAGTCAAGCAGTTTTCAGAGCAAGTTTTATGTCAGCTCATAAAGAGGCAGAACAAATGCTGTGTCTTGGCGTCTCTTTTCAAGTAGTTTTTAATATGCTGTTTAGATTCATCTCTATCCATCGTTTTACTCCCAGGATAATTATGGGATGGTGCCACGTCTTTTGATTGTTACCATCAATCTAAAGGAAATGCTTTCACATCGCTCTTATTGCAGTACCTCAGTGTGGCAGATAACTCCCCTCTGAGATAGGTTCTCTGTGATAAAGGAATTTAAAACATCTTGCTTGGCTTCCTCGCAATCAGAGACAGGCTCCTCTCCTGGGTACCAGAAAGGAAAAAAAGAACTTCCAAGGAAGCAAAGGCTGCAGGGAAACATTGGTGGCTTGAGACTGTGTTATGGCTCAGGGTTTTCAAACATGAGATGTGCAGAAGCACTACGAGCTTGTTCATAGAGCTGTGTGTGGATGAAGCTAAGCCAGTGCTGTGGGCTTTTGAAAACACTGCAGTTGTTCCTGTAAGGCTTAGGGGTCTTCCTGCAGACTGGAAAATCAGGGAACACAGGGGATGATTTTTCCATAAGTGTTATAAATCCAGAAGATCATGAGGTTAGTGAGTTCATCTGATGTGCACTAAGGGTCTGGGTGGTAATTTTTGGCGAATGTGGCATTTACTCAACCTTAGTTTAGCTGTGGGCATCGCATCTCAGCTGCTGGAATCTAGAAAGCTGCAAGTTATTTCTCCTCCTGTGTTTTGGCTTCTTTTTCCTATGAAACTTATTGCATGGGGAAAGCGGGAGGGAAAGAGAGATTGGAAGAAGAGCAATAAAACATTTTATCCCCTCTTTCAGAGATGAGCATGTGATTGTTCAGGAATCCACGCATCTCACTTCATGCAGTCAGCTAGAAGCTTTTCCCAGTTGCTCAAATGTTGCTACAGGAATGTTGCAACGAGCTTCAAGGCACCTGGGACCAGGCAGTTCAGAGTGAATGTTTTTTTTTTTAAATAATGTGTTTTGATGGAAAAATCTACAGAGGAAAAAATTTGAAGGGGAAAAAGTGCTTTGCTAAACTTGGAGCTACTTAGGGAAGCCAAAATTACCTTGCGTTTTACGTTACTTGATGACATCCCATCATCCCAGGGGATGTGCCCCACCAGCCCAGGGCAGTCGGCATGGGATGGAGAGGCAGACAGGCTGGGTGCACAGGAGTCCTGAGCTGTGTGCCTGGACTTGGTGCTGGAAAATCCACGTACATGTCCTGCATGAGGTCTGTTTTAATCAGGTTTTTGCGTAGGCATCTAGGATTTGGCTCTACCTTAGTGGGCTCTGAGGGAAAGGAGTGGTTGGGTTGTGCTTTGGGTTGGGGTTTTTTTTTCCTTTTTCTTAAGCACTGTTGGATGCAGTTGCTAACGAGGCGGTTGGATTGGTATTACAAACAGCAGCAGCATCCTCTGAGCAGGGAAACATCCTTACGTCTTTGCAGAGCAGCTACCAAATGAATAGCTGCTGGAGTGTAAAGCATCTCTGCCTACTAGACATACCACTGTCTCTCTCTGGGAGGGAAACTAAAAATACACGTAGAAATTGGAAGCTGGAGTCTAGCTCCTGGTTTAAGTGGTAAATGTGTTTCCTCAGGGCTAAATCCTGGTGCCTTTGAAGTCTGTGGCAAGGGTCCCACTCGACTTTGCTAGCGCCAGGCCTTGGTCTTTACTATTTCATGGGCTCTGGGGATTGTCCAGTATGAAGATGCTGCTGTGATTCCTCTGTTCGGTGCAGAGAGGGGAAGGCTCTCCCTCTCCTGTGCTGAGGGACAGCCCCGTTGGGCAATGTGGCAGAACAACAGTGAGGCACCAAGGATTTCTGGGGGTGGGAAAAGTGCTGCTATTAACAGTCACACGTGCTGTGCAGGGAATTACCCTCTCTGCACACAGAGTGGGAAAACCTCCATCCCCTGTCACATCTGGTGCATCTTCTCCAGGACAGTCTCAGCTAGAAATTAAATCAAGATGCCTTAAAAAAAAAAAAAGGGAGGTGGGAATAAAGCTGAGCTCAGACAAAGTAAATATTGGTTGACTTGTCCTTACATACAAAACCGGCCAAGGTTTTTGCCAAAGTCAAGGAACAGAGGTTTTCTCATTATACTTCTTTCCTGGCCAGCAACATTACAGGCCTCAGACTGGCTTCAGTCTTCTGGCCAACGCTGAGGATCTCTTCTAAGTGCCAGTTCTCCAAATATTGGGTATTGCGCTGAATAATAATAGCTAAGGGTGAAAGAGGACAAACTCCAAGGTGGTGGGTTGTTCTTTTTTTCTTTGGGCAACCCTTGATTTACTTTTAATCTAGGAAACTGCAGTCCCATGACACTAGCTGACATGCAGCCACAATTGGCACTGCGATGCATTGTTAAATTCTTACCTTGCGAGCTCAGTGTTTGGGTTATACAGCCCAGACCAGCACCCACAAAGAGCACTTAAATACACAAGAGTTAGCTGGTCATTGAGTTATGAGGGTCAGATTTGGGCAAGGAAGAGGGAAGGAAATCCTAGCTCACTTTCAACAGTGTTAGTGTCATGGTAATCACTATAACCTTGATTTAGCTGTCTCTACTGTGTGGTTAGGATCTTTTATAAGCCCAAAGGTTTGAGATGGAATAAGAGAACAGGGGTTTGGGCATATGAGCCTTTTTTTTTTCAGGTCTGGGCACATTCACCCTTGCAGCTTTTCTCACGTAGACCTCAGCATCTTCCCCAGTTAAGTAGTTCAGCTGAGACTGCTGCCAGCTGGCTCCAGGTTGTGTTGCTGTTGCCTGCTAATCTGCCTTGGACTCTGAGCTGCGTGTGACTCCTGTTAGACATTAGGGCCAGAAACCAGAGGATCCTGCTTGCCTGTCCATTGCTGACTTCTCCCAGAGTCAGTGGAGAAAGACAGGTGCCTCTGGAGAGCAATCTCTCTCATCCCTCTTGAGCAAAGCACCCAGCTCTGAGGTGACAAGCACTAGAGGAGAGTCCTATCTCTGTGGCTCAGTGGCAGCCACAACTAGTTTCTCAGCTCTTCACAAACTGAGTCTGGTTCCACCAATTCATTAAAATAATTGAAGACTGTAAGGTAATCTGCTAGGGAAGAGTACTGCTCTTGAGAGCCTTCAGTGGTTTAGTGAAATGTAGGTGCAATTTTTTTTTCATGCTGGGAGGCACCTTTGCTTCCCTAAAGTCTCCAGAGATCAAAAGCTGCTGCTTACTAATTTGGAGAGAGACAGATAGATACAAGGCTTTTGCTCCCTTTGAAAGTTCTGTTCCTTGCCTTCTGGGGATATAACGCTTCGCAATCCCAGCTCTGTTGTTCAAATTCCTTTCCAGCTGTGTGGTCAGTACTCAGAATTAGATCCCAGAGAAATGGACTATTGGTTCTCAGTGGGAAATTTCCTAGTAGTGAGGTCAGCTCCCTCCAGAACATCTGGAGCTGGTCCCTGGTGGAACAGGACAGCAAGCCAGATACACCATGGAGCTGATGCATTTTGTCTGTGGCTGGTGATGAAGTTGAGCATGCACTTGCTCCTCACACTATGTGCAGAAGAGCTACGTGCTCTCAATTCTGATTATTTTAATATGTACATGTGAGAGAACTCTGTGGACTGGCTTGATGCCACATACCCACCCAGCTCTCGGGTCGCCCAGCACCTCACGTTTTCTTTGCACTTCCCTTTCAGATGTGGATGTTCTTCAAAGACTGGGCCTGTCAGGGAAAAGGCCATCGAGCGGATGGTCCTCATCGCGTACAGTTCCTCAAGGAGTCATTCCTTTCAAATCAGGGGTCATCTTCACTCAGCGAGCACGTGTCGAAGCACCGGTCAGCACCATCCTCTCCTCAGGCTCCAGCACTGACCTGCTCCTAGTGCTGAGCCTCTGCTCCCACCGCATCAACAATGCTTTTCTCTTTGCTGTCAAGAGCAAAAAGAAAAAACTGCAGCTGGGGGTCCAGTTTGTGCCTGGGAAGATCATAGTGTATGTGGGCCACAAGCACTCTGTATATTTTGATTACAATGTCCACGATGGCCAGTGGCACAATATGGCCATCGATATCCGTGGCCGGACAGTCACTTTATTTACTTCTTGTGGGAAGCACAGAGTACATGCGGATTTGCATTTTAAAAAGGACGAGGTGTTGGATCCACATGGATCTTTCCTCTTTGGGAAGATGAATCAGCACTCCGTGCAGTTTGAAGGAGCCATCTGCCAGTTTGATATTTATCCTTCCGCCAAGGCAGCTCATCATTACTGTAAATACCTGAAAAAACAGTGCAGGCAAGCAGATACCTACCGGCCGAACCTGCCCCCCCTCATCCCTCTCCTGCCCAGGGATCCCAGTGCCTCCCCGAGCACCCCACAGCATACGGACCCCTTGCTGCAGGGCCTGAAAAACCTGACCACTGCTGCCCCATCCTTGGAGTTTGGCAGGGTCACCGCACCCATCAAGACTCGGGGTTCAGGTGTGACAGTCGTCGCATCAGTATCATCCCCACCATCACTGCCAAGACTGACAACCAAAGCCAAAAAGGTCACAGTGGCCCCGTCTCTTGTTGTGTGGAGTACCGAATCACAGCCGCCCACCCGCTCGCACCCTCGGGGGACAGTGACGACCCTCAGGGTGTCTCGTCCCACTCCCAGCACACGTGTGGAGACAACTCCTGTTCCTACTGCCAGAAAGACCCCACCAACAAGCCCGAGCCCTGCAGCAGCCAGCAGGAAGGACTCCAAGCAAGACACCAAAAAGATGATCAACCAAAAACCGATCATTGAGCCCTCTGAAGCACACAGTACTGTAAAGCCAATGAGGAGGATGACTGACAACACAACCAGCAATGTCCACCTTGTCACCCTTAAGCAAACCCCACCAAACACAAGCAATGGACCTGTTCCAAAGAAGCACATGCCGTCCCCCACCAGGAAAGCAGAGCCCAGTAAAGTTCCTCTGGCATACCCCAAACCAACCCCGGGGTCTGCCCGTCCTGCCTCCAGAGCCAGGGCACGGACCTTTAACCTCACAACCCCTGCTGCCACTGACAGCTATCAGATCTTCGACCCTCTGGGACCCACTCAGTTTCCATTTTTACTGGGATATCCAGGCGTGAAAGGAGATAGGGGACCTCAGGTAAGTTCAAGCTCTCCATGGTAACTATTCCCAGTTAACCCTCAGCTAAATGGTTGGCAGACCATAACCTAGGAGGGTTTCTGTAAAGCTTAGCAGACTGTGACAGCTCCAAACAGCAGCCAAGCACTGCTAGTTACATTTCTGGTGAATGATGTTTAGTGTATCTCTTGTGTAACCTTGAGTGCTTTGTGATGCTGGATGCCCCTTAAAAGTTTGTGATGAGAGTTGCTGCTTAAAGGTGGATTTAAGAAAATAAAAGAATCCCACCTCCCTTCCTACAAGCTGCTGTTTAAAATTTTGCTGGCTAGGTTGGGGCTTTGTTCCACACCCTTGGTCTTACTTGGGGCCAAGAGGGCAGAACTGCCAGTCGCCTTCCAAAGAAAACCCAGGTGCCTCAAAAGCATGCCATAAATGAAGTATTTCTTAATGCTGGCTATTGATTTGTTTTGTACCTGGAATTTCCATTTCCAGAGAAGTTCCCTGCTTCAGCAAATGCAAGTGCAGAGATTGCTTCAGGATTTATTTTTTTCAAACAACCTCCCCTCTGTTTTTATGGTATAAGTTAATTTATTTACCTTGTTTTTTATTTCTCATGGCCCACACTTAAAACATACAAAGAGTTTCCTTTATAAATTTAACTACTGCATTCCACACACAGTAACCACTCTCGGGGTGTATATCTTGGCTATCATAAAAGCATACACACGTTCTGTGAGGCTAAAAGCAGTCAGGCCATGCTAATTACCTGCTGGTTTGTTGTTGTTATTTTCAAATGCAGGAACACAAATAGGATCTTTAACCTGGCCAGCTTTCAGGAGGATTTGGTGTTCCAACCCAAGCCTGTTGCTGTATTGTGTGTGTGAGAGGGGTTGTACATGTAAAATAAGTTTCTCCCAGACAAGTCTTTGGTTGCCAAGTTCCAGCCTAGAGCAAATTTTTACAGCTGACTTCTTAAAATAGTGCAGGAAGGGTTTACAATGGAAATGTTGAGGCTGGGTTACGGAACACAACAGCAGTTGTGTCCGCAGATGTGCTGCTCCTTGTTGCAAGTAGCACCTAAAGTGCAGCGGTGGTTTCGCGGAGCCCTCAATGGGTAATTGCCCTCAAGCTTTGCCTTTCCCTCCTGTCACCCTGGGGTGACTTCTCACCTTCTCAGCTGGGTAGGGAGTCACTGCGGGGGGGTGTGTGTTTGGTTCGAGGGGTCCCGTCTCTGGGAGAGGTGGCGGTGCTGCCCTGGGCAGGGGGATGCAGGGGGATGCAGCCTTGTGTTCCTGCCCGACTTCACAGGCACGCTTCCCTGCTGCAGTTCTTGTACTTGGAGTGGTTTTGCTAAATCCCTGCGCAGACGGAATGAGCCTCAGTGATTTTATCTTTGGGCAGTGTTTCATGGAGAGTTGTCTCAGGCATGGTTCCAAAAGAAGTGCAGCAATGGTGACCTGCTAAAACACCGCTTACCTGTAAGGGATCATTGTGGGTGGCCTGCCCTTAGTCCAGGGAAATCCCCACCTTTCCCACCTTCTTGCCCTGCACATGTTGTGAGGATAACCAAGCTTCAAGCCCCCACTTCCCCCTGCAATGTAAAGAGCTTGTTACTGGACTGGAGTGGAAAATCCCTCTCAGCTCGTGAATCATAGCAAAGAAACCGATTCAGGCTGTGGAGGGCTGAGGGAAGACATGGCAGGATTTTTCCATCCTGTCTGAGAACAACCAGAGTCCTGAATTGAGGAAAAGGAGAATGTTTTGAGGCTCTGTGTATCCTTATCCTCTTTGACTCCCTGGGACTTTGGAAGGGAAAGGTTATGGCTTGGCGGGAGCTGGCTCCACACGCTGCTTGATAGCTCCTGTGACTCACTCTGAGATCTCTGTACCACACTGCATTGGATGTCTCTGACGTGGGAAGAGAAAGAGGAGAAAAGACCGGAATGGGAATGACATGTTGAGAAATTAATGGGGCACTTCTATGGCCAGGCAAGCGTGTTTCAGAGCAAGTGCTGATAAATGCTCTGTGCTTGAGTAATTACCTGGCGCCGTCCTTGTGCTGTTGGGCAGACGTGTCTGATGAGGTCAGTACAGCCCTTCCTGCTCGGCTGCCTGATATCACAGCCCAGCGCTTTCCCTGGACAGGGCAGGTTATGGGCTGGGACCAGCGTTCGCCGAGTCTGGCACACGGACGGAAGCGTGAGAGGATTGATTAGTTCTCCCAGTTGTGTTGCGTGATGCAAGGTCTCTTGGAGAAGGCCATCGTGCCGGGGAGGGAGCTGTGAGTGGGAAGCTACATTCCAGCTTCTCAGCAAGGACTGGGGGTCCCCTTGGCAGTGAAGGTCGGGCAGAGGCAGCCAGCAGCACCATGCCTGTCCAGCCATCCACCATCTCATCATCATCACCTCAAAACCAGGGTATTGAGCTGCAGGGGTTGAGGCAGTGGTGACTCAGGCACCGTGGTCTCTGCGTAGCATGGTGAATGCTACCACAAGAACCGTGGTGCAATCTTAGCTGTGCAGAAGGGCCCCTTCCCCACAATTCAGGGAGGTGTACGCATGGGTGGAGCAGTGCAAGCAAGGGGCTAAAAGGACCCCTTCGCCCAGCTGCAGGA
Organism: Zapornia atra; assembly: GCA_013400835.1. NCBI lineage: Eukaryota > Metazoa > Chordata > Aves > Gruiformes > Rallidae > Zapornia > Zapornia atra. Next base: position 1,568,584 of record VZTU01030148.1, read on the forward strand.
TGGTAGCACCCTCCGTGGGTTAATCTGTCCTGAAAGACCTTCACGGTGCTGTGCAACAGGAAATGGAGATGCTGCATCCCACATGCAACTAAAGGCAAAGCATTAATTCTTCAGGAATGTTGGGTTTTTCTGGGCGGTTAGAGGAGGGAGGGTAATAATGCTCTTAAAAAAGAAACATTTCTTGGGAACCATTAATAACCACAAGCATTTGGGATCTCTGCTTTGCATTTCTTTTGAAGGGGGGGTGGAAGTAACAAAAAGAACACCCAAACATGATGCTAAGTCACTAACTCAGCACTGACTCAGCAGCTGGCAAACGCTGCTCTGAATCATCCCTGTGGCTGCCCGCAGCACCTCTGCTGAGGCTCACTCAGGATCTGCAGGGCCAAGAGAGCCTTCGCTCAGCTTGCAGAGTGGCCTGACCCCAGCACACGCTCCAAGTAGCTTGGGCACCCTCAAAAGAAAATGAATATATGACAAGCAGTATTTTGTTGCCAGCATGCTGAGCCCTCTGGGCCTTGCAAGGCTATGAAGTGATAGGTGGTTTGAATGTTCCGGTGGATGGGGGGGTGTTGGCTTGTCTGTACAAGAAGTGGGGAGATTTGGAGGGGGGTTGCAGCCCTCTCCCCTGCCCATCAGCTGGGGATGCGCACGCTCTGCGTTACATGGTAAAGCTGCAGCAAAGAGCTGCCCTGGTGCAGCCCTGAGCTCTAGCTGGGCTGCACACAGTGTGCCCCAAGTTGGGCCTTTTTCTTCCTAGATAAGCTTGTAATTCTGTAGCTTTTTTGGCCCTGCAAAGCAGAAGCCCCATGCTGACTCTTGCCTGGTGGCTGAGGGTTATTTATAGAGCAAGAAAACTATACCTGATGCTGAACGTGTAGAGGAGCAGCCTGAGCACTAAGAGACCGTGGAAGCACTGAGCAACACCAGAGGAGCAGGGAGGGAGGGAAGGAGCATGTTTCAAATGATCCCCTGTGTATCCAAGTTAGGAGATGCTCCAGCATTCTCTAGTTTCCCTCTGCCCGGCGCAGTACATGGCCAGGAGCACCAGGTTCAGACCCTGATGACAGCCACCCAGCCAGAGAAGTGGCATACCCCGGCAGGCACCCTTCTTTCTGAGTATCCCCCCAGTCTAGACTGCTCCAGCTGCCATCGTCCACACAGGCAGTTTGTCTTGGAGCCCAGCTCCTTGCATAAAGAAGCAATCCTTGCCAATTCAATCAGTGGGCAGGGGAGAGAGAGGTGATTTGGAACACTGATAAAATATGAAGTGCCTATTCCCAGTCCTCCTTGTACCAGAAAAGGCTGCTCAGGCTGACAGCCTGTGATAAATTAAGGAACACACAATGTGTTTGAATGTCTCTTAATAAATGAGTCATATTAATAAAAAAGCCAACAGAAGATCGCATGCTTTGTGTAATACATGGGAAAAGCTTTAGCCTCGCTCACGCTGTAGTTAGATCGTATTACTTTTTTCTAATTTAACCAGAACTATCCCCAGAAGGAAATCTTACAGGCAAATGACTAAGCATCAGAGAGGTCTACTTGCTTAAAATAAAGTTAATTTTGAGAAACGGTAGTTGTAGCTGTGGTTGCTGCCAAGGATGTAGGGATGTGTTGTATAAATCCATACAGGTATTTTTATAAATCTTTAAGAACAGAAAGTGAGCAATACAGCATGGGATCCCTCTCTTCACACCTCATCAGGCTTCCTTGCAAGGTCTGAGTCGGCTTGAGAGTCAGAAGTGGCTCGTGCAGAGACTGTTCCTGAAACATCTCTACACCAAAGCTGCTTTCATCGAGCTGGAATACTAATACCCTGCCATGCATTGTGCTGCCATTCCATTAGGAATCCACTTGCAGACAAGGAGGTTTCCGTGATAGGTGTTGTACAGACCCAGAATAAACATCTGTCTCTCCTACGGAAATCGTTTTACAAGACTGGCTTTCCACCAGCACCTCGGTTCCTGCCAGAATTATGAGGGCTTTTTCTTTTTTAGACTGGTTGAAATTCAGATGTGTCCAGATTTATTATGATAAGCCTGCCTCAGAGAAGAAAGTAACCAAAGTAACTGGGTTTTAGTGTAGGTTCTGTTTCCCCCTCTGCGCCATGCCTGGCAAGGATGGGGAGGTGAAGTGGGGTTGGCGTGTCTTTTCAAGATGAGGTCTTCTCCTCCTCTCCTGTTCTCCAGAGCAGGGAAAATTTGAATTCTAGTGCTGCCCCGGCAGCCGCTCAGTCCCTCCAGACGTACAAGGCTGAGCGGTGGATTTGTGGCAGTGGCCTTGCATGTGAAGTGTACCTCCCCCTCCTCGCCCAGAGAAAACAAGATGGGTTGTGTCTCTGCAGGGGTAACGTTACTGCTCAGAACTCAATGCCAGTGTGAGCAAGGAGCTTTCAATGCATTTTCTGGCTGCCCTTTTACGTTGGGTTTTACCTAACACATTAGTGCCTGAGAGAGAAGAACATTCTCTGTCCTCTCCTCAGCCCTTGCAGAGTTTTGCGCAGTGCAGGATGCCCACCTCTGAAATGCAGCTGGGTCTGGGATAAAGGAGAACTAACGCTGTGCAGGGGTGCAGAACAAGGGAGAGGACAGGGGTACCCTGGAGAGACCCCGAAGTCTAGATGTGTCAGGCCCTCAGTGAGCGCTGGAGTGCGAGCTGAATTGTGTCCTGTGTAATCGTCAGCTACTCGCTACTACACCGAGTACAGGCCCCTGGGAAAGCGATTACAGAACACTTTGCTGTCTGAGCCAGCTGATTCTGTAGCTGTTCAAAAGGAAGCGAGTCATTTCCCAAATCACCAGTACCAATTCCTGTACCAGCTGTGCTTTCCCCGCAGCCCTCCTGAGCAGGTTCAGCCTTGCTCAGACCTTGAGATCTGAAGGCGCCTTGCTCCCGGGGGCATCGCTGCGGGCAGAGGAAGCAGCGTGAGGAGGGTCATGGTGTGGGAGAGGCAGAGGTATCAACTGCCTGATCTCAGCAGCAAGAGGAAACGGGGAGATTTCTCTTGTCCTCAGGGTCCGATGTATTTCCCTTTCAGACAACTTCGCTTAATTTTTCATTTGCAATTGAAGCTCAAAAAGCCAAGGAAAAGAAAAGTCCCCTTTGCGCCAGAAAGTTTCCCAGCAGCAGCTTAGAATAAATCCTGTAATCGTTTGGTGGGATCAGTCATCGCTGCTAATGCTACCGTGGGAAACTGAGAAGGGTTAAACTTTTATGTGGCTGCCATTAGAAGTGTTGGGGCTGGTTAGCAGCTCAGCTGTTTGGCCTGAGAAGAGAGAGCCTCTGCTTCTGCGCCGCGTTTCTTCTTGATCTCTGATTTTGCTTTGTGTGATAACAGGGTGCATGTTCCCTGCCGTTGGCTGGCAGAAAGGAGCAGGCGAGAAGCCAGGGAGAGGAGAACCGAAGTGCTAGGAGCGGCAGCTCGCTGCAGGAGGCTGTCAGCTTTGCTGATCTCATGGGTGCCCCTACAATGGGAGGGTCGGAGCAGAGAAGCGATAAGCTGTCTCCAGCTGCCAGGAAAAGGAAACCTTCCTACTGCTCCCTATGGAATTCCTTAGGGATGCTCTGAAGGGTACAATGGAAAGATCCACACAGACTTGGTGTGATGGGTTCAACTCTTCCCCGCATTTGGGGTGAGATGTAGGGACCGCACAGACGTTACCTCCAGGCAGACTCTTAGTGGTTTGCTGCATGGTGGCTTGTGGATAGACGCCTCTTACTCTCCGTATCTCAGAGCCTTACGCTTGAAGTGGGATTGCATCCATCACTGGTAAGTAGCTGGGCCCTGATCCGGTCTTACTCTCCTCTGGCTGCCTCTGCGGACGTGCCTTTTTCTTTGCATGCATTCCAGTTCTGCTCTCCCAGGCAAAGCCAGTTGTTTGATATTGGCCTCTTGCTTGAGAACTTGAGCTGGATGCTTTAGAGCTGTATGTGCAGGGCAGAGGAGAAACAAGTCACTAGGAGGGTATGGTACGTGTCCCATTCAATGTGACTACTGAGGAACCCTGTGAGCAGCAGCGTGCCATGTTTCACAGCGGCCTCTGTTCATCCAGCTACCCCAGTTACCCCGGTCCTTCTCCACCTTGGCTTGCTTCTGACACCTATGTGGTCATACTCTTGCTGTATGTAGTTGCCAGTGGCCAGCTCCTTTTAGCCACTCATCCCACAGTCACTTTGCTCCTCTTACCCGGCCCACCCTCAGAGAAGGGGTGTGGGGGGAAAAGCTGAAGGAAAGGCAAATTAAAGCAAAGCAAAGAGATGGGGACTGCTCTTCCTGTGCTGTTCCAGCTAACTGCCTGAACTATGCATTCCCGCTCCAGTGCAGGTATTGACTCTCTCCTTATTTTTATGTTAGCTTCAGTTTATACTGAACAGCCCACATTTTTTGGAGAAGGTTTTTACTCAAGTGGCCAAGTACAATTGCAGCTGCTGTTAATAGGAAGGTGGAAAAGGTCACCTCGATTCTGGTACGCATGGAACGCAGCTCTCAGACAGTTGCATCTTCTCTTTTGCTTCTCCTCTTCAGGTTTTGATGGAGAAGAGGTCAAGGACTTGGATTAATCTTTGGTAAACTCTGTTAACTGCCGTGGGGGTCAGTTGCATTGGATTTGTGTTTGGAGAGTTATCTTCCCAACTAAAAGGGCAAAGGGATTTTTTTAATAAAAGCTTGGATTCTGGAGCACAATTATACATGAGGCTTAAAAAACCCTACAATCATGTGTCTATTTGCACAGCTGTATAATTGCATTATGCACGGGGCCCCGAGCTGGCACAATGGCAGGTTAAAATGCTGTGTGTATTGCTAAAATGGGGGTCAGCTGTATCAATGAGGGTTGTTAATACAAGGACCAGTAATACTGTGTTAGCCAGCAATAAGCAACTTGCAAAGAGGTCAGATGAAGCGTCCCAGGCTATAGAGACTGGAAATCTCCAGGTCAGGCAGCAGTGTTGGGTAGCAGCAGTGAGTGGTACGGTGGTAAAAGTCCATCCCAATGTCTCAGTGTGGGGCATTAGCTGCTGTATGCTGTGTAGGCTCTTAGGCTTTGAAAACAATCTTTTTCTTGTCAACTTTACTACAGATAGAGATAACTAAAGAAAAAAAAAGTTTCAATTCCTTTGATGTCCTGACAAATGAGTAGCACAGAGAGAACTACCCTGGGCTTTGCTTACTCCTCCCCCTGACTTTTTTCTATTGTTCCAAGTTTGGCTGGATGTCCTTTTTTTTTAAAGATCTCTATAGGAGGGTTGGTAATATTAGGGGAGCATTTATCCATCAGTTACCTGTATGGTTCAGCCACATTTTCTCTGTTCAAAATCTTACCCCGGGCATGAGATTTAGGGTAGGAATCCCCAGGATTTATTTCTGTTCCTGAATCATGCACTCGATGACGCCTGAGAACTGCATTAGAGAGATGAACCTTTCACTCTTCCTCGGGGCCAGTGCCCCACCACAGAGCCTGAGCAGCTCTGCCTGGCAGCACTCCCGCAGCAGCGGGGTCAGCCTTGCAGTGGGCTCCACTCGGGACCCACCTCCATGAGGTCCTACAGAGATGACCCAGATGGAAGGGAGTTGAGGCTGTGATGGGGCTGGAGCATGGTCGTGAGGCTCGTGCTGCACCAGCTCCATGTGATGCCCCCATCTTCCCCATGGAGCTTTGCTCCTGGGACCTGCTCTCCTGACTGCCACACATTGGGGGGAGCTCAGGCTGCCTTCCAAACATCCTTCAGTCTGCAGCTCTGGATCTCTCTCCCTCCTGGATGTGATGAAAGCCCATCTTTTGTAACAAGCTACTAGAATATAAATCCTCTGGGAGACACTTTAATTAACAGTTATTCTTGTTAGACGTATTTGGCTTGGGGGAAGAGAAGTTGTGAGGAGTTATTAGGAGTTGCAAATGGTTCTCCAGAAGCCTGAATTCTCCAGTCCATTGAAAATATGAATAAATAAATGAATAAATTCAAAGGAGTTCAAGCCTCCTTGGTGAAGTATTTTTGCCTAACGTGTTTCAGATCAGTGCACAGCTGGGCGCCTGATACAGCTCTGCTTTGTTCTCACCCTCTTCCAAGAACCCCCACTACTGTGACATGTATGAGCTGACCTCTCCTGTATTACAGAGCCATATTTAAGAATTTCCAAAGTTGACACCAATTTTATTGCATTTTATAACATGCTGCTTTAAAATATGAAGTGCTGGTATGCGATTATGTTACAACTCATAGAGGAACCTACAAGACCCAGAACTACACATCCTCAGCTGGTCTGTGTTAGAACACACAGTGTTCCCCCCCCACCTCCCCTCACCAAGGTGCTACATATTACTTCTCTTGTCTGCTAGCACGTAGCAGGAAACTCCGAAGCTGAGAGACAGTCATGTCAGCCCTGTGTTACAGCACGGGTCCAGGAAACTGGAAGCGTGAAACACAGCTGGGATCACAGGAATGTGGTCCACAGCAGAAAGATGTGAACACACTCTCACTCTCTCTCACTACTCTATGGAAACATATGCTTCTGCAGATGTTATTGGGCATGGCTTTTCTCCCTTCAGGGTAATAGCATAAGTTGAAGGGAAATTCTGGCATTGCTGTTATAACTAGCCCTTCTCCCCAGGTCTTTGCCAAAAGGTTATGTTATGGGTCTCCCTGAAACGCTGTCAGGGGCACCATCCTGTTGTAGAACCAGCTTTAATATTTACTCTTGTTTTTCTAGGGTCCACCAGGTCTGCCGGGCTTACCAGGACCACCTGGCAAGAGAGGTTCCCGAGTAAGTGGTTTAAAATTTTCTCTCTGTTTGTACTTGTCCTGCTGTTCCCAGGGCTGGTGTATGTTCCTGTAGCTCAGTAGTGATTGCTTCAGGGCCCACCATTGAGGTCTGGCCTTCCTCCATTCTCCCATTCCCTGTTAAAGGTTTTCAGGAGACCACACTGGTGATTTGCAGCTTCCCTGAGGTAAGGCTTGGCATTAGCCAAGGCTGGGGATGAATATTTCCAAATGACTTTCAGAAGAATGAGCTCTGTCTGTCTCATTTTCTTTCCAGTATCCATTCCTTCTTGCAAACCCAGTGCTGAATATTAGCTTTGGCTGCTTTTTGTCCTGTCCTTCACTCTTCCCACCTTCCCAAATAGCTTCTTTTGAGGTCCTTACTGAGACTTCACTCATGAAACCATGGTCTAGAACCAAGAACTCAACACACAATGGTGTTCCCCAGACAGAGACCTGTTCTAGAGCAACATGCTTGAGCTGTTCTACAAGATTCATTGCAAATTCTTGAATTTCTTCCTCCCTACGTTAAACTCTAATGCAGATCTTTGGACATCGAGTGCTATGCTGAACAAACATCTGGTGCTGAGTGCTGTAGCTAGCCCTGAAAAAAGCTTTCTGCATTAGCCTAGCTGCAGAAGTAGTATCCTAAAGCTGGGCAACATGCCTGACCTGGATACAGGTAGTTGTTGGCACCATCTTCATGGTAGCAAGGTGCTGTCCCACAAGGGTACGGTCATGGAACTGATGTGGGTTGGGAATCAAAAGATACAAGTCTCTGAGGGAATATTTGGATCCATGATCCAGGCAGCATCCTGGCCTGGCAGCAGAGGGAGATTTCCTCACACATACTTGGCTAAAACTCATCCCCACGTAATGCCTTTAAAGAACAACTGAGAGGCGAAGAGCTAGAAGGCTGTGCGTTCCCCAGGGACACTTGTTACAGCCCTGTGAGATCTCACAGTCACCAGTGAAGATACACGCAGCTCCTTTTACACCAGTAAAAACCGAACGGTGTGCAGGATGCCCTGCAGCCATGGGCATCCACAGACCCCAGCACCAATTCCTGCTCTCAGTGGAAAGCATTAGCTAGCACCAGATCGTGTGTTTTATAGGTGGGACAAGCCACGTTAGGTGTGTTCTTTAGTGAAGCATCAGCACAGCTGTTTGCACAGTCCTCATGGCTTCTGCTTTGTTTGTACAGCCCTCATGGCTTCTGCTTACAAATACCCTGAGCCACAGGGGTGTTTGGAACCACAGCCACAAATTGCCTGGAGTTTGCGGTTCTCAGTGAGTCCCCAGGAAAGTTTGTTCTTACCCCAGCTCACTACTCATGAGAGGTGTTTGGTGTCACTTCTTGCAATCCTGTGGTGTGCAGACTAGACTCCGTGTCTGGAGACCCCAGCTGCATCCCCTTCCAGCTACATGAGCAACCAGATTTCAGCTCTGCATCTGAATTCCACTACCTACCAAAACTTGAGCTTTTCCAAAGGAAAGAAAGCATTGTGGAGGCAGTGTCATGGCTTTCTGTGTTATTCCCCAGCTATGGCATGCTCCATTCTACATTTGAGAAGATCCCCTGAAAGACAATAAGCAACTAAGGGTTTTTGAGTTCAGTCCCTGCCAGAGGTGCTGAGAATCAGCCCAGGAAAGAGTTCCCAGTTAGGAAGTGCTCAGCACAACTGAGCCTGGCTTGGCTCAGACCTCTGCAAAGCGGCTGTGCTAATTTTGGGAGGGGGCAGAAGGGTCACTCTGTAAATGTCTGGCCCGGAGCACTGGAGACAGAACTGCTCTGTGCATAAGTTGTTTTGACTTTGCAACGTGCTTCTTCTAGTATTTTTTTTTTCTTGTTGCTCTTTGGAGTTTAAGGATTTCGTTGCAAAGAAGAAGAGCTGCCAAACTAAGACAGGCTTAAGGGATTTCTTGCATCTGTTGTTATGCATGAGCCCCTTCTTACAAATAAATACACTGCAGGGGTTATGTTCTACCTCTGCCTTACCTGGCCCGAAAAGCAGCCATGCAGTTCTTGCACCAGCCCAGCCCGTGGGTAACCCGTGAGGTGCCCTGTGAGGCTCCAGCCCAAGACTGGAGTTCCTAAGAGGAGGTGAATATTGCACACAACTTCGCAGTGCTTGATGCCAAAGGCAAGGAAGGACTTACTTCTCATCAGTGGATGCAGTGTATGGCCCAAAGCGTGAGACATAATTGCCCTTGTTGTAGCTTGCGTGATTTCTGCATCATTAATGCTTATACAGTTACTTGGCTCATTTGCAAATCCAGTCCCAGCGTTTGACTCATGACCTTCTGTAGCTGTGAAGTCCATGAAGTGCCTGTCCCGATGATGTAGCACACTCCTGTGAATTCCATATTGTCTCAGTTTTATTCCCCTTTCGCCCCCCACCCCGTGTCAGTCAGGGTAAAGCAAAAGCTCTGCTTAGCTTTTGCTTTGAGGGTGAGACCATTGGTCAGCGACAGTCTGTAAGAAAAACTGGCTGATCCCACAATTCTGTCGCCTTGTTTCCAGCAGATAAGCATCTCCAGACTGCCTGTGCAGCCTGAGTGGTGCTTTGCCATGTAGGCAATGCCCCTGGTTTGCAATAACAAATGCTGGTCTTTGTAAAAGCACAAGAGAGGTTGTGTTCAGGACACATCTCAGCATTCCAGTGCAACCCAAGGTAGGGCACAGCAGCAGACTTCCTGAAAAAGGACAGTTTCTCAGTTTTTAAAAGCCAGTCCCTATTTTAGGGGTATGGAATTGATTTTACACCTTATTCACTCAGAATCAGGGACTCAGTGAGACTGATTCAGACCATAGCTGTACTCTACACTCTGCAGCTGTAACGGCAGAGATAGGTGATAGATGAAAGCTGTGTGTTTCTTACTGCAGAAGGGATTCCAAGGGAGAGGAGTCAAACCATGGCAGCTCTGATGTGATGGTGAATGGCACTTTCTCAGGAGCACACAAACCTGTGTCAGTATTGCTGTATGGTGGGGTGCCCTTCTCAGGCAGGTTTTTTCGGGGGCTGCATCCAGCTAGGATGGTTCTCAGTGTTTATATCTGTGTTAAAGAGTTTGAGGTGTGAGCCAAGAGATCTGTCACACGCTGCTTCTCCTCAGATGAACATACCAGGTACCTTGGCAAGCGTCCATGCAAGACCTGAGGTGCCTCTTGAAGGGGATGGCTCCCACAGCTGCGTGGGTGAGCGTTGGCCCTCGGGTGCACACGCAGCAGCCGCACAGAGCACTTCTGGGTGAGCAGTGGGTCTTGCACTTCGTTTCTGCAGATGACCTTTGCATTTCTGCAAACACTGAGGTTCAGTGGGGCTGGGTTTTGCTGGCAGAGCTGTGCTAACAAGCTCTACAAGTAACTGTCAACAACTGGCTCCCAGCAGTGATTCCTGCACCATGGTAGCTTGTTCCTGTCTCACCCAGAACTCGACAGCTTTAAAAAAGACAGGGATCTCCTGGAAAGAGTCCAGTGGAGGGCCACAAAGATGATTAAGGGAGCATCTTCCCTACCAGGAAAGGCTGCGTGAGCTGACGCTGATCAGCCTTGAGAAAAGAGACTGAGAGGGGGACTGATCAATGGTTATCAATATCTGAAAGTGTGGGACACAGGGGGAAATGGCCAGCCTCGTCTCAGGGGTCTGTGGGGACAGGACAAGGGGCAGTGGCCTCAAGTTGGAGCATAGGAAGTTCCAGACCAATCTGCAGAACTTCTTCATGGTGAGGGAGCCCTGGGACAGGCTGCCCAGGGGTGTGTGTATGAGTCTCCTTCTCTGGAGAGATTCCAGCCCTGTCTGGATGCCAACCTGTGTGACCTGTCCTAGGGACCCTGCTTTGGCAGGGGTGTTGGACTCAATGGTCTCTGGAGGTCCCTTCCAACCCCTATGATTCTGTGAGCCTGTGAAATTGTTGCAGCCCTCGCTGGTACCGTTAGACCAGCAAACTCCTCACAGTGTGATCAGGTCTGTGGAAAAGCGCTGTGAACCATGATACTTGGGCTTAAATGACTCGTGGAGAAGTGCTACGTAAACCCTAGTTCTCAGTCCCACTACTACGTGAAGAAGGCATCAAGCTGGTGTGTGACTGACAGGAGATTGGTCTCTGGCTTTGCTCCCAGGACAGCAAGAGAAGAGCTGTGGCCAAACTTTCCAAAACACACAGATAATGTCAGAAGCCAGGTCACACTGGAAGTCGATCTCCCTCTCTGGCAGGTGAGCCAACCCAGGTAGAAAGGCAGCGTTTTGCCATGTCCATGAAATGGCCCAGAGGCAGAATTGGGAACAAAAATCCTGGCATGCTGCAATTGCCATTGCACTGGCACCAACAGAGGAGAAATCCAGATGAATGGGTGAAGACAGTCTGTGAGTTCTCCCTGGTGCTTTGGGATGCTCTTGCCATCCTCCTGTGAACCTTCACAGCTTGAAAGATTGCGAGGTCCCAGTGTAACGTGGCCCTGTTACATTTGGTCTGTGGTTGCAAAAAATCTCCCTTTGCTTCAAAATGCAGGGCTTCCCTCCTAAAACAAGAGAGAACTTAGTCAGCCGGAGAGGTTCCCCGGTATCCTCATTTCCTTACGAAGATTTCCCAATTTCTGAAAAGAAGTGTCTAAAGAAACAGTTTGTTTGGCTTCACTTCAAATATTTAGCTCATTTTTCAGCAAGCCAGAGGTCAGGGTGGGCTCTGTAGGTCAGAAGCAGAAAAAGTTGCTTTACACAGTGAAACCCCAAGACAGAATGAGTTCTGAATGAGCAGCCATTCCTCTGACTGAAGCTTTCTAGCATTTAGCAGGAGTTTGGAGGATTTTTTTTTTATCCCCTCCTTGTGAATGCTGGAGGGATGGGGGGGGCTGCACACAGTTACACTTTTGTTAATTTTTGAGGGCTGTGAACCCAGCACACATAAAGCGCTTCTGTGAGAGCGGGGTCCCATCTCCAGGCATGTCACCAAGATGAACCGGACGGCACAGTGTAGTTCTCAAGGAGCATCATTCACGTAAAAGACATTCCAGGGAGATTACAAACCCGTCACCTTTGGGAAACTCCCCCCCTCCTCCTTGGGAGAACACACTCAGGGATTGTTCTGGCTCAGCCTCAGGCTACTGCTGTCCCGTGGTAAGATTTTCCATGGAATTTCTGGTGGGAGTATTGGGAGATGCAAGTTGTCTTGTCGCTAGATTGGATTGTTTCAACAGCTGTAAGGGAGTCACACAGCGAGTGGGCAAACAGGCATGCATGCAAACACTGATACATGCTATGGGATTTTAAATTCATTTTCATATTTCATTTTTATTTATATATTCATTTATGTGCATTACCATATATTTATATATTCATTTTTATATAATTTTTATTCATTATTTTATGCCACCCTGTGTGTAGAAAAGGAGCAAAACTAGTGCATTGATGATAAATATACTTAGGAGGATCCCGAGTGGGAATTGTAATTAAAATCCAGGATAGCATGAGTAAAATCTACCTAGCAATTAAGTATAGGTCTACAAAGTATCTCCCCAATTGTTTCTCCATGAGAAGAGGGCTGTTTGTGGGAGCGCTGGTTGGAGAAGGGTAATTCTGCTGCACAGTGGAAGAGGAATGAACATGGGACGTGGTTTAATACAAGAAGGGCGGTAGCCTGGGTGCATGCTGACTGCTACTGGGCTTTGCAGCCTGGTGCAGGGATCGGTCTGTGAGGCCTGTTCAGGTGTTGCACTGCTGACAGCTCCTGAGGCAGATGCTGTCCTGTCCCTCTAGTTACTTAGCGCGTCTAACTGTACCACACTGCATCCTCCTCCTCTGCCAAGAATGTGGGTGTAATCGCAGATTCAGGACTAACCGTGTTGAAACACATCAAGATCAGTTAATTTTTACCATTTTTAGGACTACTGCCAGGCTACACCCTTTTCTCCCTGCTGTTCTGAGAGCAGCTTAAAATGTCTAGCACAGGCCGCAGCCTTGGTTGCAGCAGCTCCAGTGTGCCAGACTGGACCCCCCTCTGTCAGTTCACCAGCAGGACGTGGCCTTTTCTCACTACTATAAGACCACGCTGATGTTTGGGAAGAGGATGGGTCTCTGACCTTCCATGGACGACGTGCTATGGGTCTCACTGAATTCAGTGGTAAAGGCTCCATCTTACATCAAGAGCCCATGTTTCTCATAATCGCGTTTTGTCACTGGATGCTGGGACTTGATTCTCTGTCCTTTCTTCCCTCCTTTGGGTTAAGGCTTTTTATGATTGCGTTGCCATGTTTTGGTTTAGCTCTGGAGGAGACTGCACCAGATTTTGCTGGAGGTGTGCTTCGGCTCTGCCCCAGGAACTCTCAAACGGCAGCTGAGCTTCCTCTGTTCCAAGTTTCCTCCTGGAAACTATGGGTTTCAATTAGGAATCACACCAAACCATGCTGTTTCCTCCAGTCTGACACAGTTTTAAGTTTGCCCCAGGCTATGGTGGAGCACAGATTTCAACTAACTGCCCTGGAAAGGACTTTGGGGCAAGCTGCCTGTCTCCAAAGTTGAATTCCCTCCTCAAATGTAGCAGCAGTCTGGATTTATGAACCCCATTCAGAGCTACCCAGATTACTGCTTATATGTAGGAGTTTTTTAGGAGCTCGTCTTTTATAGAGAATTTACCTTTCTGATTTCTGTCACTTAATTTTCATGCATATTTGAGACCTGGAAGACTTTGGTTGAAGTGCTTTTGCTACCACAAGCTTGTTGAATTACCATAAGCAGCACATCAAGTCCTGTTTCAGTGTCCCACCCAATGAGGTGAACAGATGATGCCATAGTATGCTGGGAAGATGAATCTGTTTAAGATTACTCGCTGCTCAGTTACAGCAGCTATATGGGTTTTCAGATGACAAGATGATATTCAAGCACGTTACAGTTCATATTTCCATTTCATTGGAAATTCACAGCCAGGCTAAAATATTGGAGGATTTCAGGCTGAAAATTTGGAAGGAAATTAGGTATAGGACAATAAACGTATTTGGTTTAAGCTGAAAATGTAGAAGGAATTTGAGTGGAATGTGAAATTTGGATAAAAAATTTTGAAAGTTCAGCCTTGGCCTTTTAATTGATCAGCTTCTTAGAGCAGAGCAGTGTGTGATGTGAAATAGCACTGAGCTCTCAACAACTGTCTGCATCACAAAGCACAATAGCTAAAGAGAAAAAGGCATTATCTTCTATTACAGTGTGGTAAAAATAAAACTGAAGAGACAGCAGCACACTGATGTTCTCTCAAAAGTGAGCAAGGGTGCTAAACTTGGATGGCTGTCACATGTTTAACTGCCCTGACTTTTCTTGGGAATCAGACCCTGAAGATTTTGGCCCCACATGTGCTGTCAAGCTCATAAGAAATACTACAACTTGTTGAGAAAGCATCTGAGTGGGTTTCCAACCCCTAACCTGTACTCCTCCTAACTAGAGGGCACATTAAAGTGCTACTCCTGGTAGTGTAAAGCTCACACACAGTCTTGGCAGAAAAGGAGCCCTTGGACTTGATTCTTCAGGTTGTTTCATCTCCCAGGAACGTGTTCAAGAGGACTTAGAATTGTTATTACTTCTGCCTGAAAGGTTAACAGATCTGTGCTGTATACTGTCCTGGGATAAACTATTCTTAGCTGCTTATTCCAGATAACTCCTTAAATAGTCTTCGGAAAATATGCAGGGTGGTTTAAAAGGTGATGCAAAAGGAGATACTGGTGTATGTATGAGGTAGATACTCTAACAGTGTCATAGGCTTGAGAAACCTATGCAAAAATGTAGATTTTAATGGCTTAAACAGGGACTTACCTCCACTCCCCCCATTTTTTTGTCCATCCATTCTCTTTTTAACCTCTAAAAGCAAAAATCTGCTTTCTGGGGAAATCAGTTCATCTGAAAATGCTGAACAATTTCAAATTTCCCATTAGTAATTAGTTGTATTCTCTTCCATTTTCCCAAAACAGTTGTTAACACTCTGCCTACCTCCATATCCATCTGCTGGGGCTCCTTGCAGAGCTTTGACTCCCCTGATCCCGGAGTAGTTTCTGTTCCTGATCTGTGGACTGTTCGGTGTCCCCAGATCGTCTTGTGGTGACAGACACCCCTCACTTCTCTGAAGTTTTGCCAAAGGCACTATGAGGGTCCTGTTGCGGGTGTCTCTGGGCTGATGGTTCTGTGCTGTTAGGTCTGGCCACAGCATAGCCTGGGACACTCCTGCTCCCGGGACTAACACAGATGCCGACCAACTCCTTTTGACTCTGTTTTGTGTTTCTTGTGTTTTTTAGGGTCCCCCAGGTCCCCACGGAAACCCTGGCTCGCCTGGCCCCCCAGGCCTGAAAGTAAGTATTAATCAGTGCAGGGAGCCTTTGCCATTCTGTTTCAGAGGTTGTCCTGGTGGGGGATGGATGCACTTTTCCTTCCTGCTCCATACAAAATGATGACTAGCTGAAGCTGTTTCTTCCCTCCCCTCTGCTCACACACAGGCCCTCCAGCAGCACAGCCAAAGTCTTTTCCTGTGCTTGTGAGAGACCCCGCTGCGTGCCTCGGTTCTCAGTCCTCCCTAATTTCAAAGACTGCCTAATCTGGATCCTGCTTAGGCTGTGCCTGTGCCAGGGAGTAAACTGCCACGTTGAGATGAGGGCAGTGGAATCCTCCCACTCCAGAGCCTCGCCATGTCCAGATTTCTTTGCTTTCTCATTTCTTTTCTCTGGATTTTGCAGCTTCCTCCTCCACCTTTGGGTGCAGACAGCAGTGGGGCTGGGACAGGCAGTGCCTGGTCTCCTCCTCTGCCTTCCTCCTCCTGAAACTCCCATGTCTCTACTTCCCTTTCCAGAGTTTCTGGGAACCCTGAGCTCCATCAGTGCTCCTGAGCTGATCCCATTGCTTCCTTATAGATGTCCTCATCTCTCCCATAAGGTCTCCCATAGTCCCTCCTGCAGTGCCATGAGCCCTGTGTTTTGTCCCTTCCTCCTGTACGCACACTCTCTCAGGGATGCTGGAGTGCTGCAAGGTGGCAGTCACCCTAGCAGCCAGACCTCTTCCCTTTGCCTGGGACAAATGCAGCTCCAGAGTGGAGCTAATAACGTGCTTTAATTCCCAGCTCGTTCCTGTGGATCAGGCTTTGTGTTACTTAAGGACTGTGAAGTTCCTAGGAAATTGCTTTGGATTGTGTTGGTGTCATTGTTTACACAGAAATAGATGGATGTTTTCTAACCCCTATCTGGGACTAAAGAACAGTCGAGTTTTAGAAGGCAGTGCATAGAGGTTTTCACTACCAAGGAAGCTGTAGGATGTCTCAGCCAAACAGAAAGGTACAAGCTAGAGCCCTTTCTTTTATGATCTCATCAGTAGGCAGAGATGTTGTGAGCGCTATTGATGCTCTGGGAAAAAGATTCTGGAAACTTGGCCTGCTGCCTCTACATGATTAAAAATTAGGCACTGGAGACATGCTGGTGAACAGCAGCTGTTTTAAATTCTAAAGTATAGTTATATGGCCTGAAAAGCGAGGCTGTAAAAGTTCTACATCTTAGTGTTCTGCATTTATTCTCCATCAATGACTTCCAGATCACACTTGTTGAGTTTTATAAGTCAAATCAAAGTTCTTTTATCGAACTTCCAGTCCTGCTCATTCATTCTGACACAATCTGTAGAGTAAAGCTATGCTATAGGACTCTCTTTTTTTAATTAACACCCCGCCCCAAACCTTTTAGCCCTAGTGCCTTGTCAGAACTCATCACTTGGCTGTGTTCTGTTGGTCCACTAGAAATAAGAACTTCCTGTAAGCATGTTTGCTCCATCTTGATGCAGAGTCTGACAGCAGAAAGCCCATGGCAGACAGATAGCAGGAATAATCTGCCACAGAGATCTGTGTCATCACTCTGTGCAACATATTTTCATGTTGTCCAGCCACCTTTGGCAGGATGAGGCTCTTCTACACAGCACTGTGGTGAAAGATGTACTTCTGCTTGTTTTGCAATGGGGATGTGAGAGCTGTAGCTCAGCCCTGGGCAGAACTGCCCACGACTGCAGGACCCTCACACCTGAAAGGCTTTTTGGAAAGGGTGTATCAGATCCCAGAATTTTGACTTCTCTTCTTCATGTCTCTGGTGCTCCACCAACCCCAAATGATTGACTTTGCACAAAAAATTGATATTTCACCCACGTTCATTTGTAAATGCCTCTACCCTTCACTGGGCTTGACCAACCTGATACTTTCTTAGCAGACTGAGTCCATGGCTGGAATTATGGACTTGTGAAAGCTCAGCCAGGGTAACAAGGCAGAGCAGCGCCAGCTAGAACTTCTCTTGCTGAGAGCCTTCGAGTGGCAGCTAGGCTAGGTCTTCCCTAGACAGCAGTTAATACCATGGGGGGGAAAAAAGCAATCCAAGAAAAATAAATTATGTTTCCCAGATAGACACAGCTTGGAAAAAGTGACCAACAAGTAATTGTCACTTAGGAAGTGACCCAGGAGCATAATATTTGTCAGCCTGCTACACCTCTGAAACTGTCCTGTGCAGAGGCCGCCCCGGTCTCATCACCGGAGCTGAGTGCTTGTGGGCCTTTCTACATTGGAAGCTGATCTTTTGCATGGAGCTGTACATAGCTGTTGAGCCAAATTCCCACTGATCTACTTGGTCAGGGCTCCATTGGCTCCTGTGGCATTACACCCGCTCATGCCGCTCGAGAACTTAGCCCATCACGCTCTTCTTAGCAAGTTACAGTATGCAACTGCTTAAAGGGGGTGTGGGGGGTGGTGGTGCCACTTTTTGCAATCTGTTGCCTTTGGCAATTGCAAAGTTGCTGTTGCATCTAGTTAGCAAAGACTGATTGTAGTAGATAGCCAGCTGTAGACATATGCTGGGGTTCTGGCTGGCTGTGTGACCTGTAAGCTGCTGTGGGGATGGGGGTGGGGGGTTTTGCTACTGACTAAGTGTAACTCCAAGGATGCCCTAATAAAGTTCAGGATTGGGAGGATGGTTAACTGTCAGACTGGGTGTGTTTTTTGAAAGCCGTTAAGAAAGTTGGGTTTGCATCTCTCATCTGGAGGCTTTAGACATCAGGCATTACTGTGGCTTGCTTAGTTAGCTGCTCTGGATACATCTCTCTTCTTATAGTACTAGGAAAAATTGAATTTTCCTCTTAGTGAATGGTTTGGCTCCAAAATAGCTCATCGGCTTGGCTCTCTGCTGTTGAAAATGCTATTACTGGGATTGCAAAGCTGAGGTGTTTAAAGTGCACAGCTCTAGTGTTCTCCTAGGTAGGGAAAAAAGAGAAGAAAACAGGTCAAAGTTCAGTGAGTTGGGATGGGAAAGAGAGATGCCTGTGGGTGAGGTGCCATGGCTCAGTGATGGACAAGGTTTAGACTAATTTCCACATTGTGAATGCTGCATGAGAAGAATTGCACGACTGATTCAAATTTCAGCCCTCAGCATCCAGGCATCCGCTCCCTCTGGCCTTGATGCCACCTTGCTGATTGATCCTAGGGACATGTGATCCTGCTTGCAGCTGAGTTCTCCACCTCTGTGATGGTCTCAGCAGTGTTGACCACAGAACCGTGATCTCAGTCTTTGCTAACATGGTCTGGAGGTTCCCAGGGAGAAATGCAAGTGGTTGGTATTCCTTTATGTGGTTCAGAGCTGTTGCATTGAGCACAGGTTAAGATTTAGGGAGGGTGGCAGGTGTCTACCTGCTGCAGGAAATTGATTTTGCAGAGTAGAAATGAGCACCCTGTGATCCTCTGGGTCGCTCTAACCTGTTCCCAGCAGTTCGTGGCACCCGCTGGCTGCTCTGAAGCTCAAAGAGTGGGAGAAATGCCCTGGTATCAGCTGCATGCAAAGCAAGATTATCTGCATGACTTCATTTACTGTTTGGGAACCGGGCAGCCTTCATTCAGAATTTGCACTGATGCATCTGCCTTGAATCAGCAGTGCTCCCTACAGTCCGTAGCCAAGTAATCTCACTCCCTGAACCTTGCAGCGTGTGGTGGATGGTGGAGGAGGAGAAGGGGAGATTTACACGCTCTGCAAGGTGGGAAGAGTGTGTCTTATGTAGTCGCAGTGAGGCTGCATGGAAAAGCTGCTCAGCGAGCTATAACTAGCCCTTTGTGCTGCCAATGAGAAATGCCAGGTAGCAAATATGATTAAACCCTTCGTAAGGTCTCACCTTCTCTCCCAGCCCTTCACTTGACATGTATTGATTAACCCTCACAGCCACCCTTGGCTTTGAATCCTGTGCTGCTGATTTGGCACACACAGAGGTTGCCTCTTGTTTATGATCCCAGGGGTGTTAAATGGCCAGTGCCTGATATTGGGATACCCGTGTCCTTGCTGTGCCAGAAGAGATGCGATACAGACCTAAGCTTCTTTGAGGGCTAAGCTTCCCCTCTCCCCTGCCAAAAGAATCTGGCACACTTCAAATCTTTTCTATTTTCCTCTACTTCTCTCACCCTGTTGGGTGCACACATCACTTTCCCACTTTTGGAGAATTTGTACTGGGATTTTCAAAGGAATCTACTGGAATTAGGTGCTCAAGTGCTGCTGAAATTCTAGCCAGCATTCATCAGAGGATCACAGCCTTAAACTGTAATTTCTCTCGTCACGGTTGTTAAGAAGGAAAATACAGAACACTGCGACTTAAGATTAAGCATGCCTCTTCTTTCTGCCAGCCTGAAAGCCTCACAATTACTCTGGCTGTGTGTAGTGTCTAATTAGTGTAACTTTCTCTGCAATTTCATCTGTTCCCCACAGTTAAAAAAGCAACAGCATCTAGCAGTTGTTGAGAAGGATGGTTTAGCCACGGTAATAGGCTTGATCATTATTTTTGCGATGGTGGTTGTAGACAAGGAAGAAATCACAGCTGTCTAGTTTAATAAGTATCAAAAGTCCCGACATTCCTTTCTTCCAGTTATCCTTCCTCTAGTCAATTTAATACTGTCAAATGCTATTTAAAACTCAGCGCTTTAGCAGCAACAGCAATCACTCACCAAAGCCAGCCCCAGCAAAACAGCTATACCTGGGGACTTCCATACGGGTGGGATGTCAGGGCAAGGTGGAGATAAACCAAAACATTTTTCTAATGTGGAGACTTGGTGAAAGCAGGCCCACATCTATTGGCTGGGTCCTGGGGTGATGGCATTAATTTCTCTTTCTCCTTTCAGGGTCAGAAAGGTGATCCCGGGTTGTCGCCTGGAAAAGCTCGCAATGGGCAGAAGGTAAGGTGTTGCCCTGAGTGTGCAGGCATTGCAGCATGTTGTAGTCTCACACACACATGGAAGGCAGTCTGTACTGCAGCCGCAGGCATTGCAGCTACTCAAGTAGACTTAGGAGTGAAAGTTAAGACTTTAGACCCCAGATTCAGGACTAAAGGGTGTTGGTTTAAGGTATCTTCCATAGCACTCTGAAGTGTCTGCTGCCACAGCTTTTGTTGTCCATATTACGCACAAGCTGCAGCCCAAACTTAAGTCCCTGCGGCTGCAAGCATGTGGCTACTTAAGCTAGATGTCTAAGTGAGAGCGTATGAGAGACAGCCACACCTTGCCACTCCAGGCATGCAGCTGGCAATCCCAGGGAAAGCAACAGAAACCTCGAAGGCAAAGGGGAGGATGTTCTTGCCCAGGAGTTGAGCAGCAGGGCTTTGCCTCCTGTCACATATGCAGCCTGCAGCAGATCACTACAGTAAGAGCAGCCTTGATGCCGCACTGGTGGAGGCAAGGAGGCTTCTCAGACCATGGCACTGACAACTCACAGGCCCTGCTGTGTGGCTGGAGGTCTTTCTGCCAAGGTTCTACTCAAATCGGCATGAAGGGCATAACTGGGAAGTGAAGCTGGCTTCTTGATCTAGCAACTGCAAACGATCGGAGTTCTGCTAATTCTTTCCAATAAATTCAAAATCCCACTTTTGCTGTTTCACAGCTGATCAATTTTTACTGAGGCAACAAGGTCTCACAGAAGTCTAGAAATGAATAGAAGAGCGATCAGGGCTCCACAACCTGTACCTCAGTTAGTTCTTTCAGTGGTGCCTGCACAATACTTGAGAACTCATGTCCAGGGCAAGAAGCCTGGTTCTCTTCCTTTCACCATAAGCCTGGCTGTAAATGCACAACTAAGAGGAAGCATCATCCATGAAGAACTTAAGCCCTGCATGTGAAACCAGATGTCTCCATGAAGCACAGCAAGCCACACAGATGCAAGATGGAGGGTGACACAAAACCGTTGAGAAGGCTGAGTCTGAAACGATGCTTTTAACTTAACAGCACGAGGTGCCTTTTGAAATTGCTGGTACAGTATGTTGGAATGGCATCACATGGAAATCATCCACCCGCAGAGTCTGGAACTGTTTTCTTGCAGGCAAGCTCAGTATAAGGAGGGGAGAGATCCAGATCACTTTTAGCTCATGTTAACAATGCTTTATTCCTGTTAGCAGTAATGGAAACAAGGAGTTTCCAGCAGGAGTCTGGAGTGATGCCTAATTTTGAAGCTAGATGCTCCAAATGTATGTTCAGTGAGCAGGCACAGCGCAGTGTTAGAGCCTCTAAAGGGTTTTTTCAGCCTAATCAGAGGAGGCCAAAATGGGCTTGTAGGGATGGATCGGACATTAGAGAGGTCTCAGCAATGTGCTCCTCTGGTCCCGTGATGGTCTGGGTATGCCAGCTGGGATGTGATGCAATCTCTTGTCAAAAGTACAGACTACTGCAAAACCCCTCCCACTAAGGAGCCTGGGAAGGTTCAAGCCGTGTCATATAGGCAGGTTAAATAATTACACCCTCAGCACCATCGAAACTGGAGCCATGGGCTGAGCCAGTGCAGTAGCCGAGTGTGAACACAACCACAGGCTTTGGCAGGAGGTACCTGTTGGTTTTGTTGCATTTGAAAGCTAAAATTTTCTTTCCTTGGCTATTTAGATGCTTATCAAAAGGGAAATGAAGCGTGCAACTGAATGAGATAATTGAAAAAAAAAAAAAACCCTTTAATTCTGCTGGCAAGAAGCTGGTCTCTAGCAGCAGCTGCCATTCATTAACTGGGTTTATTATTTATATAAGCCAGTTAATAGAGATGATGTCTCAATCTACACTTCTTACCCAGTCAGTTTTTGAAGAGTTGAGCCTAGAGTCAGAAATATTATCAATAATTTGGTGCTACTGTCAGTAAAATAATTCCAGTAACAGTATGTGAGGCATAGGGCAAACACTGCTGAGAACTAACACAGCTTCTTTGCTTCCTACAGGGAGATGTGGGCTTACCTGGTTTGACTGGATTCCCTGGACCGCCTGGTAGAAAGGTAGGAGTATGTTCTTTTCTAGTGAATTAGATGTGCTAACAAAATGGCCTTACAACTGACATCAGTACTCACTGGATCCGGAGGAGGTTTAGACTTTCCAGGGAGATCTCAAGTGCCTCTCCTGGTAAAGCACATCTCAAACAAAATACCTGTATGCCTCCCCTCTATTTTGCCTGGAGATTTGACAGCACTAGCCAGGTTTTACTTTCTTTGCTTCCATATTGATGTCTCAACATCATTAACACCACCAACAACATCCCTGTGCCTGGAAAAGGCTACACATAGTGATGGAGCACAAGATCCATCCCTGCCTTCCAACTGCAGCAGCCTGTGTGCTTGCGTTCGCGCCTGCAAGCCCGCAGAGCGGTACCTTAACGATCCATTCCTTGAGCTCACATCTGTTATATACCAAGGACACTTCAGTTGACCTTCCAGTTCCAGGCTGTGTTGGTAGGTTGGTTTGGTTTCTTTGGAAGCTAGACCTGTTGCAGGGAGCTCGTTTGGTAGTTGGGCTCGGCAGACATGACACCCCTTCCCCACAAGCCCTTTCTGACATAGCTAAGCCCAACAGTTAAAATTAGGATCTTGCTTCAATCACTTCACAGTCAATGGGCCACTGAAGATATGCTGTCCTTCAGGCCAATTAGCTGCACACAAACACCTACTCAGGTATGCTTTAAGACTCTGGGGAGAGAAAGAAGGTGTGGAGGAGGCTGAAAGAAACTCTCCTTCTCTGTGACTGTTAGTTGTATGCTTTATGTTGGAATCAAATTGCCAGAGTAGGGGCTGGGTTTGTTTTTCTGCTCCCAAGACTGGTCATGCTTGGGGTGCTGTGTGGAGCTAGGAGCAAAAAAGTGATTAATTACCAATCGTTTGCTTTCACAAACAACTTCTAACAAATAGGGTGCAAAGAATACCGTTTTCTGGTGTAACAGCTCGTAAAATAAAAACTTGTGGTTACGATCAGCAAAATGCAATGTCAGGAGAGCAAGGACTCGTAGTGGAAAAAGTGGAGAAGGAATAGGAGATTGAACAAACATTCCTGAGTCCAGCACATGGCCTTCACATCTGATTCCATCTCCCCCAGGACAGGGCGAAGGCAGGGGTATGCTTCTGTTTCTTCAACTAATGAGCAAGTTGAATGCTGAAATTTTTCCTTTGGTGCAGCTTAGGAAAACCACCTCCCAGTAGCACTAGTCTGGCAGTGGGTTTGGTGTAACTTGGCTTTTATTAGCATCCTGCATCAAGAAAAAAAATTACAGCTGTTGGAGAAATGTTTGGAAAAAAAATCTTTTTTAAAAAAAAAAAATCTGGATCCCCTGCTGGCATTCTCCCAGTGCAAATATGCTGGTGTTTGGCTGAAGGTGGGCAACACATTTTGGCTACCAGAAAACAGCAACTCCTTGGAAATGGACATCCCTCCCGCTCACTGCATGGAGGGACTATGAAAAGAGCTCCAAGGGCTTTGATCTGAAAACACCATGTAGAAGCTTTCAATTAGGCAAAATATTTCACCAGGGGAAACAAAATACTTTCCCCACTAAATGAAACAACTGGTTCAGCAGCATCAGCTGGAGCCACAGCTGAGCAGCGTATGGGTTTGGACAGCACGGCTCCCACCACAGCGCCTGCCCTCTGAATGCAGACCTTTGCTCTTTGTGGGACTGCAGAGTCTGACCTCAGAGCACCCCAAAGTCATTTTGCCTGTGCCCATCTACAAGTATATGAAAGTGCCTTCCAAGCAGCAGCTGCAATTCCCATCTCTCCATACAGAGCAAGCATTAGTTTGCTGACCAGAGATTCTTGGGAACGGCAGCAGGACTTGGCTGTCCACTCTGCCCTTCTCTCTGGTGCCCACGGCGTGTCAGTGGGCTTTGGTTTTTGGCTGCTGGGTACAGGCTACAGCTGCCTCACAGACACATCTCAGTGGAGTGCTGCATTGCTGCCCCCAGCTTCAGGTGCTGTGGAGCTGCAAATGCTTGTAGCAAAGTGCAAGGCTGTAGAAGCCAGCAGTGAGCAAGAGAGAGAAAGCTTCAGTAAAGTCACTTGGGGAGTAAAGGCAAAGCTGGGAATGGGTCAGTGCTTCAAAACACATCCTGTCATGCGGTTCTCATTCGCTGGCCTCTTTACTCTTCACATTTCCTATCAAAGTGCAGGGTGATCCTTTTTAGCTGGGAGAGTGTGGATTATAAATATCATCACAGATGAGTAAATCTTTCACTAGAGTGCAATTTCCTTTCTAAATCACAGCCCTTTGTGTTGAGCACCCTGTAATCATCAGGAAGTGTTTGGATAAAAGAGCAAATGCAGTTGTTTTCATACCCTCTGCCCTGTCATTTTAGTGCTATTTGAAGAGGATTTTAGCAGGTAAATACTTTCACGTTGCAGCCAACTTTAGCATACAAAAGCCTTTCTGTTTTCTCCTCACTATAATTAACCTGAGACAGAAATAACTGCAGTCTACTATAAAGAAACATACATTTGAAGCTTCCCAGAGCTCGTTACACCTAGTGCAGAGGGTATTTAATAGGATGCAACAGTAGCAGAGTGCCTACGTTAAGTGCCATCCACTTACCATTATAGGGACAGCAAGGCAATGCTCAGTGCAGACTTCAGCTCAGGATGTGCTTTGAGCATCTCAAGGAGCGCCTGTCCTGCAGTCAGAGCGGAATGACTCAGAGCTGCCAAGCTCTAGGCCCCTTTCGTATCGCTGCAGGGAGCAAGATATCCCTAGGTGTTTGTACCCATGGACATAGGTGCACCAAGTGTCTGGAAACAAAGGTAGTTCCTGCTCCAGGCTGTGGCTGGAGGGGCTGGGCAGAGGCCACAGGAGGAAACTCCATGGGCTCCATGTTGAATCCCAGGGCATGTCTGGAGGTGCTGAACCCAGGGCTGTTTCTGTTGGCAGCTGTCTCTGGAAGAGGTGAGGTTGGGGCCACAGCATACACACTCTGTCTGGTCCACGCTCCAGGAACAGGTGATGCCAATACTGTGCCTTCCATGCCTGGGTGGGTCTGATCCTTCACAGTGTGCCTTCACCTTCAGGCCAGACACCCAGCCAGGGTGGAGCATCCTCCCTCTTTTCTGGTGATGCTGATCCTCTGTCAAGGAGCCAGGGGGAGGATAAGCAAAAGAGGGTCACACGGGGCAGGTTCCTGGAGAGGAGCAGAGAGTCCCGTCTGCTGGTTCTGCTCCAAGAGCTGCTGAGGCACTTCCAGTTAGGAACCACTGGCTGAAATGGAAGGCTCACTAACAGCACTCAAGGTGGTTCAAAGGCCAGCCAGTAGCCAAATGGTCTTTAGGTCATCCACCGCCTTCTCAGGGGGTGCAGCTCAGTCAAAAGACCACGTTGTGATACATCAGCAAGGTCAAGCAGGAGAGAATCAGTGAAAAGGGAATCAACATTTTTCCAGGCCAAAATATCTGAAATAATGAGCGAGGAGGAATGTAGAGGGGAGCGGGTAGTAGCCAGGATGGCTGAGAGCATTGCATACCTCTGCCAGAGGAGGCTTAGGCTGCAGGTCTAGAACAGCCCATGGGAAGAATAAAAAAGCCGTTAAGCAGAGCTGTGGAGCTGGGAGCAGAAACAGGCCCGGGGTCATCTGGTGAGCGAAGCAAAGGGCTGAGTCCTCGGCCAAACCAGGGTTTGGTTATGGCTTCCAGAGCAGGGGATGCTCCCTGCAGGGTCTGCAGCGGGGCAATGCCTGCATCGAGCCCTGGCCCAGGACAGGGTGAGTAGCAAAGACTGAGTTACAATTAAGGATTGTAACCCACCCTCCAAAGCCTTTTGTTATTGTTGTAGTGTTTGCACAGGGATTGTTTCTTGTTTGTTTTCTCTCTCCATTTGTTTCAAGTTAAACTTTCTGCTTTTTCTTTTTCCAATCTCACTGGTAGCCCAGCTAAAGTCTCCTTGTAACCAGATTTAATCTTCTGATCTGCTCTGACTCCACTTGATGGGAACGAGTTTGTTTTAAATAGCTGAAGTAAGATAATAAAGGGGAAGGGGGAGGGAATATCCAAAGTGCCTGTCACTTGCAGAATTTACTCAGTGTTTGAAGAAAGCTCAAGGTAAATCCTGAAGAAAGCAAACTCTCTTAAAATACTGATCAGCCTGCGGTTGAACAGGCTGCCTTTTGTCCCGCTCCAGTGACTGCATCTCAAAAAAACCCCAACAAACCCACAAAAAACCCACCTGAAAAACTGAAGCAGGTTTATGAAAGACCTGTGAGAATGATTTGAAGCCTGCAGGACTCGCCAGCTAGCAAGCTGGATTAAGAAACTCGTTGTAATGAATTCAGAGCAGGCTGAGAGGCAGCTCACCGGTTTAGGTAGCTTCATAATAAAGGACTCTGGTTCTTGTCATACCTGTAATAATTGGACTAAAAGCTGGAAGCCAGACAGATCCAAGCTAGAAACGACACTGAAGTTCACTATGCCAGTAAATGGCTATTTTGGTGTTTCCGTGGCACTCTGAAATGAGTGACCTGTGTTGTGGAGTCCCCCAGCCTGCCCAAAGCCCAACTTTTCACCCCATAAGCCTGTGGTTTCCTCAGGATTAAGGGTAGCTTTGGTACAGGTGTGGATTATAAATAGACAGATCTGAGTGTAGGTACAACTTGAAGTCCATTTGTGGAGCAAATGCTTCCCAAGCACCAGGCCAGTGGGTGCAGGCTGCCATTGCTGCACTGCCTTGCAGCAGTCTGGGACCATCCACAGGGACTGCCATATCTAGACCTGCTTCTCCTCAGCACTTTACTCCAACCTGAAAAGAGAAATTCAAACCAAACCCAGATTATTTTATTATTTTTCCCCCTCCTTATTCATCTCTTCCATCCTGTTTCAACAGGGATATAAAGGCTACCCTGGACCACCAGGTCACCCTGGAGAGCAGGTGAGTCTCCCCAGCCTCTGACACTGAACTTTTGGAGAGGGGATGGATTTGCTGACTCTGATGCTAGCTTGGATCCTGGACAGCCTGCTTGGTGTGCACAGCCAGCTCCTTGCAGGGCAGCTTGGTGCACCCAGGGGATGCGCATTGAGCTCCTGCACCACTGGCAGCTCTGCACGTATGCTGACTGAGCATCAGCAAGTCGGTGGGAGGACACTGCCTTGGAGTTTCTAAATTTAATTTCTAATTTTTATTACTCAACCACATCAAGTTTACATGGTAGAAGAAATACCAGGTTACCCTACTCCCCCTTTATTTTTCCTTTTACATTAATTTCACCTGGGGTTTACTAACCACATCGTATTAAGTACTACCATGTAATTCCCCTCCCAAAGCCCATTCCCCCTGTCCCCTTTTCTCCCTCCCCCCTCCCCCCCCCAAAACCCCCTTTATTTGGTTAAGTCTGGTGTTTGCAGTTCTGGGGGAAAAAAAAAAGGCAATGAATAGCAGGCCCTGTTAGCAGTGATGTTAAAGGATATTATACATGAATCCATTTAGTTCTGAAGAATTTTGGCAGTGCTTCCCCACCAATAAAACGGTTCCATATGCCAGATATAGATGCAGCCTTACACCTTCTCTTAGCCTCCTTGTTTCAAACTATCTGCTGCTTTCACTGCAGGTGGAGGGAGGCGAAAGAGCAACACTTGCTTAATGCATAGAGCCTATTGACCTCTGTGTGTTCCCCCCCCATTAATTATCCCACTGTCTACCCCTAATATTCCTCTCTAGAACACTGCACCAGATTAATCCATCCCACCCTCCTTTCCCCCAGCTCAAATAATAAGGTAAAAAGACTTCCTAAGTGTGACATTACCTTACCTTCTGTGCCTTTTCTTTTTCTTTCCGAAGGGCGAACGAGGACCAGATGGAAGTCCAGGTGCCAAAGGTTATCCTGGCAGGCAGGTGCAGTAAATCTCATCGTGCTGTGCACAGACTAGGGATTTGGGTGTGCAGGTAGCTAAATATATGCCCTGCTAAACACATGCCCCACTAAAACCAGTGCGGACCTCATGTCTGGATGTTTTCCTTCTTCCCTCCCCAAAAATGCTGTATCAAGGACATGGTTTTTCAACTTTGGGGGACACTAAGCTTGTTAGAAAGTAGTTTATAGGTAAAACATTAATTTCTATAGCAAAGTTTGACAAATTTTTGCATCAGTACAACAACAGGGGGAAAAAACCCA
The DNA here is from genome assembly GCA_013400835.1 of Zapornia atra. Classification (NCBI taxonomy): domain Eukaryota; kingdom Metazoa; phylum Chordata; class Aves; order Gruiformes; family Rallidae; genus Zapornia; species Zapornia atra. The sequence goes on from VZTU01030148.1 coordinate 1,596,737, forward strand.
CAACAGTAGAGCAGAGAGACAGTTAGCAAGCTGCTAATTCTCCACTTGTAGGTATATTCCACATCTAATGTTGAACATGTCAGAGATCTGGGACAGAAGGCAGCTAATTACCAAAAGAAATTATTTAGATGGACTCTCATTAGTAAAATTCATTTGCATAATCACATATATACACATACCTGTAAAATTATACATGGACCATACAAATCATATTTGTATCTGCACAAAAAATGATGACAGAAAAGAAAGTCTTTGTTTTCATTCTGAAAAAAATTGCACAGAGATATCATGAACTAGATGTACCCAAGTAGTCTGTGTTCCCCCTGCCTTAGACTCTTTAAAATTTGGAATGAAATTGATAACTTGCTGGGCAGTTTTTTGGTGGGATACAGAGATGTGCTGCAGGGTGCAGATGGTGGAACTGGAGGTGATTTTTATGCACCTGACTAAATGCTCCATTGATACTCTGAAAGGCTCTTGGAGATTTGCATGCCAAAGAATCTCCTAGGTGTGAATGTGTCCTCGATGACAAATATGAAGCTGTCGGAGCTCTACTGGACATATAAGGTTAATGAATGCTGTTTAGCAATTCACAGCAGCCTTCTGCCCATCAGATAAGCAGGGTGAAATCTCTGCAGTCAACATACCAAGAACAAAAGCGCTTTCTTAAAATGTGGTTTGGGTCAGGAAAGTGACTTTTTTTAAAAAAAAAAAAAGAAATAAAACAGCCTTTTTTTTTCAGCATATCTGAATGCTGTGTGTATCCAGAATCAGAGCTGTTTACTTTACTGAGATTTTACTACTTGTTACTCCTGTCAGCTGTGCTGGCTCTGCAGCGCTATGGGAGAGAGCTTGGCGCTGTTTCCATTTGCGCATCACAGGCAGAATTAACTTCACTCCGATGGCTGAAATCTTTGGATACAAGGCGTGAGCCAGGAAAGAGCACAACCTGACTTTCAGATCCCAGGCTGAGCATGCAGTGCTGCCAGCTAAAGAAAATATGGATTTAGTAATATTTTTTTTTTATTCTCTCTTTCCCCCACAACCCCCTTTCAAAAAGCCCAGCAACATTGGGAACTAGAAAAAATCGACCTGGAAACTTGCTGGATGACAATAAGCATGAAAATTCACTATGCATTTTTACAGGGTTCTTTTTCATAGTGCTTTAAGTGAGCAGCAATAGGCATAGAAGTAGAAGGTGGAATGTATTTTCTCTTCTTTCCCTAGCTGTTGATGCTGCAAAGGGTTAGAGATCCTGCAGTACCTGCACTGCTAAGGGACTTCCTGGGCTGTAGAAGTTAGAGGGGCTTTCTCATTGCATCAGGGCCAGCCTGCGTTCCCTAGCCAGGTATCGAAATACATTTCCCATTCGCTCTGATGTGTTCAGTTAGGCAGGAAAATGACTGGAGAGCCGCTGGGTACAGAGCATCACTGTGCACAGCATCTGAAGTGTAACGCAAGCTCTGTGCTCCCTGCTGTGTTAGCCTTTTTTGGTCTTTATGATCAGAAATCTCTACTTCAGCCCCGGGGAAGGCTCACTATGTGCAGCAGTCTCAGGTTCTGCAGAGTCCCAGCTCCCCAACAATGGGAGATTTGTTGTTTGTATCATTTTGTCCTTTTTTCTCCTTTGTTGATACGCCTCAGACTCGGCACTGAAAGCAGAACCACGCAGGGACAGTGCTGGGGATTTGGCACTGCTCATTCGGTTGAGTTAAAGCCTTGTCCACATTTGTCTTTGTTTTTTCCCTTCTGTTCCAGGGTTTACCTGGCCCCATAGGGGAAGCTGGTCCAAAAGGCAGTCGGGTAAGCAGCCTTTCATTTGTTTTTTCTATACGTGTTTTTTTTACCAAAGAAACTTTTTACTCAAGAAACTTTATACTTAATTTTGCAATCCTGAGACTCAGTTACGTTGATGGAGCTGTGTACCGTGGTTTATTGAAGCATTGCTAGGGGTTTTTTTTAGAGTAAACATGGAATGTACCGAGATCAAAGTTCACCAATAGTGCTGATGATATAAACTCAACCCCTTCAGAGCTCACATTGCAGGAGAGGAAAGAATGGCATACAAATTCCTACCAAAGACCAAAGCCTGGACTTGCTGCAAGCCCCGTCTCCCAAAGGCCTCTTTAGTTTCAATAAGTGTGGTTCAGTGGTCTGACCATGCTGAATACGGGCTCTTTTGGGTATAGTCCTGGTTTTGGGAGTGATTTATATCATTACCCAGAACAGCAAGCCAGCATCCTGAAGCCATGTGCAAATACAAACACTGATACCTCTGTTGTACTCGGTTTTGCTCACCAAATTAAATTGCTGGGGGCTCATTCTCATTGCAAAGGATTTTATATTTTTTTAACCAATTAAGGCTCTCGTTAATCACGTTTTATTCCTTTCCTGCAATTACAAACTCACAATGAGACCCGGAGCCAATAAAAGCCCCACTTTCCCTAACACGTGATACTTTCTCTATAAATTCATCCAGCTGGCTTTCATCACCAGGAAACTGCAAGGAATAAACAAATGCTGACCCTGTAGCGAGCTGTATTCCTGAGCTGGGAAGGGAGATGGCATGTGCAATGCCCTGCCAGAGAGAGGAAGATCTGTCCTGCCAGAGAGAGGAAGATCTGAGATAGCACAGCTTGCTCACCTCACTTCTGCAAGTGATCAAGTCTTCCCCAGCGCATCCGTTTCCCTGGCTTAACCAGGTCCTTGTGTAATTGTCCTGTGGTAGATGTGCAGAATGCAAGACTTGAAAATTCTTTTCTGCTTTGCACCCCTGGGCGCTGAGGACTGAAATATTCATAGCTACCCAACAAAGCCATTTCTCAGTCCAACTGCAGCCAATCAGAATAGGGCACTGAGGTGAGATACCAGCATTTTGTGGCTGGAGGGTGATCTCTCCTCCACCCCCCAACCTCTATTTTTTAATCTGCAGGAGGTAGTTCAGCAGTTACATGGTTTGTCTCAGGGTTCAGGAGGCAAAGGCAGACAATACTGATTTGATGTGGCTGCGTTTCCTGGCTAGGTATCATCTCAAAAGGAAGCACAGCCTAAGGGGAGCGATGGACTGGTGAAAAAATCTGGTGGAGCTGACAGTAAGGGATTTAGTAATGATGGGGAAAGAAAGACGAGAGGAAACTCGGCGTTGACACTCGGCTCTTGCAGCAGTGAGGTGCCACTGAGGGGGCTCCCCGCTGAAACTCACTTCCTCTGATTCTGCCTGTTTGGCACAAATTAGTCCTTTGCAAAGGGCCAGCACACAAGGTAACTCTGTACTAACTGCTGAGCAGAGAGGATTAGACACAAGGCTCCGATTGTTGCAAAGGAAGGGAAACGCCGCGTCTGTGTCCTGTCTGAGCAGGATCTCAGGGCGGTAGAGAAATGACCCATCCTTGAAAACGTGATGCCTGCTGATGGCTGTGGAAGGAGTGGATCTGATGTGAAACACATCGGTGCAAAGGCAGCTCCTTTACAGTTGGCTGTCAGCGGATCTGTGCATGTGCATGTTGAGTGTCATACTCCAAGTATGTCTTGGTCCTAAGGGCCTCAAACGGGATGCTCAGCCTCTCCCTGTGGTGCTTGGGTTGGAAAGGTGTTTGCAAAAGGTCTTGGTGGCACAATGGAGTTTGCAGGGAAAGGCGTTGGGCAGGAGCATTACTGATTTGCTCCTCTCTCAGCACTGGGGGCACCAGCAGCTTCACCAGCTAGGAGGTGTTAGCATGAGAAGGAGCTCTGTGTGTGACCGCTGTGTGATGTCAGCGGAGAAGGATTGGTGCAACAGGCCCTTTCCCCAACACGGTTGGGAATGAGAGCCAGAGGCAGGGAAAGAGCCCTTGGAGAGATGAAAGGAGGCGTAGGCACATGAATTACTGTTGCTATAGCTCTTGCTAACCTTGAACCAAGCTGCGTTTCCCTCAGGTACACTCAGCCAGCCCAGGTAAGGTTTCTTCTTGCTGGCCCTTTCCTGCCTGGAGTCCTCATGATCCCTGGTGTGAGGGTATGTGCCCTTGGACTACATCGTGGAAGCCAGCACCATGCAGTCCATGGGCATATACACTTGCCTCAAGGTTTATTTCATCACGGCTGCCATTGACCGACGCTGGAGGATGCTCTGCTGTTCAGGAAAGACAGACTGACTGTCTGCTAATGGAGACATGTAGCTGACTACTTGTTTCCTCTTTTCTTTAGGGATATATTGGTCTCCCAGGATTATTTGGGCTACCAGGGGCTGATGGAGATCGAGTGAGTATTTTGTGAAGAAAACCTTTATGTGTTGTTTTTTAAATACAGTTCTTCAGAGCACGTTGTAACCTTTATCCCTTGTTCCTTGAGGAAAGAGGAGAGCAAGCCCAATGTTTAGCTATGCCTTCTTGAGCCTATTTCGGCCCCCTGTGTCCCTGTATGATGCTGATATGCAGCTCAAGGAAACCTAGGCTTCAGATAGGAACATCAGACCTCACTGTTGACTAGGGAGGAGTTTTTCTGTGTTTTCCTTCCATCAAAACCTGCTTTCCCTCTCCCCTTTACCATTTCATCTTAATGGGCTGGGGGGAGAATGTACATGGAAATTCCCTGCTCCCACAGGAGTGACTTCCCAGCCACAGTGTCCCAGCATTTTGGGTATCCAACTGGAGGTGTCTGGGAAGAGCCTCGCCCTTGGAAGGGACTTTCTGACAGTTTTCCTTCCAGTTGCACTGAGCTGGGCAGTCAAGCCTGGGACCTGTAGATGGGCATCTGTGGGTGCTGTTTCTACGTGTCCCTCCTTCTCCCCATCCTTTTCATTGTACCTTCCCCAAACCCATGTGTTCAGAGCTCTGCAGGACCTCCCTTGCTTTTCACTCTTCTCCCCCACGTCCCCCCACCTCCCTGATCCCTAACCATCCAAGAACTCCCTCTTCCTACTGCAAGAGCTCCTAAGGAAGGTCGCTGTAAGATGAACACTTGTTTTATTCCAGCTTTTTCTCCCTTAAATGCACACTCCAGAAACAAGAGAGGCCCCGGGAGCACGTGGGAGTGAGCGTGTGTGTGTGTGCCTGCCTGGGAGGGGACTACCCTGTGCTCTAGAGTCGCTGATTTAATGCTTGTATAACTAAATAAGAAACACAAACAGAAGTTCTCCAGTGAGTGCCTTGGCGGTGGCCTTCATTCAGTTCCAGACCAGTAGCTTAATGACTGCTCCTGCTAAGCACAGCTCCAGCCTGTTGCCCTGGGTGTGGATGCTGCCTGCGTGTGTCCTCAGGGAGGGCTGTAGTTAGTGGGTGAAGGTTAATTGTCTTCTGCTCTCGCAGCTGACTGCAAGGAGCTGACATTTTGATTCCTGAACAATGCCGCAGTCATTAGCCTGTTCTGCATTCCTCTTTCTCTCCCAGCTTTGTTTTGTGGTGGTGGTTGGCTGTTTGCTTTCTCAACCAGACCTATTATTTTTTTCTCTTTTTCTCTGTGTGTTTTCCTTGCAGGGGATCCCTGGAGTTCCTGGGAAGAGGGGCAAGATGGGTAGGCCGGTAAAGTTTTTCCTCGTCTATTATGCAGACCTTGTTGAATGAAACTGGAACTAAAGCATCTGGCTTTTGGCTGGGTCCTTTTGTATCTTTTGATGGGAACTAAATGGGGAGATCAAACAAACTTTTCCATGTCTCTCTCCTCAAGCAGGAAGAAAACCGAAGTTACCAATATTGTTCTCTGCCTTTCATGCTCTACCCGCTTCACAGGCATTTTTGTCCTTTTCCTCATGGTCTTCTACACTTCTCAGATTCTCTTCTGTAACGCCCTCCCTCTAGCCAGCCTCTTCCCTGAATGCACCTTCTAATTCCCCGCTGTGACTGCAGCATCCCCGGTGCCTGTGCTCGCTCTGTGACACCTGCTGCTCTGTGTTCCCACCAGTCCTATCACCTCTGTGTCTCTGCTGTGATTCTCTCCAGTCCTCGTACCATCCTGGTCCGTACAGTGCAAGCATGCTGTGGTACAGAAACATTTTCATCCTCGGTGGCAGCACAAAGTTAAAGCAGTAAGAGATCAGATGTTTGAGGAGCAAGGAAACAGGTAGATTTGAGACCTTGGCCAGGAGGAAGAGGTGTTTGCAGGTAAGGGTGAACACAAGGTAACTGTGAGAGATGCAGGCGAAGGGGGCATATTGTGCTAACTGTAGCAAAAAGCAAAATAGAAGCAGGTGGGAAAAGTACTGAAATGAGTAGAGGAAGCAGGGAAGGAACAGGAAGGACAGCCTTTCCTCATCAGCCTCCTTCCAAGCAGTGCAGTGTGTTCCTTTAGCAAGGCGCATGAAGTTCTTTGCCCCAGGAGTCAGCAGAGAGAGCAGGCACGTTTGTACTCCGGTGTGGCTCATTGCTTTTGCACCTTGTCCCTCATGTTGGCCTGAGCTTCTCTTGATCGCCTGACATCGCTGCACTCACAGGCTCCATGTAAAACGTCCACTCACCCACACATGGAAAAAATCCAGTGCTTTCCCCTTGTCACCCTTGCATGCGAACGCGTGCTCTCCAGGAGTCCCACGCCTACCGCTCGCTGGTGTTCTCACAGTCAGAGCCATGCAAACATCCCCACTGTGCCACATTCATCCCTGCTGGCTGTTCTTTCCCTGG
>VZTU01030148.1:1608735-1700516 GCA_013400835.1 Zapornia atra
TAAATTGTTTGACTTGCAAGCTCCATCCCTGGGGAGACTCCTGGGCAGAGATTCACCTGGCCGGAGCCAATTGGCAAATAAAGCCTTTCTCAGACAAGACAGGAGGGCTGGTTGGTTTTGAGCAGTTTCACCTTCAGCCAACAGGAAAATAAAATCCTATTTTTGGAGAAGGATTCTGTTGGCGTGAAGACCTGCCAGGATTCCTCGGAGCAGCAGCTGCCAGACTGCCTCCCTTACTCCATCGGGGAAAGTGTTTTAAACTGAATCAGATGTTGTATACATACAACACACCCACCCACATGCACACACCTGAAAAGGCCTTGGGGAAGCAAAGCACCCGCTGCATCTCACCGCCTTCGGCTTCCCTGAGGACAGCTGCTTCCAGGGACAAAGAGACAAGAAGTGGTGGCATCTGCTCAGGCCAGGAGCAGCCCTTTGGCTGCCAACAGCAAGAAAGGGCAGGCTGTTCTGTTTGTTTTAAGCAGAGGAAGAAAGGAAGAGGAGGAGGAGGGGTATGTAATCCCCTGATGTGGGGAAAGCTGGTTCCAGTGTCTGTCTAGTTCTGGTTGTTCTCAGCAGGAGTCTCTTGGCATATGAAAGGATGCTCTTTGCAGGGAGTGTGAACGAAAGGGAGTGAAGTCACTATTGTAGGATATCAAAAATAGAGATTTAGTTACTGGTTCAGCTTCGGACTTCTCAGTGTTACCTGGGATAAATCAGTTTGCATCTCTCTCTGTCTCAGTTCCATCTCCAGTAGCAGTTCCTCAGCTTCAGTGCAGTGCAGTGAGGACAAACTGCAAGCGCTGTACATCTCTGCTTGGGGCAGGTACAGGAGAGCACAGAGGCACCTGGATCTTGCTTGGTGCAAAGCATCTGCTTTTATATGGTTTTTTCTCCAACTCCTCCACAAGCTTCCTCTTGCTTCTCTCATTGAACTTCTCCTTCAGACAATGTGAAATCCATTCAGCTGGATGTTTTTTCCCCACCTCCTCCCTGTATTTCCCAGCTGGGAGGTAGAGCCAAAAGTTTTGTCATACCTGACTTCAGCCGCTGCGGAGGAGCACCCCGCTGGCTCTTGGCCAACAGAACGTGTTAGTTGAGAATTTTCCTCCTAGCTCTGCTGCCATTTGCCATCCCTTCCCAGTCCTGGTCCTTCTCTGCATGTCCCCTCCCTCCCATGGAGCAGGCAGGATGCTCATGGCTGGATATTTTTCACTAGGGTCTTTTTTTTCTTTGCCATCCCAATTCTTGAGCGCAATTTCGCAGGACCAGGCTTCCTGGAAAAACAGCTGCACCCTGAAAAATGGTGGATTTTCTGTACCAAAAAAAACCTCTGCACTCGCTTTGGGAAGGTCAAGGAGACTCTGAATACGCTGGGCTCTTTAATCCCCTTCACAAGTCTCCTGTAATGGGCTGCCAGTTGTGACCTGCCTGTTCGCCAGCACCATAAAACAAGCTTCCTGCCCCATGCGTTCTCCCTCTGTTTGGGCTCCTCAGGCTGCTGGAACAGCGTGTGGGGAGAGGAGAGGCAGTGCTGCTTACAGGAATGAAACAAACAGGATCACAAAGTCTGCTTGTAATTCCTAGGCTGCTTGTTTCGGCTGAATAGCACTAGTTTTGTTCCTGGGGAACATCTCCGTCCTTTAGGCCCAGGCAAGAGGGGGAAGGCACTGAAAAAATGACTTTTACAGACATGTGAGATCTAATAAATTAGGACACTGTGGTCACTGGAACTGTTACTGTGGTTTAAACTGCTGCTGCTTACCCCATGGAAAGAAAGTGCTTGCTTTCTCATTAGGGGCTTAAAAGATTGATTGTTTCCTGCTGCACGCAGGACTGTGCTGGGAGAGCTTTCACAACCTGGTGTGGGTCTTTGGAGACTCTATGGATGCTGAAATATCCTCCTTCGTGCCACTGCCACCAGCCCTGGTCTCATTTAACATGCTAAAGGCTGTTAATGCTTGCCTTGCGAAGCTCAAGAACTGGGCTAAGATGCCTGGGGTTAGTTGAATTTGAGCTGCTCTTTCTCTTTCTCTCCTCCTCTGGGTTTGTTATACAGCTTGGACCAAAAAGTACCAGGGGATCACCCATCACCCCAGAGATCCGTGAGCTGAGGCTGGGAGGGGTGCTCATGCCAGGAGAGCACATGGCGTGTTAAGGGCAATCAGGTGTTGGCAAGGATGGGCTTCACTGCTGAGAGTTGCCTTGGACCTGGCTGATGAAGCAGCAATGCCAGCCCACACTGTTCTGGGTTTCCTTCTCCATTTCCTGCCTCTTTCACCCTTTTCCATCCCATCTCCAGGATGGGCAGCACCCCTCACTCTGTGGGGGGGAGCTGCAGTATGCTGTGAATGCGTGTTGCTGCCGAGTATCTTACTGGAGAGCGTGGCCAAGTGAGGGCAGGTACTCAGCTCTGCACCTTCAGAGCAGGAAAAATCTGCTTTTTTAAATACTTGGAGATCTACTGTTGGAAAGCCTGTGTAAAAGGTAGATTTTATTAACTCTCTTACCAAGTGATTCAAACCTGCGTCTTTATAAGTGGTGAGGTTAGTACTGGAAACTGAGGCATAAAAAGAGGTTAGTGGGAAACATATGAATTTAAATAGGTTCTTCTCTGGGCATTTTTATTCCAGCAGAAGATGTGTTGCTCATATCACACTGCAATAGATTTTAGACCAAATGCTCTTAGTCTGGAGCAAGAACTCCTTTAGGTGATATTATGCTGCTGTAGATATATTCATTTAATTGTACTGTTCAAAGGAATAAAACCTTCCCATTCTGGCAAGACCTTAGCTCGACAGAAGACACTTCAGCAGCCCCAGGGCCAGGCTGCTCAGTGGCATCCGTGGGTCACTCTGTGCCCAGCTCTGCCCTCTGAGAGAGGGAGGATGCAGCCAGGGGAGTGCTGAAGGCTGACTGAAATCTGTGGCAGTGATAGTACAGTATCAGTCTGTGCACACTCATATTTTCCTTGGCAAGCTGTGTGACTGTAAACAGCAAACCATTCCAAGGCAATCTTTTTTTTTTTTTGGTCTTGCCTGAGCAATGAGTTTTCCCTACACATCTCTGATCCAATCTTATTGATTCAGCAGGCAGCAGTTATTTTTCCCCTTTTTTTCATTAAAGAAAATTGTAGTCCCCTTTCCCCCACACACATCTCCTTGCTGTATTTGACATCTTTGTCTCTAGGTGGCAAAAGGCTGTTCCCAGTGCTTGCTTACCACAGCTTCTTGGCACGTGCACAGGCTTGAGGGATATGGTGCCCAGCTGGGAAAAGACAGACAACTTTCCCATCTGTAGCATTGCCTATAAAATAGAAGTACTGAGGCCAGGAAAGCAATAGCTGGTGGTGTTCAGGAGTGTGTGCTGAATGCTGTGGGGAATTGGGACAGAAGAGGTGAAATGCTGGCTCTGAAGTCAGCGGTAAAATTTTGGTTATCTTAAGCAAGTCTCCCATGTCTCACCTTAAAATTGACCAAGTGTCTTTTAACCTAGTTGGGTAGACCATGAGTTATACCCTTAAAGGTGAAGGGAGATCTTGGATGTATTCTTTGACTGCAGAGCTTCCCAGTATAGCTCTCCTGTTCTGTCCACAGTGACCCTTTCAATTTGCAGTGCTGCTGATAGGTTTCCAGATAGCATCTTGCTGTTGGCTGTCACGTTTTGCTTCCCTCAGGCAACCAGTGTTTATAGTGTACAGAAGAGTAGGCAGAAGAGAGAGCATCCTTCTGGCTCAGCAAGGACCATCCTCTCCCTGTCTGCTCCATCCCTGTGTCTTGGCTAGCCCAGAACATGGTTGTGTTTTCCTTTGTATCTCACGGTCTGGTGGACCCAGAGAAGGGGGTACTGCAGTTCTACTGTCACTCCTAGTTTGAGTCAGAAGTAACACACCCACTGGCAGTTGAAGCCTGTTGGTGTGTCTCTGGATCACAGCTGGTGTAGCCTGGTGTAAGCAGTACTGCTTACTCTCCAGGATGGCTCCGCATGGACAGAAGAGGGGGCAGGAGTGATTTGAGCTTTGCTTCATGATTTCCCACTCTCAACTGAAGCACAAAGGTAGATGCTCTGACTAGAAAGCCTTTATATGCAAATATATTCCTTAGTTTTCCATCCTGATGCCCACAGTTAGAATAGTATAGAGAATCAAGCAGGGTTTTAGCCCTGGCTGAATTAACCAAGCCTAGGAGTCAGCCTGGGGTTAGGCTCCATGCATGCTCTGTCCATGGGAGGCTCCTCAGGCAAACAGTTTCCCTTTTGGCTCAAAATGAGGTGGATGCTGTGCTGTATTTTACCTTGCTCCATCTTAAGAGGCACGTAACAAAGTGGGGAGTCACAGCACCCTCTTACCTCAGTGTCACAGCCTTCCCAACCCACCTTCCCCGCAGCTGAAGTTCAGAGTAGCCCTGAAGCTGCTGATATTTGGGCTGGTCTCTGATAGCTCTTGGAGGCCTCTTTGCTGCTGGCCGTTTGCTGAATGAAGTTCAAGCTCAGAGGAAAATCGAGTCCAGTCCATCCTAAACTCAACTGCTTCCTCCTTGAATGTGTTGGCGTGGTGACTGAGGGGGTTTACTAACCACGGAGGTTACGTGCCCCTCTCTGCTGAGCAGGGTCTTTGAGGGAGACCGAGCATGACAGGACTGGGCAGAGCAAGCTGCTGTGTGATTTGCTTGTAAGGGGGAGCTGGGGGGGGCTTAGGGGAGCACAGGGTCAGTCTAAGAGTGCGTGAGAGAACGTGTCACGCCACCACGCTCTGGCTCTGGCTCAGCACCACCACTCCCTTCTCTATAATTGTTTGAAGTCTTCCAAATTTGTATCGGATATAATGAGATGATGAAGAAGTCTTTTGTGGTGACTTTTTCATGTAGTAAACATGGTCTTTCACAGCTCTGGGGTGTGGACCGTAATGAGCTTGGAACCGTTTGTTCCTCTGGCAAGCTGAAAGGTTGTGAATGCGTTGGAGTGAATTCACTAGGCATCTTTGATCAGCTCCATTAAGCATCATCATGGGCTCCAACAGGCATTACGCTATTCAGCTATCCTATGAGACGAGGGTACTGTTAAAATGATTGTGCTGGTAGACAGGATGAAATAATTCAGATTGACAATCCATTTTTGAGGTAGTCATTGCAGTGAGGTGTATGAATTGAATTCTTTCAGAATATAAGGGATGTGGGACTGATTTTTAAGGAAGTATCCTATCAGTAGGGTATTTCTTCCTGAAAGAGGGCAGAAAGGATTGGATCTTTAAATGCAGGGTTTGATCTTGCAAACACGGGATTGTCATCTCATGTGTAAACTAGAAGACATGATCTTCAGGGCTGCCTATTCCTTGTTGGACACACTGGAGTACTTGGGTAAACCAAAAGGAAGACAGAAGAACTGATTCCCACCCCTTTTCTCTGTTATGCATGCTCATTTTGTCTTTCTACATGGCACTGCTAAAGCCTTTCCTGCCGTACAAAGCATGCCCAGGGCTGACAACTGGTGCTAAGGAAAGGCACAGTTAGTTGAGAGCTGGACAGAGCCTGCAAGACAAGAAGTGAACAGGTCCAGTCCAGCAGCTTCAGCAATGAGTGCTTTACACTGCATGGTCAAGGGAAAAGCCTTCCTGTCTTCTCGCTGTTTCTTCCTCTCAAGGTTCCTGTTAATGTGTAGCTCATGGCTGAGCCTTGTAAATGGTACTTCTGGTTGCCCTTCATTGGCCCCAGGAGAGAGCAGTGAATCGAAGCTCTTGGCCTTGTAGAGCTTCTCACTGAGCAGATCTGGTGGAGCAAGAAATTGTTTGGATGAGAACAAGCAGGCTGGATGGCTTGTGACCTGCTGTCCCTGGTCCCTGCTGTCTACCAAGGGGGAGCAGTTTTTAAGCTGTCTGGCTTTGCACCACAGTGTGTTGATAATTAATACTCTCTTTTGCCTCCTCCTCAGGGTTTTCCTGGTGATTTTGGGGAACGAGGACCTCCAGGCATCGATGGGAACCCAGTAAGTTGACAGCTTTTCCTTTTCTCTCTTTCTGTTGTAGACAGCACACTGTGCTGCATCATGCTGGTTAGAGCTGAAAGCAGCTTTCTGAAGCATGCTGCAAATTCCTGTGTTCAACTCAATATCCTGTAACTGCCAGGTCATCGTGTTGCATCTGCTTTCTGTCTCCATCTATTGCCTTTCTTGCACCTTGGACTTTATAGATGGTTTCTCATCCTGAGGATACGATTAGAAGAAAAATCAAGAGAGAAAAGGCAGGGGTGTTGCTCCTGATGAGCAGGCAGGGGTTGGAGCGTGTTGTCCATACACCAGCACCTGATGCAAAGCTGTGACAGTCACAGGAATCATCTGGTTGACTAGCATGCTCTGGATGAAGCTTTCTATGAAAGTGGCAGGGGGACATGAGCCCACAGATGGAGGAACATATCATCGTAAGGCACCATAGATGGCTACCTGAGTGCACATGGATCCTTAGAGGAGTAGGCCAGGTACTCATTTGTGTAGAGGTCTTAAGTACATAAAGAGGCATGTTCCTCTCCTCTTCCCCACTTTTCACTTTCTGATGCAGGTTAGCGAGCTGGTACCACTTGGTTTGTGTCTGACTAGCCCACAGAAGTATGTAGCTGAAGTTCCCCAAGCTCAGTGCTCTTCCTTTTCTGAAGTGCATGTTAATGGTGGTGCCAAAAGGGTCAGATTCCCTACTGCAGTGTCTGGGAGCACTGAAAGACAGACACCATGGCTCAGGCTTCTGCTGCTCTGCCCTATGCCTCAGCCAGCCCCAGCTGCAGTGGGAGAAGTCTCCAGGCTCTTGAGTTCTTGGCCTCTCTCTGGTCTTCATCCGATCCCCGCTGGCTTTCTAAGAATGGGATGTGTCTCCTGGGAATCTGGCCCGGATGGTCCCAGAGACCATTCAAGCAGCTGGATGCAGATAAGATTTACTTTGCTCTGATCTTACAGCACTTAATACCAAACAGTTGGTCTGCGCTGTGTTTTCCACTACTCATAAGACATGGCCTTGTGGACTGAAAAAGTTCTCAGGCATATTAATTAATATAAATTATTTCCTGAGTGACATAGTTGGTCCTCCCACAAATAGCATGTGACCTGTACTGATTCATCTTTGAAATTTCTGCTGTCTTGGTTATTCATACATAATCACAGCACTGCTCTTGGTATCTGAGGGAATGATTTGTGTGAAGTAACCCACCCTGCAAGTGTCCTCAAGCTCCCATTCTCCATGTATGCAGCATAAAAGTTATTTGCACAAGTCACGCCAAGCTCAGCTACACCCCAGCCTTCGTGGGAGTTCAACACCAGAGTCACAAATGCAGTGAACAGAAAGAATTAGATTCCCAAGGAATATTTCTGCAGGACTTTTCCCATCCTTTCTCAACTTAAGCCATGGGTCAGAGTGGAACCAGTAGTCCCAAAGCAGAAGACTTGCTAGATTGTATTGCTATTTCCAGCCATCCCACCAGGAAGAGCAGGAATCCTGGAGGTCAGAAAGACATTTTTTTCCAAATAACTTATTTTGTTTTCTTTTAAACTTGCAAGTTGTCTTAAGCCCCATTCAGAAGATGTGCTCAGTGTGAGCTGAATGCCAGTTCCCAGAGCATCGCAGAGAAGCAAATGTCCCTTCCGTTAATTCATCCAGAAGGATTGCTCTTCTTTTATCTTATCAACGGCTTTTAAATATTAATGTGCCTTGGAGATTGCAGAATGAAAACAGACTGTTTGGGCTGACTTAAAGGGAGGTTCACAGGGTCACAACTGGAGTCACAGACGCAGAAAAATGCCAGAAAGTCTGTTTGTGGAACACGCAAATATGCCGAGTTTGCTAGGTAGAGCGTGCAGCTAAATTGTAGGCAGGCAGGCAGGCTGCCACGGGTCCTGGACTGCTCCCTCCTCCGTTTGATCCGCTGAGCACTCACACTGCTGCTGCCCCCGGCCGTCGCGTGGGGATGGCTGAAGCCCGACAGTCTCTGATCTTCTTTCCGTCCCCTCCAGACAGAGCAAAGACTCTTCCAACCGCAGCGGCGTTCTCTCCTCCTACCAACTGGCTGAGAACTGTTGAGCCATCACATTCCAGATACCCGTTCTCGGAGCGCTGTAGCCACTCTAATTAGTCACTTAATCGCAGGAATTAGACATGGGAAATGACTTTCGTTTCATCTCCTTGCCTCTTGTCCCAGTGTCCGGTTCATGCTAAAAAAACCAAGGACAATAGAGACCGATTTCCCTTGCAGGTTGGGACCAGCCTGTCATTGCTGATATCCAGGGAAAAGCACCTGTAAATCCTCTGTTTCCCAGGCCAGGGAATGGCTCAGACTAATGACTAGTCCTCTCCATGCCTCCCAGGGTGTCCATCCCTCCTCTTCCTGGGGTGTACACCCCTCCTCTTCCCTCCTCTTGCATTAGACATGAGGCCATGAGTTTCCACGTTTACCCTTTCTCTTGAGGGATACCCACCTGACATAGCTCGGAGATCTGCTCAGTCCCTCGTGCAGCTGGTGGGACCAAGAGCTGACCATCCATCCCATCTTCATCCCAGCCACCCTTGGAGCCTGCAGAACTTACTGGGAAACCCAGGCCACCACGCAGCTCCGGTGCTCAGTATTCCTGGGGATATTCCCCTCTTCTTGCTGGGCCTAGTTAGTGCCAGGCCTCAACTGAGACCTTGAAGCCGACCTTATTACAGTAGCTTTGAGGACGCACAAATCCCACCCGTGAGGAACAATTGCTCCACAGATGTCCCAAGTATGCAGGAAAGGAACCGGCCATAAAAAAGCAATTTTAGGCTGGTTAAGATTATGAAATGCTTTTTGTATGTGCTTGCCCAATAGTCCTTTACTCCACTTCCCATAAAATAAACACACGTAACCCTTTACCCAAGGAGGCTGAGCACGTTTGGTCACGTTGCGTCCCCTTCTCTTTCATTCTTTCACTAGGCAAATCTTTCCATAAAAGGGGAGCTTTATTGCACTGGAGGGGACTCCACCAGATGTGTGCCATAAACTGAGCTGGTCTGTCAAAGAAAGGAGCCAGCGTGATCCAGAGCAGGGCTAGAGTTGTCAGAGCCAACGGGAAGCTTAGTATTTCCAGTGCACTTGTTTTGAGAGGTCCCATTGTGATGGAGGTGTATAAGAGCAGGTTCTTGCCCTGATGAGAAGGCCACTGTTGATGTGGCAAGGGAGGGGGTGATCTGGGGACAGGCTGAGCATCGCGCAGGGATCACTTAAAGGACTTAGAGATGTAGGTAGGTGATTTGTGTGGGTCTGACACAGCTTCTCTGCTGCACTTTTCCTGCAAGTGCACCTGCCTGTCTTGGGATGCTGGCAGGGAGGGAGTTTATGGTGAAGCTGAGAATTCAGACCAGCCCCACAAACCCCACAGTTTTCCCCTTGAAATGGTGAGCTCCGAGACGTTTTTTAAAAGCCTCTAAGAGAAGCTGGCAATTTCCAAAATGCCCTGCTTGGGAGGGCATCTGTAAGAGATGGTGAATGGGCACAGAGCTGAGGATGAAATGAATCTCTGCAGTGAAATGAATCTCTGATTAAAATTGACTTGTCCCCCAAGCAAGAATTGCACAGAATGTTAGGGGTTGGAAGGGACCTTGTAAGATCATCAAGTGGTGGGTTCCCTGCAGAGAGCTCCCTGCTTCAGGGACGGGGTGCTGTGCCACCTCCCTCCAGACAAGGGGCTTTTTCTGAAAATTAAAGAAATGGCTAGCTGGTGTTCTGGGTGGGAACCTGGGTGGATGAGGCAGACTGCAGCTGCTTCAACAAGCTCTTAGATATGGAAGCATCCCCAGAGCATCCCATGTGCCAAAACACACTCCCAGGGCCTATCAGCCAGCCCCAGCAGCTTGGCATACCCTCTCCCCAAATTACTCAAGTTTAATTTTTATCTGAGTCTTCCTTTTCTCATGAGTTTTAATGTTTCCTCAGCACTCCTCAAACCCTCCCTTTTCCCAAAGCTAAGCAGCAGCTTTCCTCTGCATCCCACCTTGGCTTTGCTCCCCCAGGGACCCCTCCCTGCCCATGCCTTCAGCTCACCTGGGGCAGGCTCCCACCCACTCCCCTGCCTGCACAGTGAAATGCTTCTTTTATCCAGCCTGCTCCAGGGAGAGGAATTCAGCCCTGCAAATAACTGCTGGACAACAAGCAGCCCTGTGTCTGGAGAGGCTGCACTCGCAAGCACGCTTGCGAAGATGGAAGCTCTCAATCACTTTGGCTGGGGAAGGGGCTGGGGGAGAGTGGTAGGGGGGAGGGGAAGGAAGGAGGAGGGACAGTCTTTTCCCTTCCCTCAAGTTCTTCAAACACTGAGCTGCCTTTCAGCTTCTGTTTGTCTACAAAGTGTCCGTAACCATGTCCGTTTGTCTTTCCTTTTAGGGAGAATTGGGAGCCCCAGGTCCTCCTGGAGTCCTTGGACTCATTGTAAGTACAAAAACAAATGGAGATCTGGCTTCTCGGGGCTTTAACCCCTTCAGCCTGCATAACTACACACAGATTTTCTTCTTCCTGTGGCAGGGCAGCAAACAGGGCGACTGTTTGTATGGGGGAGGCATGACATCTGGGGAGAGAGGAGGTTGCCTGGTAGACTGGGAGGTGGAGGAGGGCAAACCCTTTCCAAGCAAAAGGGAACAGATTAAAGGTTTGCTGTCAGCACCCGTATTCCTGGATAACTGGCCTTTTTGATAACATTTACCATGGTATTTCTTCAAAGATGCAAGCTTCGTTTCGCACCAGGATGTTTTAAAGAGCAGGTTCCTGTAAGCAGTAACTGAAGGACACACAGTTCTTGCTCACTGGAGAGACTGTGGGCAGGGACTGTCTGTTCCCTGGGTGTACAGAGCTCTTACATGCACTCTCACCATCCCCTTGCTAATGCAGGTAATTATGTACACAGCCAAATTTCACCCTTCATTGCTCTCTTCGCCAGCAGGAGATAAACAGCTGTAAGGATGGGTGGCAACTCATCCTCTGGCAGCTGTGCTGGGGGTTAGTGAATGCCCAGCTGAACATATTATGGTCTATTTTTAGGTCTCGGTACTTATTTCAAGTTATTTCCTTCCACGTGCAGGAAGCGGTGGGCTCTGTTAGGACTACAACATTCTTTCAAAATGATTCCTCCTCAGCTATAATGATCCATGAAAACCTGACTCGTGATGAATGGTTAAAAACATCCCCCTTTTGCCTTTCCATAGCTTAAATTATAAGGGTGTGTATGTATGTCAGCTGAGATTGCGGCCTCAGCTGCCCTAGACATTGCACAGAGAGCACCAAGCCCAGAAATCTTACACCCCACGAAGGAAACACAGAGAATACAGTGGAACAAGTCGGGTTTTTTACCCATCTTAAGGATGGAGGGTTTGGGCAGAGGTGGTGTAAGGCTTCAGAAAGCTTTTTTTGTGGAGCCAGGAATGAGGCCTGTGCTTCCCCTTGTTAGTGGAGATGAAAGATGCTGCTTTAGCCGTAGCAGCAGAAAGGATGTGCTCCTAGCAAGGCGCTGTGAGAGGAAGATTGCTATTTGAAAGGATATGATTGAAGGTACTGTCCAAATTGGATCGTATTCCTCCTAGCTTTTGGAAAGATTTATTGTAACCTGGTTGCTATTACCTCACAGATATTTGTTTGTTGGAAAGTGAAAGGTCAGATGCAGTAAATATGATTAAGATCCTTCCGGAGATGATGGAGTCAAGAGCCTGCCTGTCCTGCCCTCCTAGCTGACCTAGGTTTTGCCTGGACCTGATCTGAAATGAGGACAAGCGGCGTGTGGTTTTCTAACCTGCCTTTGTGACCAGTTTTGTCCCACATAGGCTGCAGCTACCAGAAGGGAACCAAATTCTGTGTGAAATAGCACTACACTGTTGGGTTTTTTTTTCCCCTGACTGGCCCCAAGATCCAGCTTTGCATGTCCTAGACCAAGATTCAGCTCCATCACCAGATCCCTGGAGTCTGTCACCTTCTCTGACAGCTCCTGGCTGCCTCCGTGCACTGTACAGGTGTTTGGATTCAGTGTTTGAGGGGCTGAGGAGCAGAATGAGATGTAACGAAAGCCTCTTGCTCTCCTAATTAACTGTGTGGGCAAAGCTTTAAGTAAATGCCTTTCTACAAGAAGCCTTTATGCTGGGAGGCATGAAAAGGGCATCTGTTCGGGTGGCTGCAGGCCCCACTCCCCGCGTGGCTGCGGGCCCGTGCCTGCCGACCAGAGAAGCACTCCTTCAGCAGAGCCTTCCCTGTTTATTTACACGCTGCAGGCAGGGCCAGGGCACCCGTATCACTCGCTCCCTTCATGGGCAGAGAGCTGTCAAAGCCTGTTGAAACCTCAGCTGCTGAAGGCTTTCTTTTATACGTGCCCAGGCAGGTACACACAGCACCCCTGAGCCCCAGCATCCTCCGGTGCTTCGGTTTCCAGTGCACGATGCCACGCTGCTGCTCGCTGCAACGGAATGATGAGATGCCTCTGCCTGTACCTCCCGTTTCTCCTCTCTCCTCCCCATGTCACCTCTAGATCTCAGAGCTCAGTAGAGACCCAGATTTCTTTGCCACTGCCTTTTTTGCTATTTGGGTCCTGGTCCTTTTTAACACGCCCTCAGGCTCCCTCTGGAGAACTCAGGAATACTGTGGTGGATTCTTTCTGACAACATGAGTAACGTCACCAAGAATAAATGCGTTCTGGGATTGTCTTAAACCAGTTCAGTACTTTAATTCCTCAAAGAGTGGAAGAGGGAAATTAATCCAGTCAAAAGTTAGATGGCATATACAAAAAAAAAAGGTCTCAGTTGCTACTGCAGTTCACAGAATCACAGAACTGTAGGGGTTGGAAGGGACCTCAAGAGATCATTAGGTCCAACCCCCCTGCCAAAGCAGGGTCCCTAGGACAGGTCGCACAGGTCAGCGTCCAGACAGGGCTTGAATATCTCCAGAGAAGGGGAATCCACAACCTCCCTGGGCAGCCTATTCCAGTGCACTGTCACCATTATTGTGAAAAGTTGCAGACTTCACAGTGGCTTCCTAATTATCTCTCCGTTATTTTGCCCTTTATTTAGTAGCCTGAATTCCTTATCCAATTTTTAAGTGAACCCAGGAACCCAGGTTCCTGGTTTTGGGGTCTGGCCATGCTCCCTGACCCGTATGGCACAGGAGCTGGATGCTCATGTGTTACCCAAGCACCTAGCACACACTGCCCGGTGCCACGGCCACACACAGGGCAGCCCCACAGGGCAGCAGCGTGGTGGGGCCGGGTGAGCGGATCGTGGGGACAGCTCACATCTCTGGTCACTGCTTTGAGGTGTTGTCTTTGTGGCCAGAGCAGGATGAGAACAGGAGCTGCTCCTCATCCCTCACACCCCCAAAGCAAGCTGTTTTTACTTAGAGGCTGTCTGCACATTGTAAGTTCCTGGTCATGCCAGGGTGCTGCTTCTGCTGAAGGCTGGTGCTGTTCCTACAAACTGAGGATGCTGAGGGACCATACAGGAGAGGAATTTCACACCACATACAGTGCTCTGTTGGTTTTGCACCTAATGACTTGAGTCATTTTCTTTCTCTTACTAGGGTGACATGGGCTCTGTTGGACCAATAGGCTATCCAGGACCAAAAGGCTTAAAGGTAAGACTGCAACTGAGTGTGTGGGCTCTTGTTCTTCCTTGGCAGGGCTGAAAATTATTCCATTCCTCCCTTGGGTAATGATGATGGTCCTGAGAGGAAAGATGGGTGGTACTAATGCTTGTCTGTTGACCCAAGCACAGGATTGTTGAACACAGCAGCCCACTGGTAGTCTGCAGTAGGTGTAAGTCACTGGAGAATCCCAGGGGCATTTTTCCTGTGCACCTCCAGCTCATGAAGGGATTTTAAAGAACCTGTGATGTAGCATGTTGTGGGAGCAGCCTGGCATTTGACCTGAGGGCTGCAACACACCATGCTGTGGGTCTGAGCCACCAGCTCCATCAGGGACATCAATGTCATAGACCTGAGCAAGTCTTCACAGTGGCTCAGCCTCACTCCAAACTTCCTTTTGTTTCAGGGGCTGATGGGAAACCCTGGAGAACATGGACTGAAAGGTGATAAGGTGATCTGAATACTCCCTTATTGCACTGTGTTTTAATTTTGCATGTAAAAACCCCTTTCTAGCTTCTCTTTCTTATCCAGCACCATGGTACTGGTTCACTCTGGCTGCCTCTTTGCTCCCATCCTTCCACCCTCCCCCCTTTCTTCACATCACAGTCCAGTTTTGATTTTTTTTACGATGTCTGCCCCATCCCCTTTTCCATGAAGTTCTAGTACAGCTCAGTTATGCTCAGGTCCTCTGTGGAGCTTCTGTTTTCCATGTCTCCCACTGATGATGTCGGTAACTGTAAGACTACCTGGTGTTTTACTGGGCTATTGTGGTTTTATATGGGTTACATGACGGGATAGGGATGAGGATGAAGACATAACAACACTGACAGTGGTTTTGCATTAGTGCATTTGAGGGATGTGATGATGTGATGAAGCAGCACAGCTCACTGGATCAAGCAAACCAGCCAGATCCCCAGGAAGAGCTGTTCTGTGTAAGGTACCTCTGCTCCTGTTTGGAGAGGCTCATTTGGGTCCAGCTCCCTGCTGAGAGGAAATTGCCTTATGCCAAACTGCTGTAAATCATTTTAGAGAAAGGAGAAAGGAGAAGGGCATCGATTACACTGATTTAGTGCTGCTGGCACAAAACCACGCAGCTTGAGCGAAACCAGCGTGAAGCTGAGTGTGTAAACGTCTCGCTGCCGTGTGAGCCATCCTCCTACAGATACTCCACCGTAGGATTTATTTAGTCTGAAAGAGTGGGAGGTGCAATCATTTGTTGTTGTCTCTGATTGCTCAGGAGGGCAATGGAAAATGACCATGAAGTGTATTCTCCTCCTCCTGTCAGATGTTGTATTCTCTTGCGAGATGTTTGCTTTTAGAGAACGGTTTAGCAGCCCAAAACTGCACATGGGGGAAGTAGTGTCAAGCCAGTTGATTCCACTCTATATTATCACTGCTCTTTGCCAGAGCTCCTGTGTCTGCAGTTTCCATTTCTCCCTGTACAGCCTTTTCACTTTTCTAGAGCAGAAGGACACAGGGCAAGAGAAAGACTTTTTTCATTAGGACAAGTTTAAGAAACTGTAGCTGGTTTCTTGCCTCAGCACTGATTAGACTTATCTGTCTGCTCCTTGGAAGAAATGCTTGACTGTCTTAAGAATCTCCAATATTTTAATCACTGCTTAGTAAAATTAACCTTCCTGGACATGACAGTCTCCATCCTTTTATGCAGACCGCTTCATTTATCCTCCAGCCACTGCTCTCACCCAATGGCTGTGGCTCTCCCTGGAGAGTTAGCCTTACAATACTCCTAAGTGCAGAATTATCTGTCCTGCCCCAGTAATCCCATGCTCAGTCTTGCAACCTCTCTCCTGAGGCGCAGGAAACCTTTTCTCTCCCTCCCTGCCTCTCCCACTGCATTTTCCTTGGACAGGACAGACTTCCTGGCTTTCATTACAGCCTTTCCCTTATCCAAGACTGACAAACCATCCCTCCTACTCAAGCCCACTCTTTACCTAATGAGTTGGCTTTAGTTTGAATATCCTGGGTGTTATTAAACACTCCGATCAGACCAGTGATGATTTCAAAGTCAAAGAGAGCTCCTAAACAACTTGTGTGTATCCTTCCCAGTTCAAGAGCTTGGGAAATACAAGGTAAAGGGACTAACTTAGGCATTGATGGACACGATTCCCATCTGCTCAGGTGAAGGCACGTGGCTCTGGCATTGCAGTTTTTAGCCACAGCATCCAAGTGTGCAGCACTTGTTTCCATGAGTATAGATGAAATTCATCAGCTCTCCTTACATTTCAGGGAGGATTTGGCCTAAAATAGCTTTGTGGGTTTTCTCAGTTATTTGCTTTCCTGATTTGTGGGCCTTGCTGTTCAGCTAGTTGGCCCAGTTTATGACACATCCCTTCTCCAGCTGATCAGAAGGCTGTTGCACTCGTTTACTTGCTGCCACATTTCTTTAGTGAATGGCACCTTTAAGCCTTTTTATTTTCTCTGACTCCAATTTGAGCATCATGAGCAAAACCACTCACCCCTTCTTACAGCCTGTTTACATTTGTGTTTTAATTGTTTATGTTCTGGTACCACTAAGAAATTGAAATGATATCTGGTCTTACTGGTTTTGCTCTGTTTGTAGCAAGGGAAGAACTCTGCCTTCAAAGAGCTTGTGCTCTGAATGCACGTGGGGTAGAAGGAAGGGACGTTTATGCCCTTCATGTTATGTGGGGGCTTCTGAGCCGTGAGGAGGGGGTTGCCAGAGGTGGAGGTACACCCTGGCCTCTTGGACACTCTCCTTGCCAGGGACATCTTTTGTCTTGCTGCCTGCCTGGATTCAATAACACTTTCTATCCCAGCCTTTATTAAGAAGCTGCATTTTAAACCTTTCTTTGCCTGCCCTTGTTTTTGCCATATGCTTTTTAATTGAAGCTGTTCTTAGACATATCTGACTTAAGGAAATCCCATCTATAGGAAAGTAGAGGCAGGACCTCTGTGTTTGCTTAGATCCAGGTTGGGTTTGGGTTGCAGGAAGGACCCTGCCTAGAGCAGAGGGATTGACTTGCATTAGCATCTCCCTTCTGTCATCTCTCACCAGACACGTAACTGTTAGTTTCTGTTGCTCTTGGTATTTTTAGGCTGTGACATCTTATTTAAAAGCTTTCTCTGATTGCTTCTTATTCTTTTTGTCCATTAGATTTTGACTTCATTATAACCCTCCATCATCTTCAGACAGAAATGTCTTGCTGCTGTGACCAGAAACATAAGCAGCCTCCCTGGATCTTGTAATTATTGTCTCTGTCAGTCTGAAAGTTTGCCTCTTGCCATTCTTGAAACATTTCCAGACCACAGTTGTATGGACTCTAGCTCTCCAGAGATCCTTATTCATAGCTTGGTCACCTCCCAAGTAACAGAGTTTCCCTCTCTGCTTGATGTTGAAGATGGAGTTACAAGGGTGAGCTTAGCAAACTAGCCAGGGGTAGCAGTCCAGCCACCATGCAACAACCTTTTATAACCAACACCCTTCTAATACATTCCAGGATGCCATCAGCCTTCTTAGCCATGAGGGCACGTTGCTGGCTCATGGTCATCCTGCTGTCCCTCAGGACCCTCAGCTCCCTCTCACCTACGCTGCTCTCCAACAGTCCAGTCCCCATCCTATACTGGTACCTGGGGTTGTTCTTCCCTAGATGCCAGACCCCACACTTGCCCTTGTTAAATCCTATGTTGCCTTGTTCTATATTCCACACCATGGATCTGTAATCCACACAGTGCAGCTCATTAATCCCACATGCATGCATCACAGGTGCAAGCCAGGCATGAACACAGGGGCAACATCCCACTCCTCCACAGAAATCACCTATCATTGTATCTGACAGCTAGACAGGTGAGCACAGAGCACATCAACACTAGCTGACCCCGTCTGTGTCCCCCATAAAAAGCTGGTACCACAGAAGTTAATGGTGGTTCTTACAGCTTTGGTTTTCCCACAAAATGGGTCATCCATCAGCTTCCATTTCTGTGTTTTCCCAGAGGTGAGGAGAGGGGACAGAGGGTTGTGTCTGTATGTTTCCATCTCCACACAGGGAGAAGTGGAATTACTGCATAACCCTGAAATAAAGAGTCTTGAGAAGACCACGTGATGTGGTGAGTGCAGAGGAAAGGTGGAGGAAGTGGAGGAAATCCTAGCTACTTGTTCACATAAAGGAGTTTTATGAATCAGGACATCTGTAACTTGTGAAGGACGCAGCTCAGTAAAATACCTCGAGTAGTTTTGCAGTGTTAGCTCCCCTTAAGTTGCCAAGCAGAAAGTATTGGAAAAAGAGATGTCTAATCAAGAGCAAAATTAGGGGTTTTTTTGCAGAGAGACCTCCTCTGCATCCTGCAGAGACACCAGACCTGCCTTGCACTTGCAAATCTGTCACTTCCCTCTCGCCCCTTTCGGTGCCGTGTTGTGCTCAGGAGGGCCTCAGGGTCTCTCAAGCTGCATTTCTTTTTATAGGTGAAACATGAAACGTAGGGAATATCCCATGGGCAGATCCTGTTTGCAATTTCAGGTTGTACTTTCCCCCCCCTCCTCATGAGCAAAATCCTGGCAGTCACTTTTCATCATCTCAGCATTACACCTTTTTCTTTTCCTTAAATAATAAACATTCCTGACCTCTTTCCTCCTTATTTTCTTCCTCTCACATTAAGGAGATGCACCCTGAGCCACAGATCCTGATTTACTGTGCTCAAGGCAGGTGAAAGGGGATGCCCTAGTCCTCAGTTACACTTCAGGATATTATCAGCTGTTAGAGATGGGTTGTTCATGCCTTGACAATTTTCTGGGCTGCTGCAATAACATGAACATCTTGTGTGGAGCCCAACTGAAGAGGAGATGTGGTTTTTCTTTCCTCCTTCCTTCTTTCCCTTCTCTAACACCCATTTCTAAGGGTTGCTTGAAAATTGTTTTCCCTGCCATGCAGTCACTGTCCCACTTTGCTGAAGGGCCAGTGATAAAGGTTTGTTCCTGCCTTTTGCTATGCTGAAGAAACTCTTTTCTTATAGTAGTCATTTCTTTAACATCCAAGTATGTCTTCCAAAACAATATTTGAATGGCCACTTATACTATCCAGGTTAAAAACTACATCATAAATAATAAAACAAACCCCAATAACCTTTTTTTTTTTTTTTGGACCCTCAGCATGGATGATAAAGACAAGGAGTTTTCAGGGCAAACCTCTCATTTTCAAGAAAAACTATTTTCCTGCTGTCTTCTGGTAGGAGCCAGAATTAGAGTTGCCTGCTGATTGCAGTGTTTTAAGCCTTGGACTAGATAAAATAAGTAGAAAATTCAGAGAAAATGAGAGAAATCCAGCAATGGAAGGAAAATGAGCTGGGTCATACAGAAGGTTTTTTGCCATCTCTATTGTATCTAATGCTTGGGTTCATTCAAACTGGAGCTGCGTAAATGGCTGATGAGTCCCATCTGTTTGCAGTGCCATAAAAAAAGAAAAAAGGGTAGATGGAAAATAGTTCAGATGAAGCAAAATGTTGGTTATTTGACTCAAATTAAAATATTTTAGGTTAAAACCCAAATGAGTAAAATCTATTTAACTTTTTGGGGTTTTTTTTTTAAGAGCTGCATTTCAGTTTTGCTATATAAAAGGTTTGTTTTGAAGATGGTTCAGTGAAATGTTCTGGGAACATTTACCAAAACATTTAAGCAAATCTAGCATGAATCCATGAAATGTTTCCATCATTAAATCTGCATAGTTCTTAATTACTTTCCTTCTGAAAAAAAACTGCCTCCAAAAAGTCTTTCCCAGCTCAAGCCTTAACCGTTCCCAATTTCATTATCCCCTGCCATGTTACTGAAGTAGTTAGAATTGTTTCAGCTCTGTGATAACAAGTGGGTGGTTTTTGCCTGAGTAGAAGTGGAATTCCTCTGTCATCTCTTTGTAGACTTTGGCTCCGTCGCGGGAGTCCATATGTCTTCCATGTGGACACTGTTTAAACATATAGCTCTCTGCTCCTGTATGGCTTGTTCCCTGACTAGGGCGCCAAGTTGAGAGGCTTGTGCTGTGCATGGGACAGAGTTTCTCCAACAGTTATTTCTGTTGGGTTTTGTCAGTGTACCAAGTTTTTTCAGTCGTTCTTTTGACTTCCCAAGTAGAATTTTCCTTCCTCTGCCCCATCGTTGACTCATCCTTTGTTTAAGTGAATCACTAAATAAAAGAGGTTGGAAGGGACATTGGGAGGTCATCTGGTCCAACAGTCTGCTCACAGCAGGGCTAAGAGGCAAGGCCACCACTCCTAAGGAAACCTTCAGGGATACTTATATCTATCCAGTGAGTCAGAGTCTGTTTGGATGGTCCAAGGAGGGGAAATACAGACAACCTAAGGAAATATTGTCAGCGATGGTGTGCTCAAAGATGGGACTCCCATCTCAATGAACACCAGCCTACCCCTCCCAGGGAATCTCAGCCTGGATACTGGCAGTGAGATGGTATGAAAGCACAACTGGAAGTGACTCTTGTTTTCTTATGGAAGAGGATTGATCATTGATGCCAGCACTAGGATACGCTGACAGAAACCCAAAGTATTGTTTTCTTTTCTATAGAGCCTTATGAAAGAAAAGGTCCCTTCATTGAAAACTAAACTAGCTCTTCCATTCAGCTGCATTTTAACACTTCACCACCTTCACGGGTGCTGTTGGCCAGAGGAACATAGTCTCTCTTCCTGCAGCTTCTATAGAAACACAACGCTTGGGAATTCATATTTTTTGTCTCTCCTGCAGTTTCATTTCTCACTCTAGAAACAATGTTGGGAAATACATGCTCCGCTCGGGGTATTGTTGTTACAGTTAATATGAGCTACAGTTTGCCAGCAGCTCAGTTTCCAGTGGAGCTAGTGATGAGACTTTTTCTGTACAACACACCATCTACCTGGGCGTTTTGGCTGTTGCTGTTGCCTATTTTAACTCTCTGGTGATGTGTATCCAGGGTGATCAGGGAGGAGCAGGTGTTCCAGGAGATATCGGCTTCCAAGGAGACAAGGTAATTGTTTTTCTTTTCTCCATCATTTTTTTTTCCTCTGTGTAGTAGCATGAGTGGCCACCAGCTTCTTCAGCTTATCTTAAGCCATGATGAGCCGGAACAAGCTGCATCCTGCTGTCTGATCCCCCTGCTTGGGTAGTTGGCATTCGGGGTACACTGTGCCTTTCTAAAATTCATGTCAATATATGGATTTTGTTATTTGTAATAAAAGCATCTCGACTAGGGGCTTTCTGTAAAAGGAACCACATCTTCCTGCAGGAATTGGAAGTGATGGGATGACATTGATGGGGATGGGTGTGAATGTGTGTGGTCCAACGGCTGCAGACTTGGAGGTTTTGTCTGCTCAGTGCAGCAGCTTAAACCCTGACCCAGTGAAGCACTTAACTCCACACATAACTTCGAAGCAAATGACTTCTCCCCTGTGACTACAATATGATACTGAGTTCAGATGGCTAATGCTGTACTCAGCACTGCACTGAGGCCTACGTGGCTCTGAGCCACATCTAACTGCAACAGCTCACATGCTCTTCGGGGCTAAATTCAGCCCTGAATTTAGCTGAAACATCTCACTGGCATTAGTGCTGCTGTCCCAGCTCCTTGTGGGCTGAGTTTAGGCCTTAGAAAGTGCTTTTCTCTGCTGTGGAAACTGGAGCTGGAGCCTGGGGAATTGGCATTTTTTGATGCTTAATTGTGTTTTCTGAAAAAAAAAACCCAACGTGTCTTTCTTTCTCAGGGCAGCCAGGGTTTGCCTGGGGTCCCTGGGGCACGAGGCAAAGCAGGTCCCCTGGTAAGTAACCAAACACCCTCTTGTTTCCTCATCTCCCTTTCTAAAGGTTCAGTGCCCAGCTGGACAGATAGCTTGGGAGGGGGGTGCTATTCTAACCAGGAAAGCCAACAGCCAGGAACCAGCTCACTTTTCTCCATGTTTTTCTGATTTCTGCAGGGAAAAGTTGGTGACAAAGGTCCAGTCGGATTTCCGGGACCACCCGGCCCTGAGGTACGTCCCACCACCTCTTCCTCATACCTTTCTTCAGCAAACCCACAGGAGAACACCTCTCCCCCCCCTCTCGTTCTGCCACTGCAGCAGTAGTTATTCGATGTGTGCAGGATCAGCCCTGCTAAACACCCGTGTGGCATTTGGGAGTCTGTCAGGGATGCCGATCCCCTTTCCCTGCTGGAGGTCTTTTGCTGGAGCAGTGTGCAGACAGGACCACGTAGGGTTTTGATGAGGAGGGATATGTGTATAGCTGTTGCTAACTCATATGGAAAGCAAGAGCCAAATGCTGCCTCCTGAGTGGGCACCCAGCTCAATGGAGGGAGGGGACGGACGCCACCACTGCTGCTCACCATGACACCTGAGCTCAGATGCATTTACTAAGCCCAAACTGGGTGTTCTGGGGTCAGCGCCTTTGCTATCAACAGGCAGATGGGTTGTGTTATGGCAGTGGCACACCAGTGCTCCAAAAATGCCAAGGCAGAAAGAGCTTCACTGTGCTGTAGGATTTACTGTTATTTGATGAATCGAGGTCCACTTTTGTTCCAAGTGGAAGATGGGGCATATTGTCCATCCTGTACCCATCTGACCACCCTGCACTCAGATTTCCTGATCTCCAGCTACCCTGACAAGCCTTTTTCTTCCCAGTCTTCCCATGCAAGTCCTATATGTGACAGCATGTTCTGCGCTTGTTCAGAAAGGTCGGTGTCCAAAGGTTGTCTCAAACCTTGTGAACAGCATGCTAAAACCTATCACCTCTCCCCATCTTTCCTTTTTAATTTTTTTTTCTTTTTAAACACTTTGACAGACACTCATTACAAAGCAGAATATCCTATCATTTTACAGAGAGAAGATCTTAAGCCTAGGAAAGTAAAGGGAGCTTCCAAAGCCTGTGAGAAAAGCCAGTGATGCACTGGAATAGAGCCACAGACTCTCTCCCAGCTACTAGCCAGTTTCTGTGGACACTGGGTGGTTCTCTGACCCTTTTTGTTCTTCAACTGCTTTTGTGGGGCAGAACACTCTTTTTTTTTAAATCTTTCATAGTACTTTCCACCTACTATCCTCTTTTCAGCCTAGGGCTTCACTTCTCTCCTAAGGTACAGTGGTAGATGAGTGGTGATGAGGTAGGGAGGATCAAAATGGGTTCATGACCTGTTCTGTATCTCAGATTCCTGGCTTTTCCTTCCACTTTTTATAATAGATATCATTTCAGTTATTCCCCCCACAAAATACCTTTTCAAGTAGAAAAAGGCTCTTAACTGCCCTTTCAAAAAAAAAAAAGTCTCCTTAACTGCAGGATGAGCTTCCCCCAAGACACTGTTGCTTTTCTCCTTCATAAGCAACCAGACAACATCTGTAAGATGCTGGGGAGCCACTTCCAGCACAACCAAGGGTCTGTTTTCCCTTCCTCAGTGCTCTGATATTTTCCTGGGTCTGGAAGGGCTCTGGGGTTGAGTGCTGCCCCTTAGCAATCGCTCCTCTGTGTTGCTATTGGAAATAACCACAGATTCCTTTGTTTCCTCAGCAAAGGGCGGGCGGGTGGAAAGGAGTCGCTGCCTGGCTGAAGGCAGTGGCTAATGAGCATGTCAGCACCTTTCCTAACTCCTCGCCTGCTTCCCTTTGCCGCTGAGGCGTGCAGCCCGCTTCTCGGAGCACTGAGATTACGCGCTGACTCAGAAAGATTAATTAAAACCCAAATTGCCGTTTTTAGCTGTGTGATGACAGGGAGGCCCTCACAGCAATAAATCTTTGAAGAAGATGGACCTAAAGGGAACTGCTGGGAAAGGCTGCTCTCGAATCAAACCAACAGCGCTGCTCCCATTGTCTTGTTTCCTTCACCCCAGAAGCCGTGCGGTGGCCCACACACGGACACTGCCAGCACACAGCAAATGTCTCTGCCCCTAGCTTTAATTAAAACTCCCACAGAGGCCGTCTCTCTGGAGCTGGCTGTAAAAGTGCTGTGCACCCTGACTGTCTCTCATTTTCTTCAGGGCTTCCCGGGTGACATTGGGCCACCAGGAGAAAATGGTCCTGAAGGCCTGAAGGTGAGTGGAGACCGGAGCGCTCTGCGGGGTGGGAAGCAGCCAGGGAAAACAAAGTAGTGGGAAGGGAGAGAGAGAAAGCTGTGGAGATTCCTAAATATTGTCCTGGCCAGAGTTTCAGCTTGGTCTGTTTGGCTTGAGGTGCCTCCAAGCACGGCCTTCACTTTTTTTTCAATTTTTTTTCTGTAACAAAATTGACATTGGATGATGTCCCATGGCTGTGAAAGAGACTTTCTCATTATAATTACCCTTCCAAGCTTATGTTTCTATTTTCTGAGTATCTTTTCCTTTGGCTCCTTCCTAGGGAAAGCCAGGCGCACGAGGTTTACCTGGGCCGAGGGGGCTGCCTGGACAAGAGGTGAGTGTCCCCAGACCAAAAGCAGATTGGATTTAAAGGCTGATGTTGAATTTTGAAGATTAACATGTGCTGAAGTGGTGCCTGTGACTTGAAATCCTCCATTCCTTCTGAAGCTGGAAGCAAATGCTTGGTTATATTCAGTGATCAGAGACCTGCCAAAGAGGAGCTTCCACTAAGTTGCAGTCCTCTGATCTTCACTTCCAGTTGCCGCTGGCACCTGCTGACCCTAAACTATGCTTTGGCTTTTCTTTTAAAGTCTGTTCTCCCACACCCACACACCCAGAAGGAGTGTTAATACCCTTTTCCCTGCACATCCCCCTGCCCTGACTTGGCTTTTGTTTTCTACACCTTTTAAGTGTGTTTCTTTCCAACTGGGAGACCCACATCGAAACTGCTCTTCTGCAGAGATTCGTTTGCCCCAGCATCCTAGTGTTCCACACCAATATGTGGAAGAACTTCTTCACAGTGAGGGTGACAGCCCAGGGGGGTGTGGAGTCTCCGTCTCTGGAGATATTCAAGACCCGTCTGGACGCCGACCTGTGTGACCTGTCCTAGGGACCCTGCTTTGGCAGGGGGGTTGGACCCAATGCTCCTTTGAGGTCCCTTCCAACCCCTACAGTTCTGTGAGTCTGTGATCCCAGTGCTTACTGCTCCATGTGAAACGTGAGGCCTCGTTCCACTCACAGGCACTAAGAAGGGACAATTGTCATCGATTTAATTGTCCCAGAGCTGCAAATATTGTGTAGCAGCAGCATCAGAGATGGCCCCAGTGCCCTCTGTTTATCCTGTTGTAACTCCACCGACTTCAGCGCAGTTTCTTCTCGCTTAGGCCAGTGTAAGCTGTTTGTCTGGAGTCAGGAGACATTGTGCAAATAGTACTCAGTGCATGCATGGGCAGGAGCTAACCCTAATAGCACAATAATTCTTAACTTTTTCTGGGAATTCTTTTGCTTGCTTTCTAAAGTGGGATTAATGCAAATTAGCTCATTTGTTTGCTCTGAAATGGAGAAAAAAAATATTCTAGGCAATTTACAGAGGGAATGGAAGCCCTGCATTCCAGGTTCAGGCAGGCATGACCAAGCTGCCTTCAATTTACTCTAGTTAGTGAGAGTAAAAGTCAGACTGAAGACATGGACATGGACTTTGACATAAGCTGAAGGACTTTGTGCACCAGACCACACCACTGTTCCTCTGCCGCTGCTGTCACCCGAGGCAGTACATCAGGGCCATGGATTGCATCTTCTGCAGAAATGTGGTATGTTGTGGGTGGTTTGTCTGAGCCCATTGAGCTGGGTTCCTGACTTCCAGTCCCATCTTCAGCCTGCCAGCTCATGCCACTTCATTACCACGGCTGACCACCTAAATGAGAACAGCCAGAACTGTGGCTGCCAAGGGCGCTTTTAATTCCTCTCTTGGCAGTTGGTTTTAGACACTTGAGATAATTTTTGTGAAGCTTAATTGAAGGTCTCCTAGAAACTGTAGATCTGATCCTATCACATTAGAAATTGGTGTAGAGCCAAGGGAGAGGACCGAGTCCAATTGCTGTGTGAGATTTTGAGATAGCTCCATCTTGCAGCATGTGTACTCCCATTTGAAAGCAAAAGGGAAACCTTCATACGGTTGCCAAATGGTTCTGTGGGAAATTTTGCAACACCCTTTCTGTGGGGCAGGAGAAATAAAGAAAGAAAAAGAGTAGAGAGCTCTACAGCATTCGTATCCCTGCCAAAGCAAATGAAGCAGAGACTCGTGAGCATGTCCAGGGTACACTGTGGGCCAAATCCAGCCCATGATAGGCCCAATCAACTGACGTTGACTTTGGTCAAATTTTGGATGGCTCTACTGACAGGACTTGACTAGAATTTTTTTTCCTGAGATGATGAAGGGAGGTGACAAATCTCAGAGATGCTGAGCTGCCTGCTCTAAGATTCAGAAGGACTCAGTTTTTAAGATGTGACAGCCAAGGACACAGCTTGTGTTTAACTGCTGCTCATACTGCAGATCTTTCATTCATGCTGCATGGTGAGTCATAATTTTGTCACTGCTTTGCCTTTTATTTTAATTTCTTTTCACCTCAGGGAGATGAAGGACCCTTAGGACCACCAGGAATCCCTGGTCCAGAGGTAGGTTTCAGTCGTTTACTCAGTAGCTATCAGCTCTGTTGACTTTGCAATGGAATTGTAGTTAAATTACCTCTCCTGTTTTGGGGAGTGATGTGCCCTTCTAAGAAATATTGTCTTGTCCAGGACTTGATCCAACTGCTTGATCCCAGATGTCTGAACAAGGAAGTGTCTTACACAGGGTGCTGAGTGGGACTAATTTTATAACTTGCTTAAAGACTCAGACCTTGAAAAACCTTCTTATCCTTGAGATAAAGCACATTGACTGGTAACCATCTCTGTACCCAGCCCTGATGTTTCTTCCCTGATTTACAGCATTTTCCAATTAGTAGAGGTAAAAGCAAGAAAAGAGACCGAGCAGTGAGAGAGAATCCTTTTTGACCTCTGTATCTCTCTGAACACAGTGATGTATCAGAGCAACACAGTTAGAAGCAGCAAAAAGAAGATTGTTGTATCTGTGAACTTAGTGGTTCAGGATTCAGTAATTGTCATCTCAGGGGAGTAAAATATCTTGAAAACTGGTAACTGTGCTGGAACTTCTTGGTGGATCAGAACATAAATGTTTCCTTTTATGTTTCCTCCACTGTTCTGGTAGACACTTTTATTCCTTTCTGCAGCAACATAATAAATCCAGTTACTCCAGTGCCTGGGGCAGCATCAGAAGTGTTCTTCTAGCCAAAGGGAAGGCTCAACATGAACCTTTTGGTCTGCAGGTTTATTTCTGCATTTCTGAGCTGTGGGTGCAAATGTCAGCCTGGCTTCCCCCACTGTAGGGACAGTCCTACTCCCAAATCTACTCTCTGGATGCCAGGAATGGAGCACCTGATAAACTAAAGGGTGGCAACAAACCTCATGGTTTTGTTGATTATAATCCACACATAATGTTTCTGATGTGATGTTTAAGTCATGGAATCGAGCTGGAGGGTCAGAAATTGGCTGAATCTTGGAGTAGCTGTCTAGACATGTGCCCCATGGATCAAACCTGGTGTGGCTTGAGACACAGTGCTTTCCTTTTGTGTTGCCTTGGCCTCAGCCAGGGCTGCTACATCTCTAGCACCCTGGATTCCCTGGGAGCATTGCTTGTAAGCTGCACCATATCCGTTCACAGATACACCCCTGTGCCCGGGGAGGCCGCCAGCTTTTCATGTTTATTTTCTTCTGTGTGTTTCAGGGTCGATCCGGACGGAAGGGATTTCCAGGAAGACCTGGTCCCGATGGTCCAAAGGTGAGGGAAGTGTTCATGATCAGAGAAGCAGAGGCTGGAAGGGGGAAAGGGAAGGGGAAAGGATCTTTTCTCAACTTCACCATGCTCCAAGCCTAGGGTATTCATTCCAGAGAGGACAAGGGGAACTGAGGATTTATTTTTTCTCTGAATTTTGGGGGCTCTGCTTCTGCTTGGTTTCTTCAGCAAAAAGAATGATAGTGCATTTTTTTAAAGCCATATGCTTTATTATACACAAGTGTGTTCCTCCTTTGATACTAACCAACACCCCGCCCCCTCCATCATCTCATTTTATTTTCCATTGCTTCTCCACATTTTTGTTCTAAAACAATGCACATCATTCCTATCTTTGCTGCTTAATTAGCAGCAGGAGCCATCCCAGGGCAGTCCACTCCACAAACCCACACTCAAAAGAAAAGAGAAAACCCAACAAAAACAACCTCTTCCAACAGTAAATAGCAAAAATGCAGTCTGGCAGCACATCTGGAGTATCTGCAAACTGAGAAGATACAGCTGCCATCACCTGGAGACAATGCTGGTTAGTGGTGAGTCTGGCCTCTGGATGGCCTGTCCAGGGGCACTGCACTGGCCTTCGACTGCTCCCACGGCCACTGGGTTTGAATTCTCCTCCTGCTTTTCTCTTCACCCCTCGTTCTTCTCATTCTCTGAATTTATCTCTTCCCTGGGATTTAGCTCGTGTGGGCTCTTCCCGTGAGTTTCATGTGGATGCTCCATAGGATGGTAATATGCCAATATTTGAGACTTTACAAGAGCAGAATCAGGAGGCAGCACTGCCTGGGAATATTTGGCTTGTCTTTTATTCTTGTGAAACTTCCAGACTTCCACCAGCAGGTGAATTTTCTGGATCGTTTCTCCACTGTCATTCAGGAACTACATCTTCCCATGCTGTGCACGCTCTTTCCTTCCCCTAGATGCTCCTCAAATCCTTTGGTTAATCATGGCCCTTTCCTACTCTCTTCCTGCTGATTCTGTCTTCTTCCATGTGTTTTACTTAGCCTTTCAGATTGAAAGGTTACGGGTCAGAAACCCTCCAACTTCAGGAGCATCCCTGAGGAGAACTCATACCTTACTAAACATGGGGATAAAGCAACCGCTATGCCACAGGAAAGCAGACAGCTCATGTTTCAGAGTCTGAGCTTGGTTTTGTGAAGGTTATTTTACCACAGCAGGACCACAGCTGCTTTTGGGGCATTTCACCCCAGAGCAGCAAGCGTTTGGTCCATGTTTGTGTCAGCTGTGTTTCTTGCTTTGGATTATCCTTCCAGTTGCAGCAGGGGTTGTAAGATGTTGTTTCTTGCTGATTTTCCACTCTTCACACACAGCAGCCCAAACTGTGGGTGTCCACAGGATCGTGTGGTGCTCAGGGTCTGACTGGGAGCACCAAGTAACCAGTGTTCCTTGTGTCTCCTTGTCCTGCAGGGTGAACCAGGAAACCGGGGCCGACCAGGGAAAGTTGGTGAGCAGGTAAACTCTTTGTTTTCCTTGTCTGTTTGATGATTTCCTATGTGCAATGTCTCCTAGATGACCAGAGTGCAGGCCGAGGACCGTGACTGGGGTCTTCTGGCCACCTCAAAGCTGCCCATAGTCCTGGTGCTTCAGCTGGGGAGCTCTTAGTCTGGCTGAAGCTCTTGGTGAACACCACCAATTGTGACCATGGTGCCTATTTTAAACTGGAGGTTTTTCCATAGGCAGAGAGCTCTGCTAAAGTCACAGCTCAGGTGGATGTGCTGTCACTGCAGCAGCACAGCATATGTGGCTGGCTGTGCTCAAGGAGGTAAAGTCATGGTCAGGGAAGAGATTATGCTCTTCTGTGTATCCCTCTTGTCCTGAAAAGGGCAATTTCCAGGTTTTAAGGATAGAATCCTCTGCTTTGACTCCCAATGGATTTTTTTTTTGGAAGCAGAGGAGACAGCAGCTGAAGAAACCAGACCCTGGGTAAGAGAGGCACTGAGCTGCGTTTTGTTGTACCACCAAGAGAGAACATTCTGCTGGAGTAGCAGGGGACATGCATCATCCCTGTAGGCTTCAGGGGAACCACAGGCATCAAGGAAAAAGAAACAATTGTTTTCATGTCTCTGTGATTGAAACCAACCAACTTGTCCACCACCAACCCTGAAATTGCAGCCAGAGAGCCTCCAACATGTTCTGTGTGTTCCTACATGACCACACCAAGCTGGCTGCAGCAGCCGGCCCTGGCAAAGAGGGTGTTGCTTCTCACCACAGCTGTCCTTCCCACCACTTTCCCTGCCAAAGGGTCAGCAAGTTTGGTTTGGTTTAGCTTGTCAGCCTCTCTGGCTCTTCTTTCCCCTGTATGCAACAGCTGGGGGTTGCTTCTCCCATGGATTTCTGATCAAGCAAGTCCAAAAAAACATGGTGGATCCTTTTCAGGACCAGCAATCTGATGAGTCACAGTATAGATCAAGGGCAGTTATTCCTGTTTGGAAATCTGAGCCATTTCTGTATGGTGGTTAATAATTTGCTCCATGAAGAGTAACAATGGAAGAACCAAAGTTGTCCCACTCATCTGAATTCTAGGTGCAGCTTTATCAGATTCTGCACAATCTCAGGCAACATCACCAGGGCTCTGTGCCTCAGTTTCCCCTTCCATGGAAGACATGAGACCACTCTGAACGGTGCTTATCACAATGCCCCCTGTTCTCAGGTGGCACTTACAGATGCTGCTGTCAATTACAGCTAAAAATGAATATTTAGAAGTACTTTGAGATCCTTAACACAATATTGTCCTTTAAGGACAAAGCATCGTTAGGATTATTATTCCTTGATGTCCCTCAGGACTGACCTCGGATGAAAACTGTCGGCACTGTTCACCAAAAAGAAAACACAGCTGGCCTCTGCTGACACTGAAACCAGCACTGGTATGAAAGCTGCCTCTATTATTCTTAGTTAATTAGTCTCTGTCTAAGAATATCACCCAGAAAGAATTCCCGTTTCCGTACCAGTCGTGTCATTAGAACAACAATGTCGCACCCGATTAGTGAGAAATAACGTCCTTTCCCATCTCACCTTTGCTGAATGATGCTGGAGTGTTGGGTTTTTATTCCTGCCTTCACCTAAGACTCAGCGTTTGGTGCTGGGCCTGGGTTGGTTTTCAGCAGAGCCTTGTGAGGTCGTGCTGCCCAGGTCCCTTGGCGCTAAAAGACACCTACACCTCACTCCCTTTTTCTTGTGTGGGGGCCGTGATGGTCTTTATTCCTTGGGCACAATAGGAGGTGGTCAAACTCTTCAAACTTGCTGTTCTGCCCTCCATACAGATTCCCTCTGAGTGAAACCTCAGTGTAACAGCATGAGAAAACATCAGCCATCCATCTCATTGGAGCTCTCTTCCTTTTCTTCTGGACATCTGTTAGACAAACATGGGAGCTTCTGTAAGGTTTCCAGTGTTGTTTTTCCATTACAAGGACACTGACTCGGGAAGTTCATTCATGAGATGCTTGTTGTCTTCATATGCTGGCAGGACTCCAGCTGCCGGGCTCCCCTGTACCCTGGAAATGTGTGATTTAACCCTTCCTTGCCAGTAGATGGAGGCAGAAGAATGTGAAGAAGAACACGGGGCATCTGGCCCAGGCCACCAGCCTTCCTGTTCCAGAGCTGGAAATGCAGAGCAGGAGGATGTCACTGAAATGTCCTTGGTGAAGGTCAGACAGCCCTGTGGGAGAAAAGACACCCTGCAGCAGGCAGGATAGCAAATAGGGGAAAGGTGCTGCAAGCCCATGGACACCCGCTGTACACTGCACTAGAGACCAAACATGTCAATGAAGTGTTGTGCCAGCTGAAAGAGGCCAAGGCTGACCTACATCCTTAATGGGAACGAGGAGGTCCTGTCATGGCAGGAACAGCTTTTGAATCCTTCTTCCCATGCAAGCAGTGGCAGCCCTGCTCAGTCACACAGAGTGATGTTAGGGTCAGCCACGCACCATCTCACCGTCGCTCCTCGGCCCCTTGGGGTTACCTGTTCCTTGGAAGGAGAAGCATGTCGTCCCACTAGCAGACGTTACTCTGAAACAATTCACAAAAGGAAGCCAGTGCTGTCGGTTCTCTCCTTAATGTGTTTCCCTTGGGTGCTCTTTCAGAGGAGGGGTGTGCAGCAAGGTCAGTTCTGTCGGTGGGGTCTGACGTGTAGAGATACAGATCGACCTGACCAAGGTCAAATGGGTCACCAAGAACTGAGCAGCGTCACTGCATCGGTGTGGTGTTTCCAACGTTAAAGCAGCACCTTTCCCAGTGAATTTACTTTCCCTTCCAGAGCATCTTTCTGAGCTGGGGACCTCTCAGCCTCTTTGATGTGACAAGGTGTATAGTGGCCTGTCTCCACTTTGCCTTCCCTTGCTCTCTGAGGGCATTGGGAACCCAACGCAGCCCCAGGCCATGCTGAGCCCGGTGCACAGGGGGTTAAACCGCATGGCTTTGCTTTGCGGGTCAGAGCGTCCTCCCTTAAACTGTGATATTTACTGTTTTACTTTCCCTTTCTTTCATCTGAATGGGAGGATTGTACATTTACTCCCTCCCGTCCTTTGTCCCTGGTTTGTTTTGTTTTGAGTTCTAGCGAACCAGTAAAACAGAAAGGCCATGATCGGTTCCTGCTGGGAGCGACTGGCGGTCCCGTCCCTGGGAGACCCTGCTCACGCTGGGCTCGCCTTTCGGTTGTTTCTCTCAAATGGGCTATGATTTATGCAAGGCTTCATTGCTGACTTGCTCTCTGTTGATGCAGCCAAGAGGGGGGGCTTAATTATGACAGGGCTGGACAATAAATGGGGAAAGCCAGACAGGAGTTAGGAATTACAACCCGCCAGTCCCCCCCTCCTTTTCCTTCCCCCCCACAAGCCCCCAGCAACTTTTTAACAATCTCCATCCCTCTTCTGCCGTGCCCTTGGCTGGGGAATACAGCAGACTGAATCATGAACGACATGCTGAACTCCCCATCTAATATAAATGTTTTACATTCTTTCCTGTATACTGTGGGCCTTTATCCAGGCAGCCACCGCTGCTGGGACTTCACGTGCATCATTACACACTCTGCCTGGAGTCGTGTTTGACGCAGGGCTTCTTTTCAACCCTGGGAACCTGGGAAAAACATGTTATGCCACAGCCATTTTAGTGTAACAGCCACAATTCACGTCTGCTTTGATTTAATGTTTGCCACCAGTGGCTTTTTCTGGTTCTTAAAACCTAAACCTCTCACTGCTTGTGTTTTCTTTAGTGTCTGTCCCATTTTGGCCGGTGAAGAAAATCACTACCCGGTCTCCCCTAGTTGTTTCATAGACTCCCAATAGCTTACTGAGATTTATTTTGCCCAGACAGATCTCTCTTGATCGTGCCTGCTTGCAGACACAGTGATGTTAGTTAATTTAGCCCAGAGCAGACAGCATTGGCTGCAAACACCATGGAGCTACTGTGCTGGAAGCCTCACCACATCTCAGGGTGCTGGCTCTGCCACCTCACTTCACACCCTCCTCTATCCTGGTCACACCATGGGATGCTGCTCTTGCTGGATATGCAGGGAGCGGTGACATCGTCCCCTGAGCAGCAGCACGACATACCAGTGCTAACAATTTCCTCTGGGTTTGGAGTGAAAAGGGCAGAAATTTTGCCGTGCTCCCCCTCCTTCCTGCCCTTTACCTGCACATCAGGTGCAGTGGTTGCCTGTATCCCGCTTGCATTGGTGATGCTGGGAGGTTTCTGCACCAGCTGTGGTAACACACGGCACACCCCTGACAGCAAGAGGGGTCCTGGGGGGCTGTTGGGTTTGGGGGCTGTTTGGTATACTGCAGTCGGTGCTCTGCAAACCACCTGTAGAGCAGCACCACGTTGTCTGGGAAGCACAACCATTCCTTCGAAACCCAGATTCCTTTTTAGGGTTAGAGTTGATGCTGCTGTGGACAGCGTCTCACAGGTATTAGCCTTCAACCCTGAGTTTGGATATGCGATGCTGCACCCCAAGCTCCTCAGAAGTGTTTCAGTCTTGTTCCAAATGGTAACGGCATCCGCTGCAAGAGCAGGGACCTCTCTTCTTCTGCAGGGAAGAAAACACAAGTATCTTAAGGAGAGCATCTTCCCAGGGAGACAGAGAGTCCTGCAGTTTTTCTGAGACACTGGAAATGAAGGGACAGATTTATTCTTTCTTGCTTTATTATCTTATTTTTGCCTAGTGATGCGTTTCCTCCTTTCATCTCATTGCTTTGCCATTCCCTCCTCCGCATTAACATTTGCTGCCCCCGTGGCCTTGGGCTGCTGGAGAACTTCAGTAAGTGGATGGAGTTATCACTTGTGTGGAGCTGGAGGGATAATTGATTCAGCAGCCTTCAGCAATGCCACCCAGTGGCAAGCTTGCATATGCAGATACCGCGTTTCTCCTGCTCTCCCTTTGGTTCCGGTGCTGGGCAATCTACTGCCAAGTCCAGTGCTGTTTCACTCCCACATGTGTCTTGTCCAGGCCACAGCAGCAGGTGTGTGCACTGTGACTGCTTCAGCTTTGGACACAGCACAGACCAGTTTCAGTGCTGATGTCCCAAGGGTTGGTGATGTCAGGCCCCTGATGGGTAGTCTTCCCGTGATTAATCAATATTTCCAGTGTGGCACTGTGGCATACTGGTTTCCTGGGACATCATCGCTGGATAAATCTCTAACACAAGCATCTAACTCGAGGCTCCGATGGGACGTGCTGATCCCTTTTCCTTCTCTCCTGAGTTTCCAGACCCTTTTCACCTGGATGTTGCTTCTGTGCTGGGGTGAGACAAGAGCTGCTCTGAGCAGAGAGTGTGTGGCTGCTCCCTGCAAGAGGCAAGGCCAGCTGAGCAGTGAGAGGAGCTTTTGTTGATCCCATCAGCATGCCTCATTGAGGAGCTCCTGTCTCCAGTGATGTTCAAAGGATGGCATTTAATTGCACTGTGTGAGGAATGTTAATGCATGAAATCTCTCAGCATTTAGAGTCATCATCAGAAGCTGTTCCCTCTATAAGTCACTGGAGAGTGACCCTGCACCGTGTTTTCTGCCTCTGAAGGGGTCTGCTGAGCCTCACACATACACAGATAGCAGCGAGGCTGGTTACTCTGTGCTGCAGCTTTACATTGTGAGCATCAGTCACTTCATGGAGAGGGAGAGGCTTTTGCTTGCAGGAGTTGCACAGCCTGTGTGACAGTCGCTCTGTCCGCACAGGATGCTCCTCTATAGCTGGGTGGTACCACTCCATGTTGTCGGTGCGCAGATGTAAACAGACTCACAGGAGCACAGAGAGGAAACTTTTGCTGCTTTTCTTGCTGGTCCCCCAGAAAGGAGACAGCAGGGTGAAAAGATCTCCCTTTTCTGAGGCCACAGTCCAGAAGCTGCTGTGCTGATGGAGCTTTTTTTCCCCCCATTGCATTTGTTTGTGCTGAATGTTTTCTTGCGCCTGTCATTTGAGAACCTCCTTGATGTTGAAGTGAAAAGGTGAGCTGCATCTGCATAGAGGAAGGTTGCTATTTATTATGAAGATTTTAAATGATCTTTAAAAAGAGGAAGAGTAAGTTGGTACTGCTGGAGAATCCAGCTCCTCTCTCCAACTTGCTCAGCAACCCCCTCCCAGCACCAAGCAGATGTTGCCTAAAACCAAACAAGCTGGGGCATGGCTTCATCTGGCACCAGCCGTGCCAACTGTGGGCAGGTTATGAGGTGTTTGAACAGGGGAGGAATCCCTTTAGTTACAAACTTATTGGAGGAACTAAATAGCGATATCTGTCTCCTGACAACCCTTACTGGGACTAGGGATGAGGCCCTGAGAATCACACAGTGTGAGAGAGAGTGCTCGCCATGGCAGGGACAGTCCTTTGCATCTCTAGAGCCAGAAACTGGCTGCAATTGGTAGGGAGGCTGCTGTGTTTTAAATCTCAGGAATCTTAGCTTGAGATCGCATCTGTTCCCATCTTTCTAATTAAAAGCAGTTCTGCTTGTTTTTTCATTAACCCAAATGTTGTTAAATCCTGACAAATCCTGAGGATAGACTGTTCTGGGGTTTTTTTTCTCAAGGTAGTTCCTGATGCTGTGATAGATCTGCTGCCCCGCTGGCCACTCTGGCTGTGTCCTCAGGCCGCTGTTTCCTATTGACATCCCAACAGCACGACACTACCCAGGGCAAAATTAGTTTGCACAAGGGTTTGAGGCAGCTCAGATTAACCCAGGGGAAGTCTTACCTGGGACAGCAGTTAAAATGGGCAACTCTCAGGTGCCGTGCAACCCAGGAGCTCCTGCTATGGATGCTCTTGGGGAAGCTGCGCTGACGTTTTGGGAAGTGCTTGCAAAACAAAAGCCATGCTATGGACTCAGCCTTGCTACAAACCATGCTTAATTCATCCCCTATACTGTGTGTTGTGGCTCTTGCAGATCCTCATGCTGCCGTTCCAGCTGGCGCCTAAAGCAGAACCAGCTGTGGAGTTAGACGTTCCCATGGCCGGGAGCGACTCTGTCCGTGCTGGTAGCCAGTGGGAATTACTGAGCAGTATACAAGGGATGCTGTGCTAGTCCAACCAGCAAGGTGGATGTAAGAAACTTGTTTACTTTCTCAGCAAATAAAACTGAAAATTAATTGGGCTTTTCTCTTTCCTCAGGGTCTGATGGGTTTCATTGGTCCCGTGGGGGAGCCTGGAATAGTGGGAGAAAAGGTAAGACCATATTGGTTGTTAGAACTTTTGTAGGGTGATGGAGACTGGGGCAGGGGAAATATTGTAGAGATTGAAGTTGTCATGTCAATGCAAGACCCAGCTGGGAATGCAGCACATCCCAGGTGCCTGAGATAGTCTTGGGCCAGGCAGAAATCATCCACTTCACATTTAGGGATTAACACGTGCCAGCCCTCCAAGGAGATGCTGTCAAATATTCTCTGAAAGTGTAAGCTTTGTTCATCCATAA
Source organism: Zapornia atra (assembly GCA_013400835.1). Lineage (NCBI taxonomy): Eukaryota > Metazoa > Chordata > Aves > Gruiformes > Rallidae > Zapornia > Zapornia atra. The sequence continues at coordinate 1,644,966 of VZTU01030148.1, forward strand.
CTTGCCAGAAAGCTCACATTTAACAATTGGCTCTGGTGTTTTCTGAGAATGAGGCACCCATCAGCCCTGTGTTCTTGGTGAAGGGAGGAATCTGAGGCATTGGGGTTGCAGTCAGATCTGTGCAGAGATGTGTTGGGCTCCAAAGCCCACACTGAGTTGCCAATGGGTCGCACAGGACCAGGGCTGAGCCTGTGTTGAACCAGAGAGCTCAACAATTTCTTGGTACAGAGAATGTACTGGAGTGCAACCACCTGTCTGAGCAAAGGCCCATCCTAATATTTCCCTTTTTATTTGATGAGGACCCTCCGGTCCGGCTGCCTCCGTGGGTGCATTGGGCACACTACTAAGGGCTGGTGCCCTCTTGTGTACAGTACAGTTACATGCTTCTTTCAGGAAGAAAAATGGCTTTATTTTCCATAAAAACGTAAATGGACGTTAAGTTGTTTTCTATTAGAGTGTAAAATATTACTCAGGGGCAGCCTACAAAGACAAACCAGCCATGTCATTCATTGCATCTCAGTTGCAGACTCCTGGTTTTCATTGGTGGTTTAGTTATTCACAGTCCAGCCATAAAGATAGTCAAGAGCATAAAATGATGCATTCCACACGTCCGTTCTCTCGCTCCCTTTTTATTACTTCAAGCCCTGTCCTCTGGGTAATGATGTCAAGACTGTGACAGTTACACTGTGTTCACAGCAAATGCGTTTTATTGCTTGTCTGCAGCAGCCTTTGGAAAGCCCACTGCACCCCGTGGTCTCTGGTGGGGCAGTAGCAGAAGCAGGCTCAGTCCAAATTCTCAAGGCACATGAGAAGTAACAGGAATAACACGATGGGGGCTGTGTTTTACAGAAGGAAAACAGAGGCATAAAGAGCCTGTGGTGCATCCAAGGCGGTTACGCAGAAAATTGATGCCCAAGTGAGCTGCCTCGATGGCAGCTGCAGCCCTGCATCGAATGAGCCTTTGCCATGCAGGAGACGTGGGAAGATTTCTTCTCTCCCCACTCCAGTAAATTCACATCTGGCCCCACGACTTCCATGCCAGTGCCTTGACTGCATGAGCTGTCCTCATCTCGCAGATCAGCTCTGTAACACGATGATGTTACGTTGGTGTCAAGGCAAATCCGGGCTGTCCTTGGAAAATCTGCCCTAGGAGCTCCTCAGCACAGCTGTGATTTCTATCACACTTCTTCTCTACCAGGACAAACTTAAAGATGACAGAAATAACTATCATCAAATCAAAACCTCAACCAGGCCTCCAGTTGGCATAGTATCCTACAGCTTACTATGCTGTTGTGAGCTAAATGAAGTGGGAAATATGCTTTCATTAGACATAGCTGAGTCAGCAATCTCCATCCTGAGAGCTGCAAAACTTGAGCCTGAAGCCAGTAGAATCCAGAGATTATCAAAGAGAACAATACAGTTAATACATACTTAATAAAATCCATGCATTCAGGGTAAAAAAAAAAAATCCTTACATTGGTTTACAAGGGCCAACTGGTGACAACACAAACTCTGGGGTTTGTTTTTAATAAGCTGCTTAGAGGCCAGAAAATATTTCCCCTTACACTTTAGCTGTTGGAAGGTAGGTCAGATTTTGGGCGTAAACTACTTGGCAGCATTTGCTAACTCCTCCTTCCTCATCCCCCCAAGGCACAAAAACGTAACACACCTAATTCCCAGTGCACTCCCTGGGCTTCAAGGGAGAGTATTGGCAGTCATGGTGGGAATTGCCACTGTCTCCAAAAAGGAACAGTCGGCATCCCATCACTAGAGACATGTCTTCCACTCACCCTTCCATCAGCAGGTCACCGTGGTTCTCATGGAGGCTCACACCGTGTCTCCCATCCTTGGCTGAGCTGTAGGGCCAAGGATGGACTCTGGGGAAGTGAGATGTTCTGCCTGGGGGGATAAGTAAGGCTTTTGGAATTAAGAAGTGTGGTTTTGGTACGTTAAGCTTTTCAGTGCCAAAGGTTGGTTTGTTTTAGAAGGGATAGTATCTTTAGGGTGGGCTATGGAGGCATCCAGCTCTGAACCCCTCATAAACAAGTTGCTGTTTACACTGTGGTATCAGTGTGAGCCACAGGATAAGGAGTTCCCCCCAGAATGTCTGCAGTCTCCTTCTGAAAGCACCAGCCATCCATTCCCGGCAGCATCTCTGGTTTTATCCAACTTCATTCCCTGCTCTCAGCAGGCCCTCATGGCCACAGCTTTCAAAACCACCAGGACACGCAGGGATTGTGATACTGCAGAACAGCAAGGGATGTCATGCCATGGGTGGGAAGGGCTGGAGATCTCCTGGGATCCAGTTCTAGCACTGTCCAGAGTTGAAGGTGATCTTGAGTGTATTCCTTGGTTTTTGTTCCTTGGTGGTTTGATGCCAGCAGTAACGTCTCCTCTCAGGTATGAATGACCAGCTAATTCTTGCTGTAGTCCTTTAACTACTGCGATGAGCTGGATACCTGGAAGACAGTGATGATTACTCTGTACTGGAAGACTTTCTGGTAGATATCCAGTGGCACAGACTGCGGTTTAGCTGTTTCAGTGCTTTACATCCCCATTACTGACAGCTCAGAGTGGCTGTTAGCAAAAGTCCTCATTCTTCCCCATGTGTCTCCATCTCTCCTAGGGTGACCGTGGCTCAGTGGGACCCCCAGGCCCTCCAGGAGTCAAGGGGTCGATGGTAAGGAGTAAGTCTGCATCCTCTCGCTCTTGCTGCTGCCTCTCTCTCTCTGTCCTTGCAAAGGGTGCAGCTTCTCCTGGTCTTTTAGTTACATGGCAACAGCTGCAAATTCCTCCTGTGTCTGTGGGGACGGGAACTGCCATATGACTGACTGGATACTGAGGTATGACCTCTCCCCAGCAGTCATGTTCTGTAGTCTCCCCTTCAGAGAAACCCTGGGTTTCAACACATGCTCTGCAGCTCCATCAGCTGAGGACCTGCTGTGTCAGGTAGAGATAACTAGGAAGCACAAGCTGTGAGCTGCAGCACCTGAAGGACTGTCTGTTTCCAAGCATCCTGGCTACTGAACAGAGCGAGTCCAGGAGCAGGGATCTGTTCTTCACATCCCACCAAGTTGCAGGGGCAGCTGGAGATGCAGGTCACATGTCATTTTGCTGTGCTGTCTGCAATGCCATTCAGGGATCCTTGTTTTAGGAGTTTAACAGAGGGCACCTCAGCAGAATCTTGTCTTGCTCTGAACTTACTTCCTGTCTAGTGTAGTGCAAGAGCCCAAGACACATTTTCATATTAACTCAGCCCATTCTCTTCTGGGCTGATAGAAAATCTAGCTGCTTATGCTGCTAGCAGGGGTGGAGTTGAGGCTTCAATGCCTGGCCTCCTCCATCTGTCCCTGGGCAATTTTACCCTGATGGATAACAGACTACCTGACCTTGCAAGCACCAACAATGTCTTTTCTCCTGTCTTCCCACTTGGAGGAAGAAGGGCTGAGCAGATCATGGGAATTCACACCAGGTGTGTTGTTCTTCCTTCCCTTTCAGGGGCACCCTGGGACACCAGGAGGAGTGGGTTTTCCTGGGATCCCGGGACCAACAGTAAGTAAAGTCTATGATCACCTTGTACCACCACACACCAAAAGTCAGTGTCCCATATCCTGGGAGTCAAGCAACTGTGTCCTGATTGATTGAGTTTGATCTGGACAAGAGATATGGGGAAAGGGATGGGGCATGGGTGGGAGCAGCACGGGAAGAGATGCTAAACAAACCAAAACAAAAAGTGATACTTAATTCAAACTCTCATAGCCCATTTCCCTAATGGAGGATCCAAAACTCACCATCCAGCCTCAATCATTTAGCAGGACACAAGCTCAAGGTGCTGTTGCAAGGCCTTCTATTTCTGCTGGGAATTGTGGGCAGTAGAGCAACTGTGTCATGTGGTGACTACACCATGCAGTGACCGCCTCATGCATTTGCAGAGCTGGAGTGAGGGGCAGAGCAGCTGCCCCAGATGCACTCTGTACCCAGATGGACTCATCTGGTACATGTGCAGCTGGGCTGAAGCGTGCAATTGGTGTGGAGGTAGATGTTTGGGTGGCTCCAATTTCCCACAGCCGTTGTTTAGACAGAGCCCCAGTCCTCCCAGCAGCGCAAATGCCACTGCACATCGTTTGCTGGAACTGATAGAAACTGCTCTGGGTGGGTACAGTGAATGGATTTTGCTCAGCATGGGAATTCCCACAGAGTTGTTGACTGGGAGGAAGATCACAGTGGTGAAATGCCCGAGCAGTGACAAAGGTTTGGTCTCAGCAGCAGCTCTGCCCACTGCAGTGAGCTCAGGGATGCTCTGTGCCCACCGGCTGCAGCCAGCTGCTGCCTGGGGAGAGATTTTACAGTTGCAAGTCAATGGAGGTCAGGAAAGAAAAGGCCTGAGGTCAAGAGCTATCTCACAGTGACCTGTCCCTACATATGAAGAGCAGCAACATGGCACTGGCCAAACGCTTGTAAGAAAGTGAACATGATGCTGCCCACCGCCCTCAGCAGTGAGCTGGTCTGTGGCCCCTCAGGGTAGCTGTCTCTAGGCAAGACATCTCTAGATGTCCCTTTCTTTAGTGACTTTCCCAGCACATTAGCTGCTGGATCACTTGGGGATGGCCGGAGCATGAGGCTGGCCTCCTGCTTGCTCCATGCTGCTGGGTTTGGGGAGGATAGGAGTGTGTCTTTGGCAGAGGGAGGTTTGGCACCGGCCCTGTCATGAAGAGCTCCCAGTCCTGAAGCACTACCTAGAGCACCACTAACTGGTAACTTCAGCTGAGGCTGAGTTTTGTCTTACTTCACTGAGGCATGACACCACCAGTATATGCAGAGACATCAGCGCAGGATGGAGATGCTGAAACCTCTCCACAGAGAGAGGAGCTGAGGCTGTCCCCAGGTCCTTCCGCTTCCTTCAGTTCCCTGTTCTCCTGCAGGCAAATAACTAACAACTTCATCTAAGCAAAATGTTTCCTCCAAGACTGCATTTAAAAAAGTGATAATTCAATAAGTCAAACTTCTCCACAAAGCCAGTAAATCAAATAATCCCCTAATATCAAATCCCCACTCATTAACTCCAGCTGTTTCTGCCTCTCTGCCAAATGTTCATTATTTGCTTTTCAAGCCAGACATGAGGCATGCTGTTGTTGTTTGTCCTAAATGGTTAAAATCTTTGAGATTAAGCTGTCCCATGAGCTGTAGCAGCTCTGATGGCTAATTAATTCAATAGATGGTGATGGGGAATGGGAAGCAAAGGTATAGTCAATGGTAGGAAACTACCCTTCGTTTCAGCTCGCTTCCTTTTTCCTCTTCCAGTTCACCATCATGGTACATCTTCTCTGTTAATACAGAGTTTTGAAAATAATGCATACATATAGGTAATACATTAAAGGCCAACCATCTTCTAAGCAGTTTCTTGAATTTCCTAGCGTGGTATCTAGTTGCTCCCTCAACATTTTGCCATCACAACGAATGTCTCAGTGCTTGTATTTTCACAAGCTATCTGGGACAGGCTGAGACTTCCAGGAGGATATTCCAAATATCAACAGAGAATTTCATTTCAGTATGTGTTTATCATAAAAAATCTCTATAAAACAGGCATCTGACACATCCACTGCTTGTCCGTGCCAGTCACTACTGACCTCACTAGTGAAACCGAGATTTACTGTGATTACAAATATAGTTACAGTCAACTAACTTTTCCATCCTGAGTGAGAACAGCTAAGTGTTTGTATTCTGAACATACATGCCCTGCAGAAAGATAACCTCCGTTCCAAAAGCAAAATCCTTCTTAGCAGCAGTGGTACAAGCAGCAGGGGGATCGTGGTCCAGTTTTGTTCTGATTTTGGTTTTGATCCAAACTCGGTGGAGTCTGGAGGGTTGATAGCTGGTAAAAGCTATTAATATATAAATAGCAGAACTTGATGTGGAATGTTTGAGAGAGTAAGAATGGAATGTGTCATGTTGAAGTTTTCTGACAGTAGGAAGGCGCTAACTTCAAATATGGGGGGTTTTTTAAGTTATAATCCAGAAATAAGTCCTGTTAATTGAACATATCCTTTAATTTGAGAAACTGGTAAACATTGTAAGAGGGAGAAAGGAAAAAAAAAAAAGGTGTTTAATTTTCATCTACACTTCCTGTATGCACGCTAAGTGTGTACAAAAAGGTTAAAAGAAAATCTGAACCTTTTCTGTAAGTGTGAGAACAGGATCATCCACAACACCAGCCACTCCCATGAAACTAGCATCTCTCATCTGCCAGTATGAATATATATGCAGCACTAATAGGGCAGCAGTTACTTGAAGATAAAATCAGCATGTGGCTGAAAAGGTCCAACTTGGATACCTAAGATGAGGTGCCTGAGTTTGTATTTGGACAACTGAAAAACAGATCCTGGTTATTATTATTTTTGCACAGATACTGAGCCACAGCTGCTTTTAATAGCTTCGGAGGGAATTCTGGATGTTCTACTTCTCTTCAAATCACACCACTTACACAGACAACAGGCTGCAGATACTTAAGCATACAAACCTCAGCCAGGATCCTTGGCCTAAATGTTCATAATGCAAAGACAATCAGTGAGTTAAAAACAAAAAAAAAAGGACCATTTCTAGAGAAGTAAATATGGTAACGTCTTTGGCAAGAATTTAATGAACCAACCTGCTGGTCAAGGGTCTATGTCTGAGGCCCCTGCAGATCACGTAGATGTGGGATCTTACTGACAGCTGCTGCCTTCCTCCTCCATCTTCATTTTGTTTCCCTTTTCCCTTTCCAGGGTCCAGCAGGAGTCCGTGGTGCACCAGGGATAAGAGGGATGAAAGGCCGCAGGGTAAGCGCTTTCCACAGGTTTTTTTTTATCCCTCTTCTCTCGTAGCCATTGGAAAAGTAATCTTGTGGATTAGTTTGGGGGTGTGAAGATGTGTAGACTAGGGCAGCACCTCTGCAGCCACCTTTCTGCTGTGCATCATGACTGCAGGCATTGCAGCACGAATGCAAGTGATGTGGATGGATGGAGGGGTGTCCTGGTGCAGACCTTATCATGGAAGTGGTCCATCTTGTCTTTTCCAGCGATCTGCTGTGTTAAAACAGGGTTTACAGACACTTCTGGTGAGGATGGTGAAGACTGAATCATCCAAAGATGTATCTGGGCTGGGGAAAAGGGTGCAGGTAGAAGACCAGAAAAGGTGCCTTTGCTGCCAAGGGAGAGGAGAGCAGCTGAGATGTGCAGGGTTGTGATTTAACTGGAGGCAGAGAAAGCAGGGATTGTTATGCAATGACATAGGATTAAGAGGCGAGGTGGGAAGAAGCCAAGCTGACAAGGAGCCCAACAGCCCACTCTTCCCTTTCGGTCTCACAGGACTAGTATCTTCTGGCAGCGTTCTGCAGGGATGTGAGCAAGGTGCGCTTTGCGTTGTCAGTAGAGCAGTTTATAAGCACATCCTTTGTCTTTCTGGGGGTTTTTACGGCCCATAACACAAGATCCTGATCTTGCCTGTACATACCTGAACAGTACCACACTGGAACCCGCACTGACATTCCTACAACTACATGTTACGCTGGGTAAATATTTCACAAGCACTCTGTCAGCTCATGTGTGGTTCTTCCTGCTCTGTTTGGGTGACAGCTGACAGCAGAGTGACCTCTAGACCTGACAAAGCTGCTTGTTTTCCTGCCAGTGACATCCAGCCCATGTCCCACTGAGCTCCTCAATCTTTCTTCTCCTTTGACGGGACATTTATGGCAGGAGCATCCCTGCTTTGGGTTGTTTTTCCTTGTCCAGCTGCTTTACAAAGTATTAATAGCACACGCATGTGGGTTTTGCTGAGGGCCCCAACAACAACATAGTTTGCATTTCTCCCTCCAAGGATCTTACAATTTCTGTTTCCACGTTTCATTTTCAAAGACGTAGGTTGGAGTAAACAATACAATTAACCAACCCCCCAGTCTGCTTCTCCTGCAACTCCTGCTTGGGGAATTTGAACAGCCAAGGATTGCATATACCCTATACCAGAGCTAGTACTCTTCCCAAACAGCTGGGACCAGCAAAAGGAAATGGAATAACCAGCTAGAAAGCTTTATAACCATGGAGTTAAGTACCCTGGAACTGCTTTAAGCTTTAAAAGCCCGTCTAGAAGGACACTAGTAGCATCCATGCCTGGCAGATGTGTATCAGGGTTCAGCTTTTAACTTGTGGCTGGGACAAACAGCTGCTTTGCCTCTTCTCTGTCTGGTGGGAAGTCCTATGGATCTCATTCTCCAGCTCTGCTCTCAGAGTGTCCCTTAGGGAGAGAGGTTTCTCTGTGCTACAAGCCAGCAATTAACTGAGTCCAGGACATCCATGATGATGATGGATGAGAAGCTGGAGGCATTCTTTCACGGGAGGCTTTGAATGGATGGCAGAAAGTATCTCAAGGTAAAACCACAGCGCAGAGCTGAGTGGGACATGCCTTGTGAATGAATGCAGGCTGGCAACTGTGCAGGTTCTTGGAGAGCTGGGTGCTCCATAGGGGACCAGGCACTTCTGCCTGTGCCTTTAACGCCTGTGCTGACAGAGGAGTCTGTGATGCCACCGCAGCCCCGGCACTGAGCCTCTCTTTAGGGCAGGCAGCCACGGGCAGCTGCGGTGTTTGGCTCCTGCACTGTGTGAGATTCACTCACATAAATCTTCTTTGGTTTCTTGCATCTGCAGTGGCCTAAAGTCCTTGAGCCACAAGGGAAGTTCAGCTGTTGTTTCCAGCTCTGCTCGCACTGTCAGGAGTGACAAAAGGGATATTTATTATCCTATAAGGTAAAACCAAGAGCAAAGCTGGATTTGGCTCCTAAGGAGGCATTTTGGCTGGCACAGCAGGGACCTGTCCTTGGGTGTAGATCCAGAGCAAAGGGACAAAACACTTAGGATAAATCCCACAGGACAGCAACTGCTGCCAGCACTATCCATCCTCAAAATGATGTACTGCATGGTAGAGACATTCAGCTTCGTGGCCTTGGCTCATGTTTCCTCTCCAGATGTTGAGTCCAGCAAACCCTGTGCCAGTGGCTCCCCCTGGATGTTCCTCCACTGAAGTCACCCTGACTTCAAAGGGCATCCCAGCCCTGAACACCAGAAACACAGCAGTCGTCTATCCTGGCTGTGAAAAGCCATCCCAGGAAGTGCAGAATGTGGAGGTAGAACAGGAGGCAGTGCCCGGGAGAGAGGGTGCTTTAAGGTCTGGATCTACCCCTAAGGACACCAATATCAGAGAGGGATAAGCCTCTGCCAGTGGGTGCTCAGCACCCAGATCTACTGCTGGTGCCCTGGGCTGATCCTGCTCTCCACACCCACTGCGTGGTGGAGTTTGGTGTGTTTGAGCACCGCAGTGATATAATCCATACAAAGTTTGCAAGGCAGACAGACATTCTTTCCAAGATTCCCAGCAGAGAGAGGAAGAACTTGGGCTTTGCTCTGAAATCCTACAGATTTCAGTGAATGTGATGTGGGAAAGTCAGTGTCGTAAGGACCAGTAGATCTCCTGTCTGGAGTATTTCTGGTTTGTGTATCTCTCTCTCTCACATTTTCCTTCTCTTCCTACTCTCAGAAGACATTCCAGGCACATAGTATTGGTTTGTCCTGCTATTCCAGCTCTTGGTTCTCTCAGGATGGGGAAATGATCCCCCAATTGTAATTTCAGACATTACCCTCTGTCTATCCTAGCTTACAAAAGGGACGTAATTCAATTCAGAGTGGAAACACGAATGCAGCCTCCACCAGATGTTTGTGGATTCCATGAGCTCTGTTTGTGGATACTTCATTAAAGTAATTTTGCTTTTGAAGGAAACGTAAATAGCAAATATGGTTTTGATTGTAAAGAACAATGGAGACTCTTTGGGGTCTGTATTTATGTTGTGATAGCTTTTGTATTGTTGAGATATAAGTACATATTTTAAAAAGAAAATTCTTTTGCAGTTGTAACCCTCTTTTTAGTCGTGACAGGGCCATCGTTCCTTTCCAATTCTTTGTTTAGCCCATCAAACTGATACTGAACAATCTTCCACAAAAGTGGTTTCCCTACTCCTCTTCCCTAAGGACAAGAAAGTTGGACTTTTGAGCCCAGGCTTTATTTCCCTTCATCCATACTCAGTGTAGTACTTAGACGTGTGCTTAATGTGCAGCTAGTGACAGCTATGCAGATGTTTAAACCTGATTATTTAACCAAATCAAGGTTTAAAGATGGAGGCAGCTGATTCAGCAAGTCCCTCACCCTATCTCACTTAAATTCAAACACACGTTTCTGCTGATCAGCTCCTCACAGCAGGCGAACATGTGGTCTCCAGCATCCCCTGTTGAGGACAGCAATACCCAAAAGCCCAGGTATTGACTGAGAATCTCAGCAAAAGGTTAAATATCAAGTGGAGCCATGCCTTTGCAACTCAGGTGATAAAGCTGCCCCTGAAATCCCGCTGCAAAGTGACTTACTTTGTCCCGTTCTGGCGTCTGTTGCTATTTCTGGAGTCATATCCTCCCACTGGAGGGAATGCTGGGTACTGGCTCGGGCAATTCAGAGGAGCTTTTCACATCCCAAAGCATATTTCTCTTCATCAAGCTCCTGCACTAACTTCTGCCCAGGTGAAGGCTGCACAGATAAGATAAGGCCTGTGCCTGCCCTCCCAGCACACCACTGCTCTGCGCAGGAGGGGACCACTGCCTCTCCGCCATGCAGGCCTGATGCTTTGCAGCATCGCTCACTGCACGAATCGGTGAAGGCTGGGGATGTATAAAGTAGTGTTATCTAGGCAAACCTCAAAAGAGTTGCTTTTTCCAGGCCTGGCTGAGAAGTTTTCATGGAGAAAAAGCAGAGGTATGTTGTTTTGCTCCCAGGTGTCTTTTTAGCTGGCTTTAAAAGCATTAGAAACGTTTGAGGATAAATCAGCTATGGATCTACGGCCAGCAATGTCTCCCTTCAGTTTCAGTCAAGGCAGCTGCTGGCTTTTCATTTGGCCAGGCTGCGATAGTGGATTATCAATATTTGGGTGAAGGGGTAAGGAAGAAGCTTTGGATTTCTGGAAAGGAGCTACCGACCGCTTGTTCGTGTGGCTACTTCTCTTGTTCAGAGCCTGATTACTCTCTGCCTTTGAGCATGAGTTTGTGTTTAAACAAGGGGAAACGCAGCTTTGTGGAAACACCTTGTTGAGTGTTCAGCTCTGTTCTGCAGGAAAGGTGTCTGCTCCAGCAGCAGGGTGTTGCTCTGTTGCCTCACGTGGACTGGCAGTAAACCTGAGTCGCAAAGCCTGGAGCTGAACCCTTGAGCAGACGTTCTTACCTAGCCAACACGTAGCACTTTGTTGGGTCTGGGATTGCTGATAATGCTGCTCAGTATTGCACATCTCCAAGGGAAACTCCTTCTTGGCCTGTGTGTGCCCACAGGTCCTGTGGCACTGTGACCTGCTGTGCTGCTGTTTCTGGAGCCAACATCAAAAATACCTCATGGTTACAGGCACAAAATGTGACTGCAGGTGAGGCTGCAAGGACTTAACACCAACGTTCTGCTGCACAGCTCCGTGGGGACCTATGCAGGGACTGCAGGGAGAAAGGTGCCCACATAAAGTATTGAAACTAGAAGTTAAAAAATGCTGGGCTCTGCCCAGCCCTCAGCATCCCATCGCCTGCTGAGATCCAGGACCCGGAGCATCAGCATTCGCACACAGGGTCACGGAGCGACCTGTGCAATACCAGTTTGGCTCTTCTTGCCTGACAACACAACCAAAAAGGGAAACCCATCAATTTAGGTAGCAATGAGTGACAGCACTTGGTTTTGTGCCTCGTGCTGCAGCGGGACTGCCCCAGCACATCCTTGTGCTGTGACTCCCCACGTGACCTTGGGTGAGCTGCTTTGAGGTGGATGTGGCAATGTCTTTGAACCGCGTATTCATGTCCAACTGGCTTGGGTGAGAGAGTTGAGCAGGCTCTCCATCAGCCATGAACCTGTGTCTCTCTACGCCTTGTCTGCCCATGTGCAGAGGAGCAGACAGATCTCAATTTAACCCTCCTTTTTTTCCTGTTTATGTTGCAAAGCTACTTGGAGCTTGCACTGTTTGTACAGCCCTGGCCCAGCGGGACCTCTCCTGAGCTGTGTGCTGCCATAAAAATACTAACACAGACTAAAGAAAAGCTTCCTTCTCTGTTTTATGAGCTCCTGGAGATGCTGACACTGGTGATAGAGCCATGCAGCCATGCCTTCCACCTTCCTTATCCTGTTCTTAGGACAGGTCCATACTGCACTTGTCCTTAGGACGATGTTCCCCAAGGTGCCCCTCTACAGAGTCACACCAGTCCCTCTGACCTGCCATGCTCAGGGTAGGCATGCCTGCCTGCTCAGTTAATTCTGAAGCTCTAAGGGCCCAAGGGAAGCCCAAGGAGCTGTATTCAGCCTTGCCTGTGAGGCCAGGCTCTGCAGGGGATGAGGCACCATGCTGTGCCTTACGGCATTTGGCATGGGATGCTCCCTGGAGAGCTGCCAGGACCTCACTCACTCATCTCTAACCGGCGTTGTCAGTAAAAGAGAGTTTTAAAGATTTAACTAATTGACTAAATGTAGCCTTTCCTGTCAGGATGAATTAGGGGAAGCCTTTATCCTGGGTTTAGGCCCAGAAGGCTGGAGAAGATGACGTTTGCCACATGCATTTGCGAATACAGGGTCACTTTCTCCTTCTTCAGGTCAGATGCCGATGAGATGTGTTGTGATGGGATTAGGCAGGTGACTGCTGTGAAGTGAGATTGCCCTGGCAGATCCTGCCATGCCCATGACAGGGCTCTGCTGGAAGAAACGAGGATACTGAAAACACTTCCCCACAGCCAGCCAGACCTGCCGGGTTGGACCGCTGAGAACCACAGCCACTGCTGCCCTTGCTGCAGCACTGAGTGAGGACTGAGGGCACCCAACAGCCCAGCCCAGCACTGGCAAAGGGGCAGGACTGGCTACACAATATAGGTCTGGAGGGGCAAGATGCATCCCACTTGCCTTCCCTGAAAGCATCTATCCTACAATGGGAACCTCTAACCTGAGTCATCACTGTCATTTCTGTGTCCCACTTGGCTCTGCTCCCTGCTCCCTCCGTCTGTAATACCAGGGCTGAGCTAATGAATCCTTCCCCTCTGCTCATCCTTCCCCTTCATCACAAAAAAGTCAGTCCCTCATCTTGGATAGTAAAGATGTAAATGCACAAAATATCCAAATAGCTGCTCTAAGAGGAAGGGAACAGTTTGTGTTCCAGGGAGGATGAGAAGTTGGGTGGCAGGGTGCCTTTCCAGGGTGCCAGTGCCACGCACATGCTGACACTTCCCTTCTCTTTGGGCACCCCAGTACCCAGCCCAGAGCGGGTCTGTCTGTTCTGCTGAGTCGCCAGGTGTCCCCAGACAGCTCCCCAGATGCCTCCAAGCCTTGCTCTCCCATTAGCCCAGCTGAGTCCAGCTTAAGCTGTCAGTAGCCCTGCTTTTAAATGACCTCCTGGTTCATGTCATTGCACTTTGAGGTTTACAGGGACATGGATCAATAAAACTTCTGGTCTTTGCTGCTCTCTGATCTACTGGCCAGCGTGAGCCAGGGCACCTGGGGTCTAGGGCTGGTGAGAGCTGACATTACATACATGTAGCGATGCGCCGACCTGTGAAACACCCCACTTGGTTGTGGTGTTCCCATCTGGTGCACAGTCCTCTGTCCGTCTGTCCTGGAGACCAGGCTGAGCATTCTTTAGAGCTGTGTCTTACTGGCGTGCAGTACAGGCTTTTGGTTATTTAATCTCTGGTAGGCTCAGCAGTGCTGGGTGCTGCCAAGCACAGTAAAAGTTTTTGCATTATTTTATATTGACGCTGTTTGTCTGCTGTAACAATTTGGCTACGCTTCCTATACATCTTCTGCTGTTATACTGCCTTTCTTTGTGAGTCTCTCTCTTTGCCTGTCATACTGGAGTTGCTTTTCTAACACATTGGCTCCCTAGCCCTGCTATTACTTTTGGCACAGGGTTTGCATCCCGATTAAGCACATTGGCTCCTGTTTTCTCTATTTCCGTGCTGGCCTGCTCTCAGGATTCCTCTTACCACTACATTCTAGCACCACTCTGTTTTTATTTATTATTTATATTGCAGTAGCGCCTGAGAGTCCCAACTGAGCCCATGGCCTGATTGTGGGCATGACATGTGTTAGTAGAGTCTCTTGATAGGCCCCTTTTTGTTTTTACTGTTTTATTTTCTTTGACCATGGCTCTGTTTATTCTCTGCCGCTGGTTTCTGGGGTCGAATGGTGCAGAGGGCTGAGGGTTCCGCTCTCCTGGAATGAGCTGGAAAGCTCCATCACAGTTATCCCCCTCTTGGAGACCAGTGTTCCTCTCACCTAGCACCCTCTGGAAGATCAAGGACACCCCTTCCTCAAGGATGCCCGAGCTGTACCACGAGCTGTTTGATTTTAGCTAATCACATCCAGAATCACTCACTGTCTGGATTCTTTACGTGCCATGAGCCTTTGCAGCAGTGTTTGTGTCCCATACACCTCCCGAGGTCCTCACACCTCACACACACCCGGGAGCAGATGCCAGGCATAGGACCAGATGTGCCAAAGCAGGCACAGCAAGCTGCACTGCTCCCAGCATGCATATGCATGAGCACCTGCCTGATCCCTAACGCAGCCAGTTCTTTAAATAGCAGGTAGCTGTAAGTGAAGGCTTGGGGTTCAGCTGCCAGCAAACATACACTGCTCTTTGGGAGCAGTTTGGGGCCCAGGACAGTTGTGAAGGTACTTGTATGATGGGGGCTTATGTGCCCCTGTGTCTGTTACAGATTTATCACCCTGATTGTGAGCATCCGAGGGGGTAGTATGGCCAGGGTTAAGGGTAAGGGCAGTTGGAAAGGCAAGGTTTCTGGGAAGGAAGGGGTTTGATGTCAGTAAGGCTGGAACTGCAGGGTTGTGCATTGCAAAACTCGTCACGTAAGCGTTGCCTGAAAATAACCCTGTTCCTGGCCTGCCTCTCTCCTCTGGCACTGGTATGGGGTTGGTACTTGGTTTAGGAGGAATCAAAAGTATTTTGGTGCTGTGTGCTGGTTAAACAGTGAGGAACAAAGCACCAAACACAGAAGGGATCCCTTGAGTCCTTGGCTCCGAGCTGCTCTGCTCAACTCAACCAGGTGTAGGCTGGCTTAGCCAGGCCTGATTTAATGGATTTTCCCAGTGGCCGAAGCTAAGATGACTGTTGTATTTTTCAGTGAGTGATCTACTCTGTGTTCTTATTTTTGCCTCTCTTTTGCCTTTTTCCAGGGTGCCAGAGGGCCTGATGGACCGGTGGGAGAGCCAGGGTCACGAGGTGTCAAGGTGAGCAGCAGTGGGTGGCCAGGCTGGCTGAAACTGTGCTTAGCTGAGCTGTGAAATACTCTGGGCAGGATCAAGGTCATGTCCTCCTCCAGGA
Organism: Zapornia atra; assembly: GCA_013400835.1. Taxonomy (NCBI): domain Eukaryota; kingdom Metazoa; phylum Chordata; class Aves; order Gruiformes; family Rallidae; genus Zapornia; species Zapornia atra. The sequence goes on from VZTU01030148.1 coordinate 1,660,381, forward strand.
ACAGGGGATGTTCAACCACTCCTGTTGTGCAGCTGGGGTAAAAATCTGTGCAGTGTTGCTTGTGTCCTTGTGGCTCTGAACACAGAGGCCAGCCACAAACCAAAGGGCCTCTGCTAAAATCATAATGCCCCTTCCTCACAGGAAGGGAAATAGCTGTAACTGGCAGTAAGCACCCTTGACTGTTATGTCAGAACTTAGCACAAAAATCAGAGCAATTTAACATGACTGGTGAAATATGACCTAAGGGGATACCTGTCTGTTCTGATGGCTTCCTCTTAATTAGATTGGGTCAGGACAAAACACAGGACAGACAATGTCTGGTGCAAAGAGACTGGCAGATACTCTTCCTGAGCAGCCCCTCATCCAAGGTGAGCCTGCTCCGTGACAGGCTGTAAGAGTGGTGCACAAGAGAGTTTCTGCAGTGGTCTGATGTGAGAGTAGTGTGGCAGAGCTGGACCCTTGTCCTCCCATTGAATGTCACAGGCTTCATTCCCTGGGTGGCACACGTGGTCCTGTGAATGCAATTTGGATGGAGAATGTCCCTTATTTCATGCCCTGCCAGGCAGGGCTCTGTGCTGCATCTCCTGAGAATCCCAGCTTCCTCCAAAGCAGTGTTTGCTCACAAAAACTGAAGTCATGCAGTCCACTGCCCCCACTCCCTGCCTCAGTGCAGGATGCTGGGCATTTGGCCTCTCAAAAGCTGCAGGGAACTGGAGGGGATGTTTGATGCATGAAAATGGAAGACCAGGTGGGCTGGGGCAGAAGAGCATCACCAGCAGTTTGTGCTCTTGCCAATGTGTCTTTGTCTTTGTGCTTTGCAGGGCCGACCAGGGGAGGCAGGCAAGCTGGGGCCAGATGGGCTGCAGGTATGTCCTCTGTGACAGCCTGCCAAACCTGGCACGGTGTCAGTCCCCCATGGGGGTACCCACACGTACACAGTGCCCAGGGAACTGCAGCTTCTCCTGGCCAAAGCTCTGTGGATGTCTCAGCACATCCCCATCTGCTAATCACTGTAACTGTGTTCACAGGGGAAGATGGGTGAGACTGGGGAGACAGGAGCACGTGGCTTCCCAGTAAGTGTCCATCTCTTGTGCTTCCCTTCATGGCCTTTCCTTCACTCAGTGCTCTAAGTTTTGAGACCCGGTCCAAGAGGAAGAATTTGGGCAGTGTCTCACATTTATGGAGCCACCTCTCCACTCATTTTGATGAAGCATTTATGAGATGCATGATATTGCTGAGGCACATGAAGGATTGCTTTGGGGTTGGAGCCGACCTTGGTGTTTTTAATTTTTCTAGGGTATCCAAGGACCTTCTGGACCTCCAGGAGCAAAAGGGGCTCCAGGCGACCCGGCAAGTGTCTTATCACACTCTCTTCATCTGTCTTTCCTTGTACACACACAGACACTTCATTTCTTTCTGTCTGTCTCTTCCCCAACACTTATTCCTGTTCCCAGCTTCTCTGTTCTTGCCAACTCCAGCATGGTCAGAGATGTGAAAGGCTTGGCTTGAGTCCTAGGAGGAATGAATAAAGACAAGGTCAGATCCTTGAAAAGCAAAAGAGGGCTGTGGATCAACCAGGGAGAGTGTAGAATACAGCCTGGGCTGAATTTCAGATGGGAAGGGAGAAAAGGGCAAGATTGGATCTGGGGACAGGGTCAGATGTAACAGGAGTTGGACTGGGATTGTAGGTAGAGCAGAAGGGGGGAGTCAGGAGGGAGGCTGATGGTCAGAGCTGAGCCCCCAGCTTTGGGGGAGGCAGTGGAGATGACAGGTGAAGACAGAGACCTCAAGGAGAGCCAACAGGACCACCGAAGCAGGAAGAGTGATCATCTCCTCCTCTCTGTGTCTGTGGGGACTGACTAGGACTGCAAAGGGAGAGGCTAAACCAGGCGTTTCCAGGTTGCCAACTGCACTTGTTTCCAATGAGAGCCAGAAAGATGAAGAGCTTTCTGAGCTGTTTGCCTCTTAAGGTGCCTCAGCTCCCCATTGCTGGCCTCTCCATCCCACTGGCCATCTCCTGCATGCTGCATAGCTCCATGGTGATGCGGGAGGGAACTGCTGTTTTATCTTGCAGACCATGGAAGTGATGACCCTTCAGCAGTGAAAACAGTTGTATGAAAAGAGCCTTGTGTCTCTGTTTTTCAGGGTCCACAAGGACCACAGGGACCACCTGGGCCTTTGGGAGAAATTGGGCATAAGGTAGGTCTGAGCCTTGCTCCTATTTGTTTTCTGCTTGCATTGAGTAGCAGGACTGAAGGGGGAGTAAATGTGCAGAGGTGCATCCATCCTTCCACACCTGGGGACGTGAGCAGGAAGGCTTTCCCTCAAGTCTGAAAGTCAGTTTCCAAAGCAAATGGTGAAAATCAGAAATTCCAGCATCATTTCCATCACAGGCCATAGAGGCCCAGTTGGTAGATGTGCAGACCCATCTTCACAGCCAGAGAAACATTTCAAAGCTGACAGCACTGACAAGCACCATGGCTCTACAGCCACACCAGGGAGCACCTTTCTGTGTCAGGGTGCAGAGTCAGGGACCAAGCACAACAACAATTCAACTGGAAACGGGTCTTTCCCACTCATGGGTGCTGTTGCTGACAAGACAGCCTTGTCAGCCCAGATTGCTGTGGCAGTCCCACCAGCAGCTCCTGCAGCCAGGGGAAGCAGCTCAGAGAAATGCCTTTGTGCTTTTGGGTTCCCGTTGCCATGAAGCAGTGGCACAAACACAACCAAAGCAGCAGCAGCTGCCAAACAATGGCCTGATGGAGTGCAGGAGATGCCTCCATGGTTTCCCCCTGAATTGTACACAGTCTTGGCTTGATTTACTCCTCATGAAGTGTTACAGCCTTGGCTATGTGTACCAGATACAGCAGTTCCCCTTGGGTAGCTCCTTGTCGTAGGCCCTGGGCTGTAACATAGATAATGGTGTTTCACTTGGTCATTTAAACAGCAGCAAAGGTGCCTTTTAATGCTGTCTACTGGGTGTGAGTCATGAATGTTTCCATTCTCATGGCTGCTAGACTGGATGGAGCGAGCTCTCAGCGTGGTAAACCACACTGGGGAGCTGGAAAGCTGCTACTGAGCCACTCTGGATGCTGCCAACCAAGAAAATACAGAGCTTTATTCAAATCTGTGACTCTTCCAGGAGTCTTTCTCTGCACTGGCACCTCTGGAGAAACCAAAGCAGGATTTCTGCTTTCATTGGAGCTTGGATTTTCTCGTTGCGTGACTTGACCATTTGTTCACAAACCCAACACGCACCCTGCTCCCTCCGCTGCTTGAATCCATTTCAACAAGCCAGGAACTGGCTTTATTCCCTGGGCAGCTGAGTGCTCCCTTGATTATGTGCTCTTTTTTCTTTATTCCTCACTGCAGGGGGAAGGGAGGTTGTTGTCATAAGCAAATAAACTACTCAAATCCTTTTAAAGACAAGCTTTGCTGTCCCATCTTTGGGCTTGTTTCATTTCCCATGCTCCCCAGAGGCTCTAGAAAAAGTACACAGATTAAAGCTCCCACTTGATCTCTGTACCAAAGGTACCTGATGAGCGTGAGCCCTCTATGTCAAGGCTGCACACGGCAGCTGGACACTGAGTAGCAGTTCACAAGGTCATTCATCTTTCCTCTTTCCATCTTTCCATAGTTTTCTAGGCCAGGAACTGTTTTCTGGCTCTCTGAAGGATGCCAAACCCCTCTGCTCAGATAGGTAGGGCCACCTTATCTCATGTGCCAGCCACTTTCTTGTGGCTGTTCAAGCACGGCAGCAGCCCTGAGCTCTGGGTTTCTGGTCCAAGCCCAGTCATTGGCATTAGGATGTTTGCTGGCCCATTACAACCAGAAAAAGCATGTGATGGATATCAAGACTAACCTGGGCAAAGTTTGTGCTGGAGGGTTTGGTGTAACCTTGGCTCCCTTTAGCTGTCCTGGAGCTAGCAGCACCGTTGTGCCCCTGCCTCTCTGGGAGCGTGGGGTCAATGGCCCAGCTCTAAGCTGGGGCATCTGGGGCAGCTGCTCCTGCAAAGGCAAGGCAGTTCACTGGAGGTGCAAACCCTACGGCTGTGTTGCTGCTTACAGGCTGGTTTGGGTCGGAAGGGACCTCAAAGATCATCTAGTTCACACCCCCAAACCAAAGCAAAGCTTAACCCTAAACCAGAAAGAGACGGGTGGTGCAGAGGGTGTGCTCACACCAGCAGTAAGGGAGCAGTGTGGTAGCAGGAGCAGCGAGTGGGTAGCAAGAGCTCAGCTCAGTGGTACCAGCCAGCCTGATGGACCTTTCTGAAGGGCTTTCAAATCCAATTCCCCACCTTTTCCCTTCTTTCCTAACTAGCCCCAGTGCTGCTCCATGGCTGGTTACTAACCTGAGAAAGCAGAGGAGTTGGGAGGAGTCAGAGATGGGTGCTTGGCAGAGGAGGCTGGGGAGCTGCCGCAGGGCTGGGGATGGGGGAGACGTGAGAGATGAGCGGAGCCCTCCCAGGGACTGGAGGTACTGGGCCTCTTTGATGCTGTGTACCCTGAGCCAGCTCCAGGGAGGTAATTACATTGCAACCAGGGCTCTGCTGTCTCAGGAGGGCTCTGCTAAAGGAATTATGTCTTTGATCTTACTTTGCTACTTGGTTACAATGGGGTTTTTCATTATCTTTTCTTTTTTTCTTTTCCCAGGGACCGCCTGGCTCAATAGGACAACCTGGCCTTGCAGGTGAACCTGGTATGAAGGTAAGAAAAGCCCTTCGAGCAATTTCTGTGTCACACCAGGGAGATAATAGCAGCTTCTGTTCCAGCAGGATGGGGTAACATTGCAGGTTCACCCTCTAGCAGCCAAATCAAACAGCATATTCAACAAAAGATAGTTTAAAAAATAGAATCAAGTTAACTTTAGGCCCTTGGTTACAAATTCCTGAGGCCTGTCCTGAGGGAGAAGCACCGTCCCAGGGGTCTTCTGCCCTGAGAGCTATGAAGGATCTTGGAAATGAAGCTCAACTCTTTCACAGATTCAAAATCTGAGTGGAGAGGGGAGTCCTTGAGACTTAGAGATCCAGGCAGTTATTAATTTGAAACAAGAGTCATCTTAGGAAGGTCCCAAACTTTAAAATACCCTCAGACAAGGTCCTGCCACAGTTTCCAAGCCTCAGCTCTGCGGGGACTGAACTCCTCTAATGGTTAGGGGGGAAGGGTGTCCTGCTCCAGAGCCATGAATGCACCTTCTTGTCCACATGGAAAGTCCTGTAAAAACCATCTCTTTGTTTGGATAAGATCCCTGTGCTGAGCAGCTCAGAGGGGGTTTTATTTTATCCTCACCCCCTTTCCTCTTGGTTTGAAGGTTTGCTCCTGTGCACGAAGTGTTTGAACGTGCTCTATGTGGGAATTAAATGCAATTTCCTCTGCTGTTCTTCACTCCCCACCCCCAGCCCCCATCCTTTGCCATGTTTTCCTTGGCAAATCTTCTGACACTTCACTGGAGCTACCGTGTCTTTGGCATCCTGATAGTGCATGAGTGTTTGGGCTCCCGTGCTCCTGGCTGCCCTCCTCAGGAACGGGACACAATGATTTGCACAGACACTGCTTCACCCTCTGTCAGTGCAACATGTCCTTGCTGGGGAGTCAGAGAGTGAGAGTCCTGTGCTGGGACAGGCTGTGGTTCCTGGCAGTGATCGCTTGCAGACCAGTCTGCTGCGGGATGAGATGTGTGGAAAGGCCAAATCTTTTTCTTCTACGCCCTCTGCACTTCCCCAAGCTCTCTGTCCTGTAAAGCAGTTAGCTTGGATGGGCACACACAGGAGGCAGCTGCCCTGTGGTCATTGTACTCCCAGTGCAACTTCACAACCTATCACCAAGATCCGTTCGTCTGCCAGCTCCGGGCACCTTCAGTTCATTTGCTTTGGTGCCACCAAAGATTCAGGTTCTTCTCCACCCTTCTCAACCACACTGGGCCTCAAAGAGCTGTCAGCTTTCCTCTCCCTCGCTCCAGCTGTGCCTGGAGCAGCACTGCACCTTTTCCTGCCAAAGGGCTGTGCCAAGGGAATACCTTCTGGCTCTGCAGCTGCAGGCTGCACAAACCACTCCAGGACTCCTGTCCTGTAGTGCATCATTGCAACAGAGCCTGCAAGGTGTGCAGTGCCTCTCCATGAGCAAAGGCACTGGTGATGCCATGCTGTCCTTTGGAGCCCCTTGCAAGCTCAAGGTGTTTGCTTGGGAGAAGGAAACAAGTCGGAGTGAGGGGTGCAATAGGAAGCGCTTCGTGCTCACTCACTGTCAGTAAACAGCTTGTCTCTGTGTCTCTGGCTCCTTCTTTGTAGGGTGATCCTGGTCTGTTGGGAGTCCCTGGAGAGCAAGGTCTCATTGGCCAAAGAGTAAGTACAGTCACCTTCTGGTAGGACTTCTCTGCTGTCCCAGTTCCCCAGAAGCTCCGTTCCCTGTCCACCCACAGCCTGGACAGACAGACCCTGCTCTGGGCATCCCATAATAATCCCTATGGCCCTTGTTTCTTCCACGGCTGGTGGAAGCACCTTCCTTGCAGAGCCTGTCAGTTTGAGCTCACCACCTCTCTGGTGCTACACTGCTGCTCTGCAAAGCACTGCAACAACAACCTCCCATAGGAAAGGGGCCGTGTGGGAACAGACCCCTCCTGTTCCCCGGCCCAGCAAGCGCAGCCGGGAGGTTGCAGTCTGCACGGGGCAGGGAGAGGCTGGAGCAGAAGGCAGGCATTAAGCAGGCAAACACTGGCTGCACTATGCAGGCGTGGGAGGGAGCCAGGGATGGGATGAATGCATGGATTGAAACCAGCAGTGGCTCTCGTCCCTTCTCAGGACTAAGGTCAGTTGTTGGAGCAGGATGGAGAAGCCCCGGGTTAAACAAATACAGACTGAGCCCCCTTTTCACCCACCAGATTTGTCCCACAGCCCAGCAGCAGGGTCCTGGGAGGAGAAACTGTTGCTCAGAGTAAAGCAAGAGGCTGAACTCCTGCTCTTGCTTCAGGAAGAGCTTGTTCAGCATTAGGGTATGAGACTGGATGTGTGTCAACGGAGAGCTGGGCTCCTGTCACTGCAGCCTGACTCACTGCCACAAGGCAGCTACCAAAAGCATGGGGGGAAAAGCGTATTTGGGCCCAGCCTTATGTTGCTTGCTTCTGTCTTGCAGGGAGAATCGGGGCTGGAAGGGGACAGTGGGCCACCTGGGCCAGATGGCGTCAAGGTAAACCTCATGCTTGTGTGACGTTTCAGCTCTCACATGGGTTTCCATGCACTCAGGCCCCCGTGGTCCCTGGGGCAGGTTGAAGCCAAGGGGGTTATTGGATTCTCTGTGCAATAAACCTCTGCCCTGGCCCCATAAGGATTTTTTTTTTTGCAAGCCCACATAATGGACTTCTCCTGTTTCTCTCCTCTACCCACAATTTTGGCATCTGCTCAAATCTCCAGAAAGGTCAACTCCTTCACAATACGATTTCCAACAATTTATCTGTTTTAATTGAGTCTTTACAGATTAAATTTCCAACTAATCAGGAATTCGTGGGCCTGGCAGGGGAAATCAAGAATTGTCCATCAGTCTCCCCTGTGCCACTGACCAGAACACTGTTAGTAAGAAACCAGATCCCTTTCCTCTTGGCGAAGCCCCAGGTGCTCACTCGGGGCTTGCACTGCACCCTTTGTCTAGCTGCTCTGAGTTCACTACCTCACCTTTGGAACAGGGCTCTGATTTCTGTCCTGGCACAGCCAGCCTTTCCTAGCAGGCCAACAGTTTTGGTCCATGGAAAGAAAAACAGCTGATCCCACCACGGAGTGGTCCATTGCTTCGTTAAACTCTTTGCCATGTGTCTCTACTTCTGCTTATCACTGGGTGTTGGACCAAAAGACTCTTCCTTAAAGACAGTCAAGGCTTCTGGATTCTTTTGCCACCGTTAACTGTTCCCAGGGGTTCTTGAACCAAACGAGATCTTTTCAACCTGAATGTGTCTCTGGACAGTAGAACAGCCGCTGTTCACTGCAGGAGCATTTGTGAAACCAGAGATGTTGCTGTGCTCTCACTCATGCAGGTGCAAGTAGAAATCCACTCCACAAGGCTGGCTGGTTGCACAAGTGTAGGTGCTGCTGCTGCCAGAATTGGCCTTTTGGATTGTCTCCATAAAATTTTGTGCTATCAATTATAAGAACGGTGATTTGACATTAAAAACCTTCAACATCCCAAGCTCAGGACTTCTGGGTGAGGCAAGGGAGACTTTCAGATCTTGTCTGCCTGTCTCATACACGTGGGAGGTTCAGGCCTTACTGCAGAAGAAGCAAAGGAGTTCAGATTACCCTGTGTAATGGGGGGAGTTCCTTCTCCTCCAGCCAAGAGCCTTCCAAAAAAAAAAAGAAACCTGGTTTTGCTCATTTTTTGAATGTAAAGTGCATTATGACTCATCCTCACTCATCCTTTTGCTTGCAGGCTCTCTTCCTCTCAGCCTTCTGAAATATTAATGATGTGGTGGGTTTTTTTCCTTGCGAGAGCCATGTATAGTGACCCAGGTGTTGTGTGGGTATGAAAAGCTCCCACCCTCCTCTCTTCCACAGGGAGACAAAGGAGAGCAAGGCCTGGAAGGAGAGAAAGGAGAAAAAGGCAACGAAGGACTGAAGGGAAAAGAAGGGCCTCCTGGATATCCCGGCATCACAGGTGTCCGAGTGAGTCTGCGAAACCAGCCCGCCGCCCCCATAGCCGGTCCATGGGTTTCCTGTGGGGACTTCAGTGCTCTCCTCCCCAGGCTGCAGGGGCAGCCCTGTGTGTATCTCAGATCACAGCTCCCTTGCTCTCCGTGGAGCCATCAGCACTCTGGTTTCCAAATTAGCCCTTGCATCTAGCCCCAGCAGGATGGGCAGAGTGCTGCGTGTTCTAGTCTAAATCCCTGTGTGCAAGATGACTTGAACCTTCCCAACGGCTGCGGCGTGAGCCCAGGGGGCCGTGTGTGTTCCCCAGCTCTGGCACTGGGGCACGGCTGGCACACACCAAAATCTGGGATGCAAAAGGCAAGCCAAACTCATCTGAAAAGATGAGATCCTTTTGCAACCAGAAGACAAAAAGAGGTTTGCAGTCTTGTGTCTGGGAGGCTGGATTTCGTTTAAACTCTCGCAAGAAATAAATAGGTTCCTGGCTTTTTATTTACAGAGGCAGTATTTAGCCTAAACATTAATACTGCTGTAACAGGGCATGGCACATTGTGGCAAAACACCCAGGGGCAGACTGGGAGGGAGATGCAGGCAGTGAACCAAGACACCCTGCTTAGGGCAGGAGCTTATCCAAGATGCGATTTGTTGCAAGTGTGGTCATAAAGTATGTGATTTCTTGCTAAAAACTACATCTGGGAGAAGGTTTGGTCTTTCAACTGGGATGTGTACTTGAGATGTGGATCCCTTCTCTGTTGTAGGCTTTGCATAGACTTTGGGACAGGTTTGTGTAGCCTTGCTGGGCCTTTCTACTGCACAGACCGCCTCACAGGGGTGTGCAAAGGGCTGAAAGGAGCTGAGTTTCCTCTGGCTGCCACAGCCAGTCTTGGCCCAGAGGTTGGAAATAGCCATGGGGAGAGCTTTTGCCCTCTTCTGCTTCTCTTTGATGAATACTTGCTTACATCTGATTTTCCCTTCTAAAATTTCCCTGTTAAATATAGAAAATAAAACAAAGAAATTAGCAGAGAATTATTCCTGAATGCTCAGTGCATATCCTAGGCACCCCTGCTTTGCTTGGAGGTCTGACCTCAGTGGCATAGAAAGAAAAGCTTTGATCCTGGTTCTGAGATGAGAGCTGCAGGGGCCAGAGGAGTTGGGCAAGGTCTGGCCTGGAGCTCATTCGGTGGTGCCAGGCAGAGGATAGCTCTGCCTGCTGTCCCCATGAGCTGCTCTGCAAGCCAAGTCAGGCCCTTCTGCTTGAAACATGGGGTTTATCTGCTCGATTACATGATTTATTCATTGTAATTCTTGTTGTGGATCAAAGTTTAGGAAGCATGGACTCACAAGGCTCTTTCTGTGAAGGGATAGCCTGTTCAAGTCGGTTGCAGCCAGCCTCTAGCACAAGTCTTGCTGCTCGTGCAGCCAGAGAATACCCCACACATCTCTGGGAGGCATGTGAGCAGCCCCAGCATGTCAGAAGGAACAAGTAGACCAAGTCTTATGGCAGCTTTGAAATCCCTGCCAGGATGGGTGGGGGTCAGGAAGGCAGGCAGGTACCTCTGAGCACTGGGTGGGTGCTCAATGTTGAAGCATGCTGTTTTTCCCTTTGATGACGTTGTGCCTGGCTAAAAGGAGGGCAGGGAGAAGGGTGTGAGGGGATGGAACCAGCAAAGCGTTTGGATTTGTGTTATTTTTGGGCTGAGTTTGAGATTTGAGCACTGACTTGACTAGAAAGTGGAAACATTGGCTTAGTACTGCAGCGCAGCACCATAAATGTACAGAATAAGGCTGTAGTCCTGCCCCACATAAGGCCATCCTCAGCCACAGCCCCCTGCACCCACAGGGAGCTCTTTGCAGGACTGGCACTGTACCAGGGGCAGGGGGTGGTCACCCCCAAGATCCCGGCTGCAGATTGGCATGGCTGGACCTCAGCGCCCGGCCCTCCGTGTGCTGTACTTCTAGCTGGTTCCACGTGTTTATATTGTGCATGTTTTCAGAACCAATAAAAACACTAAAATCATGCAAAAGCCATATTAAGTTATAGAGTATAAAATGTAGATTCTCTCAGACTCCATCCCTGCTGTTTGCCAGCATGTCCCTGGGAACATGATGCCGTTTTCTGGTTTATTTAAAAAAAAAAGAAAGTCACTAGAGCCAAGATTCCTGCTCATAATCACTCCCTTTCTTTTTTTTTTTACTGCAGAGTGCTATATTTCCATCTACTATTTTAATATGTTTCTTTGTATATCCTGATGTTTAAACTCAAGCAGACTTTCAGAGACCTGTTTAGGCTCCAGATAGCACTGCCTCCTCTGCCAGGCGCCTGGCCGTTACCTAATCTATAGGCTGGTGTTCCTGTACTTGTTGAGGTAATTTAAGGGTGGAAGGCCTCTGGCAGAAGTATGAATCATTTTTCTCTTCCCATTTTTAATTTGAGACTTCTGCCTTCCCATGGAGAAAATGTATGAGTGATAGTGGGATCTTCCTCAGGTTTCTGCCGAGATAAGGTTTAACACTCAGAGATGCAAACCTCTAGAGATAACTGCAACCCCCTCCTTTTCACCTGAGGATTGGAACCTGGAATATAAAGTCAACTTGTCCTCTGCAAGGCATGCCACCAAAGCCACCAGGCACAGCCACCACAGACGTGTACAATGGACTGTGAGGTTTCTAAGACAAAGAAAGCAGAAGTCTGGTCAGGGAAACCCCTGGAGGTATTCATCCAAGGGCAAATCCAGGGTTGCACGGTGACCAGCTCCTGCCTGGGATTTAGAGGGTGGCATGGAAATTGCATGGGGAAGGTGTGGAGGCTCTTGCATTGCAGGGAGGAGGCACGTTGGGTTTGGGTGTGCTGCAGATACGTTGTGTTTACACATTGGTCATGTTGCATATGGTTTTAATACATCTGATGTGATAGCATTACACTGTCCAATACTCAGTTTAGATGGTTTTAAAGAGAACTTCATCTTTAGCTATTGTGTCTTCAACTCGTCTCTCCTGGCATGACACCCAGGAGTCATCTGTGCTCCACTGCATTCCTGCCTGGATCCTCTGTCCTTTCCCTGGGCTAGAGATGTTTACTTCTGCTCCAGTACTGTTAAGATATCTGCTCATCTGCGGAGGGGGCAGGGGAGATGTTCATGCTCCTGTGCTATTAGTGGGAGAGACACTTAAACAAGGATCTGTCTGGTTACTTGTGCCAACAAACTGACCTCCATCTGGGAGTCTGTAGCTCATCTTGTGCTTCTGGAAGAGTTTCATAGGAAGCTGATGCCCACCTGCAATCATGGACATAAAGAGAAACTTCTCCTACGCTTTGGCTTGGCCCTGTGCTGCCCTCAGCAACAGCCTCTGGAAAAACTTCTTTCACCAGAAGCCCCTGCAGCTACACCACTTCTTGAAGATCATTCCTAACACTGAGGACATGTTTAGTCTTAATCTTTGTTTTGCTTATGTCTAAGGGAACCTGAGGTTTCACTATGAAGTGTCCTCCTGAGAGATGCAGGAAATTAAGTGTCTGATTGCTCTGAAATGATCTGGCTTTGCTGCTGGTTTCTAGCCCATTTTGCATGTACTGGCCTTGGGCAAAGGGCTGGTGCTGGTGGTGCCCCATGTAGCTGCAGAGCAGATAGAAGCTGGGGAACCTGGCAGGGCACGTATGAGCTGGCACACCACACAGGCCAGAACAAAGGCTGGAAAGGGGCTGGCAGCTCGTTGGTCTGCACAGTTGTTGAGCTCCCTGAGAGGTGGCAGATGAAGGGACGTGCTGGAGCACCTTCACACCTGTTAATGGAGGAAGCACAAAAGGTCTGTGCTGCCCTTCTGGGTCGTGCAGAAGAGAGACATTCACCCAGCAATTGATCCCTACACCAGGGACAAGTCTGGCTTTACTGAGCAAGGTTTTATTTTCCAGAATGCCATCCTGTTGCTGGTACAACATTGCCAATGGAGCACAACCAAACTTCTCTTGGCACTCAAGAAATGCTTTTCAATGATCATTGGCTTTAACTTGGCTCAGCCATTTCCAGGGAGGCCCCAGCTGAGTCTCCAGGGGTAGTTTGTGCATGTTTCAAACCCAGTGGATTTCAGCAAACAAACCTGGCAGCTGAGATGGTCCATGAGTCTCACAGCTGTGGCTGGCAGGACTCGAGGCAGCTGGAGCTGAGATACATGAGTATCCTCTATCTTCTGGTCACTTTGTCCAAGTTCACAGTGCTCTGTTCAATTCCTGTTCCTGCTCAGCAAAAGGATGGGCCAATCATCCCTCTGGTCATGAGAGAGACCAGAGCACCTGAAACCCTGACACATAGCTGAATGCAAGATCCACTTGAGATTTCATGTCAGGGATGTGCTGCACGTTCCTTGAGCTGCTGTCTTCCTGTATTATCTCCTCCCAGTGATTTCCATCTTCCTCTAGTAAAAACTTGTTGGCCTCCACTTCATCTTGACTCTGTTTGCACTTGGCCATTTGGTTGACTGGTTTGAGCAGTGAGCAGCCGATAATCTCTTCCCCTGGCAGGGCAGCAGGGACTGTTGTGGCATCTCTGTTCAGAGAGGCTGGCTGGAGGCTTGGGTCAACGGTGCAGGAAGCAGGAGCAGCTGTCATCCATTGGAGATCCAGACTTCCCAAGCAGACAAGGATATGTCTCTGCAGGGTGTGGGGAAACTGGAAGATACAACAGCCCGTTGGACCCTGGGAAGGCATCCATCAGCAGTGCAAGTGTCATGGTGTAGTCTGCCAAAATAAAAAGCTAATTTATTTGCCAACCTGTCATTTTATGGGGCGATTGTGCCACAGAGCCTGAAATTCCCAAACAACATCCTTGGAGAGTAACGTAGGTTTACGAAGGATCCAGCTGCCAGTAAATCCTGTTCTTCACAACAGAGGATGATGAGAGTCAGAGGCTGAAGTCACGGGTATGCAACCAGCAACCTGGACCCTGGCATGTGGTCCCTGAGAGCAACCTCCACTGAAAGTGCTCCTCTCCACTGCTTCTCCTCTCCACCTACAGAAAGTGCAGCACTTCCCTCGGAGGACAACCGAGGCCACAAGGATGATCAGAGGGCTGGAGCAGCTGCCCTACAAAGAGAGGCTGAGGAGCTGGGCTGGTTCAGCCTGGAGAAGAGAAGGCTGTGGGGGGACCTCATTGCAGCCTGCCAGTCCCTGAAGGGAGCTTATAAGCAGGAGGGGATTCAACTTTTTAAAAGGGCAGATAATGGCAGGACAAGGGGGAATGGATTAAAACTAAAGGAAGGAAGGGTTAGATTAGATATTAGGGGGAAGTTTTTTACAGAAAGAGTGGTGAGGGGCTGGAACAGGCTGCCCAGAGAAGTAGTGGATGCCCTGTCCCTGGGGGTGTTCAAGGCCAGGTTGGATGGGGCCCTGGGCAACCTTGTGTAGATCCAGACCTGGAGGTTGGTGTCCCTGCCTGTGGCAGGGGGGTTGGAGCTCTGTGATCCTTGGGGTCCCTTCCAACCCATGCCATTCCATGATTCTATGATTCTATGATCTGCCAGTGGCTCTGTGAAAAGCCCAGGCCAGTTGGCAGGAGGGAGGTAGTGGGTTTCCAGCTGCTCTCTGTAGCTGTGCACTGTGGTTTTCATAATGTGTTGGTCGTCATACAAGGCAGACATCTGATAGGGAGGTTTTTTACAGTTCCAGGAAAGCAATTGGAGAGCCTGTAGGTAATGAAATGCAACATGCTCTGAAACAAGAAAATCCCTCCTTGTTCAGCAGAACTGGGAGCCGAGTTCTTTTTCCACTTCCTTTTTAACCTGAAATCCTATCTGCAGTGTCATTCAAGCCACGTCAGGACTCAGAAAGCTTTGAGCCAGAAGCTCCAGTGGTATAAATCGCCATAAACAATTACATCAGAGAAGATCTGGCTGCATGTGCTGGCCCTTCTGCATGGTACAGATGTGCACCAGCAGCCCAGAAGAGCTCTCAGGGCTGGTAAATCCTTTTGCCCTGATGCAACAAGGTTGAAAGTCCTTTTGTTTGCTCTCTGGAGAGCAGAGTGACAGAGCTGGGCTGGGGTGGACACCTGAGAAGGTTTTTTAAGGAAACTCACAGTGCTTTGAAAAGGATAAAGCCACTATCCAGCCCAGTACAGAGCACTGGGTGAACTTGTGGCTTTTGGCTCCAGCACTGTGATCTCAGCCACGTTGCTTCCCAGAGCAGGAGCATCTCCACACACAGCACTGGATGGTGTCCTGAGGACAGCATACTTCCCATCATGTTCTTGTTTCTCCATCATCTACAGGCTACAGTCCTGAAGTGGAATGAGGACTTGCTGGCTGGGATGGACCTTCTGCTCTGAGCTAGCAGAGTTGCTCCAGAAATGGCACGCTGTGGTCAGAGCTGAGATGGGGCTGGTTCCTGGGCTCTGTCATGCCAGGGCAGAGCAGGAGCTCGTTCTCATCCAACACACTGCTTGCTCTATTACAAACTTGTCCAAACATCACTTACAGCAGAATTTGTCCCAGAGTGGGTTTTTTTCCTCTTTGTTCTTTTCTGTTTCCTGCCACTGAAAACATGATTCAAAGATTTTCCACAACAAAGCACTTTGCTGTCACTGAATCCAGCCATTTGCTCTGAAGACCCGAGCTTGGCGACAGCAGGCAGTGCCACACCAGTTGGCACCTGGCACTCAGCTCCCTGAAAACACTGAGGCTGCCAAAGGATAATCTTGGTCACTTCTGGTTTTAATCTCTGCTGCCCATGCAGGAGTCTCTACTTGTTTTGATAATGTGCTGTTGTTTCCTGGAAAAGCTGTTTTTCTTGCCCTGGTCTGTGGAGCTCTCACTTGAAAGAAGTTTCTTAAACTCCCTCAACTGGAGGGTGTGGGGTTACCCTCCGACAGAGTGATGGAAGGGATGGAGAATACTGGTGTGCAGAGGAAGGCTGTCACTACCCCAGCAGTGTGTCAGTGGTAACAGTGAGCTCCTTACACCCTTAGTCTAGGACATGAGTATTGTTACTCTTAATCTTGCCCTTGAGTAACCCATTAGCAGTAGAGGCACAACGTAGTGAAGTGACTTGCCCCTGGAGGTCTGTTGGTGGCAGAGGGAGACCTGGAGCTCCCCAGATCTGCTTCTTGGAGTGGACCAAAGCCATAACAGGTATTTGCCTCACATCAAAAATCAAAGGGGAAAAAGTTGCTCAGGAATGTAGTCAGGCATGTTTGGGGGGCAGAGCAGGGGTCAGGGTTGGTGCCTCTCTGCTTAGCTGCAGTCCACAGGTCTCTCTCCTTCCAATGTATTCATCCTGGGCAACTGCCCATAGCTGCAATCAACTTCTCCTTCAGTGTTAATACCCAGTGCATCACTGACAGCCCCAGGTTCAGCCTCCTGAGTGGCAGCCTGAGCACCCCATTTACACAGAGGCACACGCTGGATTTTGTTGTTTGGCAGATTTTATTGTGGGGTTTGTTTTTTCCCCCCATTTGTCTGCTATTGTACCCAGCCTACCAAATCCACTGGAACCTCTGGACTGGATCACAGTTGCCTGTGAGCGCTGGGAATCCTGCAGGGACTCACAGAGCTCCCCCAGGGAATCACTGCTTGCAGCCACGGGCCGAGGCTGCTCTCCTGCAGCCCAGGGGCCGTTCACCCTTGCAGTGAGTCGGCCAGCTCTGCCTGGTCTCTGCTGCTTGCTAAGGCAGGCTGATCCCAGATGGTCTTCGTTTGGAGTTAATAGGAGTCAAAATGAGCCAGAATTTGAAATAAATCCCATTGACTTGGCACGGTTTCTTTCCTGACTCAGATGAAGGAGACGCACTTTTTGTGCAGTTACTCCAAGATTCCCCTCCTTATTGCAAGAGAGGATTTCATTCCCCTCCTCTTCCACACCCCAGGGCATCTGTGTCCTTCAAAAGGAAGACATTAACCCTTAGCTTTTGGGAGAGGAAGAGAAGAGCACAAACAGTGCTCATTAGTGTAAATCCTGCCCAAGTGCTCTGTCTGGCTGTCCCTCCCCAGCAGCCAGCTTCCAGCACTGGTGAATTCTTTGGAGCGTTTTGGTGTCATGGTGTGTGACAGCTTCACAGCTCGGTGAGGATGTGCTTTTCCTGCACTTCCCACTCACCTGCCAAGCCTTTTGGTGGCGTTTTTGTCTCTTGTGCTTTTGTAGAAATGAGGAAATGGAGGCAAGGGAGGGGGGGGAGGAAGGGTTTTTCCCAGGAGCAATGATTCAGTGGCAGTTCAGGGCAGTCTGATCAAACCAGACCAGCTCAGCACGCAGCACTGCTCCACACAGGATTCTTTTTGCTTCTTTACTCTGTGGCTGCTTAGAAGAAAAAACAAGCTAAACAGATCTTCTCATTCATAAAACCAAAAGTGGCATATTTCAGAGCAGCATCTCCATGATGATAAGGGCTGGCATTAAATCTGAAATGAGATTTTGGTTCAGATTTCCCCTTTTCAGCTGAGTTCCTCAGCCAAAATGAAAGTCATAGTGACACTAGCTGTAGTCTTTCCATTCAAGATCTTTTTATAGGACTTCCCCATCTTGCTTTTTCCTTTGATTTCAGCCAGCCAGCTCTACCTGCACTCATCACTGGTTTCCAGAAGCAGGCCAAGAGCCCATTACTTCCCAGTGATCCCAGTAAAGCCCTCTGCACCTCACAGTACAATCAGGCCTTTCTTCTCAAGAACAGTTGAGTCTTTCTTCGTTCCCCATACTCATTCAGGAGCTGCTGCCTTGTCTCCTCCCCTTCCAAACTACTGCTAGGCAGAGTGATTATGAAATGTGTTTCTTATAAATCTGAAACATTTATGTCTTCAAATGCCCAGCCCCAATAATCCCACTAATTTCCTGAGTGCTTGTGAACTGTCCTCCATAGGGGGAGGCTTCTCTCGATCAAAGTTTATTAAGTAGAGGTTCTCATATGGAGACATTGCTGAGCAGTAGGAAATTATATGGGGCTTTTTCATTTCCCTTTAAATGAGCTCACTGGCCAGGCCCTGAACAATATGGGCATGGTCATCCTATACTTCATGCTTCCTACCTTTGTTGCTGCTCTGGCTTTTCTGCCCTTTCTACATCCTGTGCCTCAAATTATCACCTTTTTTTTTTTCATCACCATTGGCACTTTCTTTTCTTCAGCCAGTAGCTGCATTCTAGTCCTTCTGTTTCTTCCTGCTTCATCTCTGGCAGGAGGAGTGACCTCAGACCTTCACTCTCTTGACACCCAGAAAATCTGAAAACACTCTCCTGCTCCACAACAGCCCTTGAGAAATCCTGAACCTGCTTGAGGTAGGCTTTGGGAAGCCATCTCATCAGTACTGTGCCCATGTAGAGCTTCCCTCCTGAGCCATGCTGTAAGTCTGCAAGCAAAGCAGAAACCTGTCCTGAAGTGCCAAGAGCCACAATTCCCCTGGAGTCAAACCAGGATGGTGAGTCACCTCTTGGTAACCACTTCCCCAGATCTATTGCATGTCACAGAGCATCACTGAGAGCAGGGGAAATTTGGGTCTGGATTTTAACTCTGATGTTTGGCTCCATTTGGGGCTTATCTCTCTGCAGTTCATTCAACTCCCTTAGTTTGGTTTTCTGGATGATGTTGTCGTAACATAGATTTCAAACATTGATGTCTTGAGAAATTAAAGCCAGACTGGTCATCTGTTTGTTCCCAGAAATGTTACTGCCATGCCTTGCAAGACACCTGACTTTGCTGCCAAGACTGTCAGTAGCTGAAAGTCCCTTTTTCCTTACAAACTGATCAATTTGCATTGGAAAATAAACATCCAGCTTTTCCCTTAGGGAATATCTATGGCCATACTAAAAAAAAATGAAAAAAAAATTTTAAATCGTGTCCATACTGAAGCTGGCAAAGAAATTTTAAACATACATCTTGGCACACCTGAAGGCTTGTGACTTTGTAAAACCACTGGTTTGTCCCTGGTCACAAATACCATCATCTTCTGGAGATACTGATCAGCTTAATGAAGAGTGCAGTATATAAAGAGAAAACACCATTTAAAAGCAATCCCACTCATGGAAGTAGCTTGGAAAGAAGATCCATTTTCTCAGCAAACCAGTAGCCCAAAGCATACCACAAAACATGTACAAAACCTGAGACTAAAAGCGTTGAGTGTTCAGTGCCTTGGCACACTAACCCAACTGATGTGAATCCAGCAAAAAGAACTTGGAATTAATTACTCTTCTGCATGGGTTTTTGACATTTTCAGCTCCCTGCTAAAGAGAGTAGGACCCCTAGGAACTCCAGGGCACAGTGAGAGAGGTACCTAACGATGCTGGGTTCCCAGTGTCCTTTGGGGACCTGGGATGAAGTGCCCAACTTGCTGAATATCATTTTTATCAATTCCTTTTTTTTTTTTTTCTTCCCACATCCTGGCTCTGATTTTTCCACCCCTGGACAGATGAGTCAGAAGAATGGAGAGAGAAAAAGAATCTGACCTTGTTTTTGAAGGCTACCAGACTTGTTGCTGGGCTTGTTGTTGCCCGTGCAATGTGTGGCATGTGCCGGTGCAGCGATTTCTGGGGACTCTGCAAACCACTGTGTGTGTGCCCCATGAACACCCAGGATTGCAGCAACCAGCAACCACATCTGGAACACCTCAAGTAGAGATACCACATATCTGGGAACCCCAAGCAAGTGTGGAATTGCCTCTACGTCCTTCCGGGCAGAATTCCTGCGCAGTTGGAGAAAGCACATCCAGGAAAATCAGACATATGGTAGGCTTCCCACTCACCAGCACAGCTCTCCTGGCCCCAGTCCTAGAAAGCCTGCTGGTAGAGCACAGAATATCCTTTGCTGATAGAGCTTACTCGATGCAAGGAGGTGACTCAGGCAACAAGATCCAAGCCACGTCTCTGCTGATGGTGTCGCCAGCACAGTTTGACCCATTTATTTATACCAGCAAAGCTTTTCACTGGCAGGCAAGAGCTAACAGCAGTGAGGAGGGCCCAAAGGAAGGTCTTCGTGGTTTACAGCGAGTGACAGCTGGTCTCACTATCACTGACAAGAGCTGGAGATGCTGCCAATTCTTTTTTAACTTCGGCAACGAAGAAGGAGCCGCACCCCAGCTGGAGGAGGACCCAGGAGAGCATGCTGGAGGAGATGAACATCCCTGCTCAGTGAGGCCAATGTGTCATGAGGGAGAAGCCAGTACAGGCAGTTTACCAGAGCCCGTATCAGTGTTCAGACTCCACCAACAGGGAAAGACAAGCTGAAGGGTCCCGAAGAAACTTGAGACCCTGTTTGGACAGAGCACAGTCTTCTCTGGATGGAGTTGATATCTGTGAGCAGGGCTTGGACTGTCACAGCTGGGGTTATGTTTTGGGTTTGTCTCTCTCCCAGTTGAATCTAACATTTACTTGAACTTCATGGCTGTGGGTACAAGCAGGAACTTGAATGCTGGCAGGTTTTGGGAGGGCTGCAGAAATTTTGTTTCTCAGATGGGAAAATGTAAGGCCTGAACCTGTCTTCTTGGAAAGCAAAGACATTTGTCAGTGCAGGGTAGGAGCAGGTTTCAGGAGTTGCTTCCATGGCAGATCTATCCAGGTGAGGGGAACCAGGCTGTACTTCAAACTCTTCAGAAGTAGCT
This sequence comes from Zapornia atra, assembly GCA_013400835.1. Classification (NCBI taxonomy): domain Eukaryota; kingdom Metazoa; phylum Chordata; class Aves; order Gruiformes; family Rallidae; genus Zapornia; species Zapornia atra. The sequence continues at coordinate 1,680,576 of VZTU01030148.1, forward strand.
GTGAGATCCCTGTGACCTCTCCTGTGGAGGGGGTCCATCTGCCCTGCACAAAGGGTATGTCTCATCAATGCCCCAGCCTGTGCCTTTTTACAGACAGTGCAACGCATCCTCACCCTGGGAACGCACTTGTGCCAAGAGTTGTTACAGCACAGCAATTCAGGAGCACATCTGAGTGTGCAAAATGACTCTGCTGGGGAAGATCAAGAGCTTGGCCATCACCAGGGCCAGGAGCTGATTTAGCTTAAAACAGGCTTTCTCTTATTTGCAGAAAATATCTATTCCCTGTGCTTCCAAAAGATCTTAGTTCACAGTCCAGGGAGACTGGTGGAAAAACACTATGCAACTAATTAGAAATCCCAGTTGTGTCTTTATTCATTCATGTATGGTTTTGATGGTAAACTTTTGTGAGCAATTCCACTATTCCCTCTCCCAGTCTTCAAGCCACCAAGCATTACAGGGTTGCTGTGAGTGTTACTGCTGCTTTGCAACAACAGGTAGGTGGGGAAGCTGGGGGAGCTGGTACCAAGTCTGGTGGTGAGCTACTGCAGAGCTTGATGGGGTGGCCATTTCCCAGGCAGATGCTCTCATGGGTGAGGACTTCTCTGTACTCCTGTCAAAAGCATGAATCACATGAGTGATGCTGGAGGCTTGGCACCCAGGATTCGTTGCATATTGTGGCTGCTCAGCATCTATGGGAAAGTAATTCCAAAAGTGATCTTTCCAAAGTGGCAGCAAAACAGAGCAAACAAGCCTGAGCAGTATGGAAGAGACAACAGAACAGGGTTTGTGCACCCCTCAGCAGGGACCTGTCCCTTGGGAAGCTCTAACAGTGCTGCCAAGGTGGGCTCATGAAACGTTTGACCTGGAGCTATTCCCTTTGGGGCAGTGAAGAGCTGGCACAGTTCTTTAGGGCTGTAGTAAGGCTGAATTGCTCCTTTGTGTTAAGAGCAGGCACTTAACAGGCCCATGTTTCAGATCAGAGTGAAAACCCTTCGATAGGTCTAGCTTTGTAAGTTGCTTTTGTTCAGCTGAGACTGATACTTCCCTGCAGCATCAGCAGCAGTGAATATTATACCTTCTTAACTGGGAGGCAGGGAAGGAGGAGGAGGGATGCTGTGCTGGTGTGTAGATGCTGCTGAATAGTTTGCTGCAACTGCCAAAAGGCATGAGTGATTGTCTTCAGTGATACTTCTGCTTCTTTCTGTCAAATCCAAAATATGTCGTTTGCCCTCCAGCCAACGGGGTCAGGCACTGAAAAAATGAACTCCCTGAGTAATCCCAAAGGAGACTGTGCTATACTTGGTTGCTCCTCATGGCTAATATCTGCTGTGAGCATGCAAGGAGAGGCAGCAGGTTCTGCTACATGAGATGCCCACGCTTGGTGCACAAAGCAGGCCGAGCATTTCTGCCTCTCATTGCCAGGGCTCCCACCTGAAGTTTTGCATCCTGCTCCATTTCTGATCAGCATCTTGTGTTTTCTGGGTGTTGCAGTCTGAGAGAGTCACAACGGTGCAAAGCAAGGGACAGTGCATCAAGAACGATGCCCTCAGTGCCATGCTCTGACTTGGCTGGCCCTGTGTGGAGCCAGGAGTTGGACTCCATGGTGCTTATGGGTCCCTTCCAGCTCAGGAGATTCTGGGATTCTATGAAGGTTTTTTGCACTGTGCATGGCAGGTTGATAGAAAATTAAGCCACTGCCTGTTTTGACAAGGTAAAAACGTGGACAGTTGCTGTTGAGGTGATGCTTCTGCTGCTGGTATCCTAAAACCATATAAATGTTGATACCCAGTTCAGTGCTGTAGCTGATGGGGACAGATACAACTGTGCTTGCAAGGCACAGATGGCAGCTCTCTCTGCAGACCAGAGGAAACATTTTCTGGGGGTCGGGGTAAATGTGCTTTCCACATTTCAACCCCTCTGTAGCAGTGGCTGGGTATGTACCCTTTTTCAGTTCCATGGGTGCTTTCTTCAAGGAGGACTTCAGAGATCCCCCTTTTGCATCCCTGAAGGTGGACACGTGAGATGGCAGTTTTCCATCACCTGCCTGTCTTTGACATATGATCTGAAGATGAAAAACATCATCTTTCAGCCGTGTTGCCCTAGAGTTGCCTGGGCACAGAGATCTTTCCAACCTTAAGCAAGGAGGTTTTCTTCTCCTCCACGTGTTGGAGCAGCTCAAGAACAAACTCAGTTGTACTCCAGCTGTAGTACCTCTGAACTCTGGCCTTACCTGCATGAGTTGCTAGCCTCCTTGTTGGCTCCCATGGGAATAGGATAGGATGGGTGAGGATGCTGCCAGGGTTGAGTGTCCCTGGGACGTGGCCTGGAAGTGGCTGGTTGGGATGGGATTTCTTTGCTTCCCCATTCAAACTGCTTTTTTTTCCTCTCTCCTAGGGACCAGAAGGGAAACCAGGAAAACAGGGGGAAAAGGGCAGGCCTGGCCAGAAGGTAGGAGTGTCTCCTGTTGATAACATCTCCTCCCCTGGATCTCCTTTTTGCTCATCTTTGATATTTCTCTGTAGAAGCAGCTTTGTCCTACATTAATGTCAGTGTTTTTGTCCCACAGGGCAGCAAGGGCTACCAGGGGCAGCTGGGTGAGACAGGATCTCCAGGGAAGGAGGGGCCAAAGGGGAACCAAGGCCCTAAAGGATCCCGAGGTACCCTGGGACCTATGGTGAGAAGAGCTCTGCAGATGGTTGAACACAGCACACAGAAATGTGACTAGCAGTGGTGGGCACAGGCCTGAGCAAAGCAGCATCCAACAGAGCACAGAAAGTGAAATGATGTTAGATGGGTTTAGTGGGCCAAAGCAGCTTAACTCTTGCTCTGAGCAGCACAGGAGAGACTCCATAGTGGTGCTCTGTGTATGTGTTGGTGCTCTGTGAACCCAGCTCACGTTGCATCAAGGAGCTTCTTCACAGCTCCCCAGATGGGATGAAATATTGGGGATTTTTCTTTGGAAGGGAGTGAGCTGATAAGCTATTTTTTGCTAAGATCTTTCCCTCTGAGATTGCACATTCATGGCAGGAGTTGCTTCCAAGGCAAACTGTGTTGTCATAAAGGAACTCTGCCTTGGATTTCTGCCCTGTTTCTACACCCATTCTTGATCTACTTAGCTAAAACACTTGCAGCAAGAAGAAATATAGCATGGGAAAGGCTTTGAGTTGGGAACTGAAGGTGAGGCTTTCAGAGAGACCAACCATAGTGTGGCAGAGAGGGAAGAAAGTTAATTTGCTTTAGGCACATGAAACAAATGCACTGAGACAGCATGGTACATAATAAATACCTCCTCATGCACTACAGGCTGGTAAGGAAGCTTCTTGCACTGTATTTGGTAGGGCTTAGTGAAAAAGCAGGAGTTATTTATGAACTGGGAATCGAGGTGATGTTTCAGAACAGTAGTAAATGAGTAATGGAGTAACAGTTTTGCTGATAGTGTTCTCCTGCACTAAAACTTACAGCTTCTCCATATATCCTATGAAGAAAGGCTGGGTGAGCTGGGGCTGTTCAGCCTGGAGAAAAGAAAACTAAGGGGAGACCTTATTAATGTCTATCAATATCTTAAGGATGGGCTGCAGGGGGAATTGGCCAGCCCCTTTTCAGTGTCTGTGGGGACAGGACAAGGGGCAATGGCTGCAAGTCAGAGCAGAGGAAGTTCCACACCAACATGGGGAAGAACTTCTTCACAGTGAGGGTGAGGGAGCCCTGGGATAGGCTGCCCAGGGGGTGTGGAGTCTCCATCTCTGGAGAGATTCCAGCCCTGTCTGGATGCCAACCTGTGCAATATGAGCTGGGGAGCTGCTTTGGCAGGGGGTTGGACCCCATGAGCTCTTGAGGTCCCTTCCAACCCCTATGATTCTGTGATCCTCCCTTGATATTCTCTGGCAAAGCCTCCATGGGTTATTTCCCAGGGAAGCGAAGCAGCACCTGAGCATCAGTCTACTGGACTGAACACACCTCTGCCTTGTGGACAGGGCTTTCTTCCACACTGAGTGGGATTATATGGAAAGTTTGTGATTCACTTCAGCATGATGATCTGATTTAAAACCTTTTGTTCAGTCTGCTCGAGATGCAATAATCACTTCTTGCAGTGCCCTCACCACAACCCTGCAAACTCCTCTCTCAGCCTCAGAACCCATGCTGAAAGGTTTCCTCCCAGCAGTTTAGGATTAGGTCGTGGATGAGGATGGTCTTGCTGCTGGACATCATAGCACAAAGTTATTCCAGAAGGGCAGATGAAGGGCAAGCACTATGCACTGTTTCTGGTAGCAAATCTGAATGAGGTGGGGAGCCTCTTGCTACAGGATGGCAAAGACATAATCTGCACTCCTAGCATCACCATGTGTAAGGGATTAAAGCCAAGCAAGAGTGTTGGATGGCTGCTCACCAGTGCCAGGCGAATGGCTGGCTGCACTCTGATTTGGTGCTGAGCTTTGCTTTGTATCCTCTTATTGGGGGTAATACCCATGGGCTGCTCTCATGGTGCTTTCTGTGCTTGCCTCTCCAGGGTGCTCCAGGAAGGATGGGTGCTCAGGGGGAACCTGGCTTAAAGGGTTACCAGGTAAGGTTTCTGTTTTCATCCTCCAGCTTCTGTCTGTTCTCTACAACAACAACGTTACTCCAGGATGCAAAATCATTCTTAAACCATGATTTATTTCTGACCTTGAGTTCAGTTTAGTTCCTTCTCTAGCCTCCATTTGCACCATGACCCATGTCTCACTCTGAAGCTGGGAGCCACAACACAGGGCTCATGAGATCCAGCAGGAACCCAGGGAGGACCTTCAGTCAAGCAGCTCTTTCCTGTCTCCTCACACTCTGTCTGCTCTCCACAGGGACATGCGGGACCACCGGGGCCAATGGGACCACCAGGACCAAAGGGGGAAAAGGTGAGTTTGCAGAGCTTGGTCATCTCATCCTCCACTGCCATGGAAGCTGAGCTGACCTAGAGACAATTACCCCCTGCCATAACACCCATGGTTCCTGTGCTCTCTTCCTCTACCTGTGGCAGAGGTGGAGGTGCCTCCTTTACAGTGTGGTCATCTACACAACTCCTGCTGCAGGAGTTCTGCCAACCAGTGTCAGGACACCCAGACCACTAGCACATGCTTTCCAGACACCACGTGCCCTTGTGCTGCTGGCTAAGCCAGCCAGGATGTGTTCTGGGGACACGATTTTTTCTGCATCCACAGAAATTCTGCTCAACCCCCCCAGCCAAAAGAAATCAGACTGGTAGCTTTCTGTGATAGAGTCAGAATAACAACCTGCACAGCCTAGCTGATCTTTAGCAAGCTGTCCATCTGCCCTTAAATCAGCTGATAGCATGTTGTGAGACAGAACTGGTCACCTCTCCATTGCTCTTGCCCCACTCCCCTCATCACCTGCCACCCCCTTACCCCGCTCGTCCCCCACCCCTCGATGACTCCCCTTGCCGCAGCCAGCCTGAGTCAGAGCCTTCTTTCCACAGCAGCTTTCCCCTTGTGTTTTTCCCCTTTTGCTGAGTCAGCACGGCCATAACCAGTTCAGCCTGGAGAAGTGACTCATGCTGTAATGGTTTCCTGTCGGCAGAGCTGGCTGCTCCACACTCAGGACAGCCCAGCTGGCTTTAGCTGCACTCAGTGCCGCTGGAGCCCTTCACGTGCCTTCAGTAGCGGCAGCGCATCTCCCTCCCTTGGTGTGGGATGGGAAGTGATGGGAATTGGGTCTGGTCAGTTGTCAGGTTCCCATGAAGGTGAAAGGTGCATGCACTCCTGTCGCTCGGTGCTGAGAGCTCTCGCCTCTCCCTCTGCACACAGATGTGACTGCAGCTGTGCGTGCGCAAGCAGGAGCTCCACTGCTCATAAAAGGAGTTTGGGGAACAGAGATCCCCAAGGCAAGTCTCTGCCCAGGGCTTTGAGTGTGTCCTTTCAGCTCAGGCTGCTGGGTGTCAGGACACCCAGTTCACGCTGCTCTCCGTGCTCTGCCTGGAGACTGCTGGTGGCCCAGAGTCAGTGGGGCAGAGTGAACTCTTCTGTTTCATTATGATATACACGTGCCTCAGAAACTTTGCTTCAGGGATGAATGATGGTCATGCTGCTTTTTTCCTCTCACTTTCTGCTGCTGAAGCACATCCGTGGCACAGGGAAAAGCTGGTGATGTTCCTGCTGCTCTGCATCAACATCACTGCCTTGATGAATTTTCTTTCCACCCCCAGCCTTTCTAATGCTGCCCCATCTCCTTCCCAAGCTGCACCTTTTGCTCTCCCAGACTTCAGCAGTCCTCCTCCTCATGTGTATTTTGCTGAGTGGCCATGCAGGAAGTGGCTGGAGTTAGCCAAGCACACCCAGCCCAGGAAAACAATGCAAGAGTTCACAACCAAGCATGTTGCCAGTTCAGAACCTTGCCAGAGGTTACTCACAGTCCCACTGTTGAAACTTGACCAAAGAGTTGTGAGTTGTGACTACCAAATGCAAAATCAGCCATGGGCTTTACAGCCCGAGTAAGAGATGTGCAGATATATATAGATATATATATATATACATATGTATTACTGCTGCTTCATTATAAAACCTTGAAAGTTCCCATCTTCTTGAAGACCCCCATCATTTCAGCAGTAAATGGTCCCCAAATGATTATTCTGAAGTGTTCAGTGAAGCACCTTCCCCTTCACCACCAAAACATTCTTCTGCAAATGGACACTAGAAGAGCACGTTCTCAGAGGTAACATGGACCTTGTGTTATACAAGCACAGCAGCACTATGTAATATTAAGGATGATAAAATTAATTCTACATGCAACTATCCAAGCTGAAGCCAGGCAAAGATACCAAAGCATCTAATGCATCCTGCTGAGAACAGTCAGACCTGTCAATGATCGCTGACAGACGGATCTCACTCACACCTTCCCTGAAGGTCAGCGGGTCTGCTGGCTCCTTTCTGGGGAGCAGCTCCAGCTGAACAAGGAGAGCTCAGCATCATGTGCTTGAGCCTCCAGCACCATTTCCCGATGCATCCAGGTGCTCTACAAAAGTCTTGCACCTAAGTTTTCTTACCCATCCTTCCTTATCTCCTGAGGGTTGCCTGGATCCCAGCCTAAGGACAGATTCCTGTGCTCCAGACTTCTGTAACCTCGCACAGGCGTGCGAGCAGGCAAGTGGAAGCCTGGACCTGAGAAATGGAAGAGGAAACAGAACTGGGACCGTGACTGCTCTGTGAGCTTTAAACAAGATGGTAAACATGGCTGTGCTGAAGAAGGAAGATATCTAATGGTGGGGAAGGTCTTCCCTTTTTCAGAGGAGAAAGCGGCGTTACTGAGGAATCCCTCTCCCTTGTGCCCTACCAGCCAGCTACTCCACTGCATCTAACACACTTACAGCTCCTCAAAGAGGCCTTGCTCCGAGCAGACGCCTGCATTTGGCAGCTGCTTAAAGCAGTCCAGATGGGATCCTTTTAAAAATTACAAACTGGTGTATCTCACTTTGGGACAGGAGCCAACAACAACAAGACTTCCCTTCTTCTCCATGCATTTTCCATTTGTATCCCAACATGTTTACTTTGCTGCCCTTTACTCTAACTTTTTTTTTCACTGCAACTTTCCAAAGAATTAGTGCAGACCTTTCATCTCCCTCTTGAGCAGCTGAGGCATCAGGAAGTCCTGGAGCAGCTCAGACTCACGGTCCTAGACCTGACGGGTCCTGCAGGCTTTTCTCAGTCAGAGGACAAAGGACAAGGTGGGAATTAGACTTGAGGGGACACAAAGCCACAACTCAGTTTTGGGGAGAAAGCCTGCGGGTCTTGATGCTCTTCAAGGGTCCCTGGAATGATGAGCTTTCCTTGAGTTCATCACGCTGGCCTCATGGCAAGGTGTTCACATCCTGTTTGAGCAGAAGCACTCAGTTCCAAGCCTTCTGCACAGTAACACCTATACTGCAGTTTATTTTTTTTCCCTCAGACTTGAGAAATGGTGCCTTTGTTTCCCTTCTATCCTACATTCCTTTGATAGTGACTAGAAAGCAAACCAGTTGCCAGGTATGCTGCTGAACCTGTGAGACCAGTAGTGTACCAACCAGTGAGACTGTTGGCAGAGCCTGGTAGTCATTACTTTCTTGTCTGCTCTGCCATTCAAATTTCTCCACCCATCTTGATCAGTGCTATATTCTCCAGCCATCCTGGCACAGTTTCTGCCTATATATTTCTTCTGCTATGACATCTCTCCAAAGCCCCAGACAAGTATGCTGGAGCTCACCACCCAGCACACAATCGTTCAAGGACAGTATAACCCCAGCCTGGAGTAAATATGAAATCCTGGCAACATCCATCCAACAAATGTCACAGCAGCAGAGAAGGAAGATGCCACTGTCACCAAGCATGGAGTGGAGAGATACATGCTGAGCTCCTGGCTACCTGATGAGGTTGACTGCAAGAGATTTTGCCAAATCTTGAGCCTTATGCTACCACGCTGTCCTCAGCCTGGGAGAAGCCAATGTGGGTCAGTGTGTCTCTCCCAGCAGTGGCACAGCCCTGATGCCAAACCATGACCCAGTTCCTACAGAAAAGAAGCTACTGGCTCCACTATGGGAGCTTTTTCACTGAGGGTTATTCACTGCTCCAAACCTGTCACTAACAAGCATCACATGCAAGCAAAGCACCCCAAATGCCTTCTCCCAGTGATACTATTACGGAGAAACTGCCCAAGCACCCTTCCCATCAGGAGCTGCAACTCAAAGAGAAGCTGAGAGTGGCCCAGAGAGAAAGTCAAAGGCGGTTTTAAATGCACCAGAAAGGGCTGATGCAACCACTGAGACCTACAGAACTCTGTGGAAAACTTGTCTCAGCATAGCTATGGAAATTCTTCCATAGCTATGTCTATGAATTGTCTCAGCATAGCTCAGCATAGCTTTGGACTTTCAAGGCTCTAGGAGCACCTCAAGTAGTCCAAACACAGCAGCTCCACTGTGCCAGAATCCCCCACACCTCCTCTCTCCAGTAGCTACAACTGCAAAGGAGCTGTGAGACAAGTTCATCCTAAGGAGCAGAGTCTTGGTGATATGAAGTAGCCAAAAAAACTGGAGGAGCTGGAGTGTAGCTATCTTCTATGGGGAGCAAAGAAACATCCATCTCCGAGCTAGAATCCAGAGAAAATAGGACACTATGACCCCAAGTGACTTATACAACTGAGTTTAAAAAGGCAGCGTCTGGCTTAAGCCTTGAGGGATCTCTCTATGGATATTTTAGAGAGACCTCAGTTATAAATAATCCTGGTGATGTTGTCTACCAGCCAAACCATGAGCTCTTGCTGGGGAGCATCCCACCAACAAGTGGAGCTGCTCTTGGAGCGAGTGTGTAAAGGGCTGATCCTCTCACCTGACCAACTGTAAGACAAGCCCACAATGGTGGCACACAGCCAGGGAGCCCATCCAGACCACCCTTGTTCCCAGGACAGCCCAAGCAGCACTCAATGAGGCTGGGGAAATGCTTGATTAAAGAGTTTGGTTTGACTGTCAGCAGTAAAATTTCAGAGGCAGAGGAGTATTTCCCATCTTGTCCTAATTACAGGCTCCTTGCATAGTTTAGGAATCATTGAAAATAACTCTTTGCACCTGGTTCTGTAGGGATGTCAGACCAGGGAGAAACGACCACTAAACAAACCAGGAAAGCAATGTGAAGGGTTGGTGTACCCTGGGTTGTGAAACAAACAAAACAATAAACCATTTAGACTTTTTTTTCAATTAAAAATCAGTAAATTCAACAGAGGCTTTGACTTAGGAGCCCTTGATATGGGAGGACTGGATTGGATCTGTACCAGAAGCATCTACCATATAATCTGCTGTCTATATTAATACTAGTGTGTTTATTCACAGGGAGAACAAGGTGATGATGGCAAAGTAGAAGGACCACAGGGACCACCTGGAGACAGAGTAAGATCCATTCTCAAATCAATCCTGGCCTGATTTTTGCAGGTGGTCTAGCTGGGTCGCTTCCTTGCAGAACAAGCTGTTGAGGTAATACAGATGACAGATTGTTTACATCCATCTCAAGTCTTTGTTGTGTTGTTGTAGGGCCCTGTTGGTGACAGAGGTGATCGAGGGGAGCCTGGAGACCCTGGTTATCCTGTGAGTCTTAGTCCAAATACATGATTCAGAAGTGTTTGTCTTGAGGAAGTGCTTCCAGTCTGCATCAACCCACAGAAGGTCTACCCTTCCCCTAGTAGCCATGATTCATAACCCAGTGTTGTGCCTTGCCAATCACTGCACATGGGTGTGCTTCAAATGAGGAGCAATTCAGATATATTTACCTTAAGGGGTAAAAATTTTGCTGAAGGCAAATGTAGGTCCTGCAGGTCAGCATCTCAGGGTGCCATACACCTGCAACTAGACTGAGAGAATGAGCAGGACCATCTCATTAGAGATATTTGTGATTATCAAGAAAATACCCCATGGAAGATGAGCACAAGAAAGGTCATGTCAATGCTGGACAAAATGCAAGATTGATATGGCCATGGGTGTACACTCTTTCATGGGAATGTCTCTGTTAACTTGGAGGATTGGAAGCTTCCAAAATCTTACCAGGATTTCTCTCAAAAGCAAGACCAAGGTTAGGAATGATTCTCCTGTGCTCCTGACACCCTGTTTGCAGGACATCTCCAGTTGATTGATGTTGATCTGCAGAGGCTCTGTGCATTCTTAGTCTATCCAAAAGAAGCTGATCAGAGCGACCCATTACAGTAATGAAAATGCTTAATTCACAAGGTTAGCAGAGCTGCTGCCTTATTTTGTAGGACAGCAGTCTCCAAACATTCCCTTGTATTGATGTTGTGTGTATTTAGGGGCCTTCTTTACTACCTAGATGGTGATGAGCAGTTCCTCTTAGCTGTTTCTTCCCAATGCATATCCATGGGTGCACATATGCTACCCACTAGGACTGACATTTCTCTATTAGCAGAACGCTGACATGTATCTCTTCTCCTGTCCCATATAGCATGTTACATACATTTTTGTTTCCCATTGCCACAAAAGCACCCAAGAACAAACACATGTTCCCTCTCTGCTTTTTATTTAAGGGTCAAGAAGGGCTTGATGGAGAAAGAGGAAAACCTGGACAGCAAGGCTTACCTGTAAGAGATGCTGCTTTACTGTAAGCTACCCAGTGTTGAGTGCATGTGAAAAATGGAAGGAGGGAAGGAAAGGGAAGGAAAAGGAAGGATGGAATTTGTTGTGAGCTGTGAAATGCAACCTGTGCTTTTCTATAAGCCAGGTCTATAGAACGGGCATTTTGAGTCACATGTTGAGATGAATAAATGGGTGAGCACTGCCAAAAGCCTGTCTCCAAAACTGTCTATTCTGAAGGGCCAGAAATGGCCCCTCACACAAATACACACATTAAACCCAAACCTGGATGGCCACAAGAAAAAATGGAGATGTGTGTGATGGGGAAGAGACCAATAAGAGAGTAGTGAAATATCCTCTCTGCTTTGCTCCTCAGTAGGTAGCTCTCAAATATCTGACATCCAGGTGAAAGCAAGGAAAGGGCTTCAGCATGTGAAAGGGAGGTAGTACCAACACTAAAGATATAGTCACTATACAAACTGCTCCTTCTGCACGTAGCTTCTGCAGTACCTTTAGCAAAACAGGTTCCTTCTTGCCCAGTTCTCAGCACTGTTTTCCAGATGCCATCTGGAATTAGGGGAATGATTTCCACAAATACAAATGCCACCCAAGCAATGGGGTACCACTGCCACCAATTGACACCCTGTTAAATGCTCCCTAGAGATAGTTCCTTGCTCATTCCCCAGGAGGCCTGTCTGGGCACAGGCTCTTCTGAATTGTTTCCATACAGTCAGTGTTGTTAGGGCACAAAAAAACTGCTGTTCTTTATACTTCATGCAAGACACTGGCAGAAGAGATTTTCAGGCAGATTTTTCTTGCTTGTGTTTCACAGGGGGATCCTGGACCACCAGGCCAGCAAGGAGCAAAGGGATCCAAAGGTGAAGTGGTAGGTTTCAGCAGGGTGGATTTGTAGTGTCCCAAGTTCAAAGAAAATGTCCAATTAAGAGTAGTCCTACGTTTTTCCCCAGCAACAGCACTTTGAAAGACTGTGGAGAACCTAGTGGGAGGGCTGTAAACTTGTGTTTGAGCATCCAAAACCAATAGTTTGTTGGCTTTGTGGGGCTGGCAAAGATCAGGACAATTACAGCTCCAGTGTGATGGGTGAATCTTGGGCAGGTCTTTTGTCCTTGCGATGGGTTGTGTCTCTTTCCCATACCCCTGTTTGTGGTGCCTCTGGCTAAGCTGGCTTGTCTGTCCCTAAGGAGATGTGAGCCAGGCAAGTGTCTCTCTCTCTTTCACTTGAACCGTAAATTTTTCTGGCTTGAAACCTTCCAAAGTTGGAGTGAGTTTATCCATGCAGTTCTTATGTTTCTTGGAAGAGTCCCTCTAACGTCTTGCCCTTATTGTGCAAGAAAACACAATGCACATGGCTCCTTCAGGGTTCACTGGGGTACCTCATACCTACTCCTACCTCCACATCTGGCTGTAATGACAGCTTGCTAATTGTTCTCACAGATCAGGGACTTTATTTGTTAAAACAGAAGTATGTGACCTCAATACTCAGCAAATTAATTCCTTCTCCCTTTTGGCAGGTATCAGTATTTTTAATCTGACCCTGCTGGGGTGATGCCAGGAGATAGTTTAACCTCCAGTAGGTGTTCTTGGCAAAAAGCGTACCAGGCAATAAGATAAATAAACTCTACCCATCGAGGGACAATCTGGAACTGCCTTTGGGCCTAATGAATAGCAGAGAAAGCACCCCCAGGAGTATTTCTTTCATGTAGCTGGCCTGCCTGGTCCTCTGCAGATGGAGAAACAATGCACAGAAAATGCAGGGCTTCGATTTAAAACTGCTTTAGTCCATGACCTCACTACGAGACCCCTAGTGAAGGTGGTGAGGCTGAGTTTTCCATTCATTCTGCAGAAATTAATCCTTTTTACAGCTAATAAACCTCAGGAGTGTTTTGGGTTTTTTTTTTTTTAACATCTTTATTCACAAAGCAGCATTGCAAGTTTTAGACACAAGATACCCTTTGCATTTCCATTAACCTTCCGAAACAGAGGGAGCTCCCTGGCAGGGAAAAGCTCTTACTGAAGAGGAGACCTGCTGGGTCCTGGGTTCAGCACTGCGCTGTCACTGAACTGACAGAGGACACAGGTTTTCAGCATCTTGTTCTAATGTGCACTGAGTCCTCCCTCGAGTTCATCCTGCTTTTATTTGTCTTCATCTGCTCTGTATTAGGAAAAATGTAGGTCCTTGCCTTCTAGCTATTCATTCCTGCCTGAGAGCTCTCAAGACGTACGAAGAATCGCTTGTAATAAAACCAAATAGCAGTTCATTCCCCAGCCTTGGACCAAGTGACTTTATAAATCTCCTTTTTTATAAAACTCTTTCCAACCATTATCCAAAAGCACACCCTCAAGTCAGACTCCCAAGTGGAGTTGTGCTAGAACTGCTGTGACTGTAGCTGTCTCCTTTTTTTTCCTTGCAGGGTCAGAAAGGAAAGCAAGGAGCACGGGGCAGCGCAGGGAGCAGAGGCTCACCGGTAGGTAAAAATCCCATTTTCTGCCCCAGAAAATGCTGTCTGGGAACAGCATCACTAAAACCTTTCTGATTTTATAGGGCATCCTTGGGCTCCCAGGTCCTCGAGGAGTGGTGGGAAGACAGGGTCAAGAGGGTGCCCCCGGAGTGGACGGAGTGCCTGGGAAGGATGGCGTGCCTGGGGTGCTGGTGAGTGTGCAGTTATAACCTCACAGCATCAATAGGTAATTTAGGAGCTGGGAAACTAAAAGGTAACACAGGAGAAGCAGATGAAGTCCAGCCACAGATAGTCCAGTTTATGTGTAGCCAGAGTGGGTCGTATCCCGCTCTTCATATCATGTGCTCATAGAAGCAGGCAGCTGCCTTCACGTGGCCAAGACTGTAAATAAGCCAGTGCTTCTAGCCTGACAGATGGTCCCATGCATGGACTCCTACCCACAACCCTGCAAATCCACCTATGCCCAGATGCATGCTGCTTGCTGAGGGCAGAATCACACTGCTCCCCTGTCCCCCTAGGAAGCTGTGCAGAGGTGGATGGAGCGTCTTTTTCCATAACCTCTCCTGGGTTTCTTTTCTAGGGAGAACAAGGTGATGATGGGGAAGAAGGTGTGGCAGGGATGTCAGGCAAAAGAGGGAACCCTGGCATACCGGGACTCCCCGGGGCACAAGGACCACCAGGATTTAAGGTGAGTTTCTGACTCCATGAGATACTGCTACAAACAATCCAGTCTGTGAGCCTGCTGTCTCTAGAGCTTGGGTTCTCTAAGGTCTAATAAAATCTCAACTCCTGCTGCCACCTTTCAAGTAGCTTGAGGGTCATTATATCTTCCTTCTATCCATCCATCCATCCATCTATCCATCCATCCATCCATCCATCCATCCATCCATCCATTTTCATGACATTCACAGCAGCTGAAGGCCACAGAGACTTTTCCTTAGTTCTCTGAGCTCAGGAGCCTACAGATACACATACCCACACTACCAATGCCTCCTTTCAGTAGAAACCTGGCTAAAAACCCATATCCTAGGAGAATTTGAAAAGGAACTGCTACAACCTGCCTGTAGGATGTCCAGAACAGACAACTCTGTGGGAAATTCAGGTGTCCTCTAGCTGCTGCCCTGCAAGGCCTGAACTGCTGAAGGGAAATCCATGCCACTTTTTCTTTTTTAGCATATATTTACTGGATTGGAATGGCTGCACCCAGTATGGGCTTGAACGTCGCTCTGGGTGGAAGCAGAAACACGATGCTATGTGGGTTTCTTCGGCGTCCTTGCCCCAGTCCAGGCTGGCTGCAGGATCTAAACTGGATCAACAACAATTCAGCCGTTTGTAGAAAGCCTCTGTAAATAGGAAGACTCCAGCTGGGTTTGGAGAGGCTATGGGTCTGATCTAAATTATGCCTCCCACAACACATTACTCTTAAACTGTCACTTGCTGCCCTCCAGCTGCCTTGGGTAGAATAACAGGCTGTTACCAGCAATGGCTGAAAGACCCTTGTCGTCCTGACAGACTCATACTCCAGGGAAATTTGTTGCCCCTTTTCTATCTGCTCAACCATCCTAGGCTCTCACTGCCTTTGCTTCTCTCTCCCAGTCTGCTCCAGATGGAGTAGCTGGGGTTTGTGTAAGTAAGAGGTGGGGAACAAAGTGGGGTGCACTGCCTCAGAACCCCTCTATTGTCCTTAAGTTGAGGAGTTGGTGCTGGGGAAAATGCTGGCTTTTCAGCCTCTGGATTGAAGTCCTCCAGCTGAAGTCCTGGCACGTCTTCAACATTTTAGATGGATTAATCATCAATTGCTTAGCCTGCTGGGGGTGGGGGGGAAGAGATTATGAGAAACTGCAGGACAGGACAGACAACACATGGAAGTGCAAACAGAAGACATTTCACCCCTTTGCTGTCCTACGCCCTGATGCAGGCAGTACAGCTCTGCTGAAGCTCCTGCTCTGCATGAAGCTTGGGAGAGGATGCAGCCATGCTCATCACTGGTCTCACTCACTCTGTGAGACCTTAGCAGACCTGAGGCATCTCCTGATGAAACCACATTCCTTATCCCGATGAACCATTTTTTTCCAGCTTTTCCATCTATGGCTATTTCAGCTGAGTGCTGTTATATTTAGCTCCTGTCCTTTGGAATTACTTGAATTCTGTTATTTTTAGGGTGAAAGAGGATTGCCTGGACAGACTGGCCAAACAGGGAAGCGAGGATCACCAGGAGGAACAGGCCTTCCAGGGAGCCCCGGCGATCCAGGACCCAAAGGACAGCCGGTTAGTGATGAACCGAGCTGATCAGCCCCTACTCCATGCTGTATCCCACAGATCCATGAGCTGGGATAGCAGGGTGGACCCTGGGAAGGTCGTCTACAGGGTAACTCATAACCAGCTTGTGCACGAGTGGAGGAGGATTGGCACAGCTCTCTTCAGCATGCACACTCCCATGCTCCTTGCTGCTCACTTGTGCATGGAGACCTCTAATCCATGGCTACATTCCCCAAACCAACAGGACTGTTCATGTCATCCTCATGTCTGTGGTAACGAGGCCATGGATGTGCTGGCAGCCAGGCTGCAGAGCCATCTCCAACACCCCTCAGCAGTGCCATTAATGAGAGGTTGTGCGAGGGTGCATGGGGCCTGTGGGAGCTGTTGAGTGTAGGAAGTGAACTGTGCACTCCCAGCCATCCAAACATGGCAAAGGAGGGTCTGCAGCTCTGCTAGGACATGCAGGAGGTGCAGGAGCAGTTCCAAGGGCAGTGGAGCTGCAAGCTCAGAGCACGTTGTGGGAAAAACACCCAAGAGCCCTCAGTCAAAGCAGAACTTAAATTCCCACATGTGTCTCCAAGGGAGGCTCCTAATCCTTACTGCTTTTATTTGTTGTACTGGTGGGATTGCCCACTTGAGCACTGATACACCACACTTTATCAGCCTCAGGCTGTATTGAGAACACTTAAGCTCTTTAGTTGATGCACTTAGTAGACCAGAAGTCACTCTTGCAGAGTCTCACAAGGCCAGACCTACCTGCATTCTTTAGATCTGCTTATTATGCTTCTTTGAGAAACCCCCAAGCAGGGACCTTTTCAAACCTCTCTTAATATACCCTAAGATGCTCAGCATCTGTCACACACAGACACTGGGCAACCATTCCTCTCCTAAGGCAGACTAAGCATCCCGAGAACGTGACCACCATCACTGGATCTAGTTAGGCCACAGATACAGAACTAACACAAGGAAAAGAGAGATTAGGGCTAATACAAAGCAAGGGAGGAGATTATTGTCCCCAACCACAATTAAAACATTCATGTTTGTGTATTTTCTATAAATGCCTGTGGTGATGGTGTTCAAGCTGAAAGGTAGCAGCCAACAGCACAACAATGTCCTTTTACCTCTTGTGTCCACAAGTGGCAGGTTTGTTTACCCTGTATTTCTGTTCCCCACCTTGCTGCACAGCCAGTGATCAGTCCCCCTTAGCTGAAACAACTCCATAGCATTTAAACCCTTCTGACCCCATTTACTTTTTCCCAAAACTCTTCCAGAAAGATGGCTTGGTTGCTTCTCCTAATGCAGTTAAGACCTTAGTCCTCTGTTAGTAGCAGTTTTCCTTTCCAGGATCCATAAATGGCAGTTAAATCAGTTTGCATCCTTGGAAAGTTTCTTACTCTCCACTGAGTCCAACCAAGCCCTTTCTTGCCAAGCAGTTTCTCACTGTCGTGGCAGGAAAAACTTCCCAACAGTGAGGTCTCCAGGCTGACTCTGGAATACCCTTGTAATAGAGGTGGTGGAAACCCCATCACTTGAGTCATTTACAACTTGGGCTGAACAAGACATTGTAAAACATCCCATAAAGTACAATCCAGCATGGGTCACACAGTCCTGCTGAGAGTCCACACAAGCCTTTTCCATCTCTTACGTTTCCAAAGGCTGTTGATGAATCATCTGGTGTATGTTTCTGAGCCTTTTTTTTTCCTTTACTGTTGAATCACTTTGCATTTTGACATCTGAGAAGCCCAGAAATATCAAAGGACATATGCAGTGGAATGAGGGTGTTTATGTAATTCTCTGCTATCCAGGTTTTTTGGGTTTTTTTTAATTCTCAGAGTGTATGCTGTGTGCTAATCCAAGCTTGATGCCCTTCCAAATATTATACTATTATTTTTCTCAAGAAATTGAGGAAAAAAATCCCTGCAGGGTTGACTAGGAAAAGAATTAGGGCATATGCAGAGTTTTCCTTGGATAGGAGGTTACATGGTAGGTACATGCACTTTTTTCACAGCTTGAATGAGCATGGTTTGAAATTACCCATTAGTAGGTCTGTCCAGCTGATATTAGAAATAAAAGAAGAGCATGTTTTAAAGGGCTTTGAGGCTGGATTTTTGCAACATGAACTTCCAAGACTGATCTCAGAATAGATGTCCTCCATCCTGCTGCTGCTGACCGGTCCAAGCTAGGCAAGCATCTGCTAGCAATAGTGTAGGTATGCCTCCCATTTTGGGGGTGGAGGGCAAAAAGGTTTAGTCTATGAAATCTAAGAAACCTAGGAGTCTGTGAGATCTTCTGGAGTTCCTTCTAGCCTGGTGCTTGTGTAATTCCTCCTTCAGATTTCTTTCACCCTTCTTTCTCACCCATCAGCCCTGCTTAGATTGAAGAACACTGATAGATTCCTCTTTCTCCCAAGCTGCTGAACTCTTGGCATGCCTTCGAGTGACCTGCCATTCAGTGTGAACTTACTCTTGGTCTTTGTTCTTGTGTTTGTCTTGGCTGTTCCTTGCAGGGAGACTTTGGGGAGGCAGGATTTCCAGGGATCGTGGGCATGTTTGGGCCAAAGGTAAGAGGCCATCTTGGCTTTCCAGTCTCACTTTACTGGGGATGGACAATGCAAAGCTCCTTGCAAAGGCTTTAGTAGCAGCTCTGCAAAAACCTTTGGCATTTAATTGACTCCAATTTTCATTGGTTTATGCATCTTCATTTGTTAAATAAGTGTGTGTTTACAAACACCTTGTTGGAGCTTAGTCCTGTTAAAAAGGGTAGGTGGGAGAGGGAAAAGGGCTGTCCTGTAGACCCTGGAGCTTGTTTTGCTGGCTGCTTGGGGGTGTTAACTCTGTCCTGGCCAGAACCAGGACACCCCACCTGAAAGTCTTTCAGACACTTGTATTTCCAGCAGCAGCCAGCAGCCATCTGTACCTGAGACCCCGATGTGCAGTCCTGATGTTGAAAGCTTTGACTTGAAGCTTTCATTTTCAGCATATCATTTTCCTGGTGATGGGGAACTGGTTTGTCTTCTGCAGAAAGTAAAGGGCTTGCAAAACAGGGGTGGGGAAAGAGGCAGCACCTCTGTCTGCACAGCAGAGCTGTAAGCAGGGGCATAAACATGGGGTGTGTCTATTAAAAGGGACCTGGTGTCTCTTTTTCCCTTGCAGGGCCCCCCAGGAGACCTTGGCTTCAAAGGCATTCAGGGACCACGTGGGCCACCTGGTCTCATGGTGAGTGGCTTTGCAGGCTGGTTTGGGAGGGTTTTCTCCCATCCTCTATTTCCATGAGGCTACAGAGTGCTTTAAGGAGCAGGACGTGCTGTTCACCACCTGCCTGGCAGAGAAGCCACGGCCATGGTACCACCTCTGAGCCACCCAAACACATCTGTGGGTAACCACATGTGCATGGAATAATCTTGCCATGGAGACAGTCATGCTGCTGTGCCTGCTGCACAAATTGCTCACAAATCTTTCTATTTCTGGAATTTCTGAGGTTTTTTGGGGGGGGTTGGACCCGATGATCTCTTGAGGTCCCTTCCAACCTCAGTGATTCTGTGATTTGCATGGATTGTGACAACTGTTCTGTGAGGGTTTGTGCCTTTGGACTTGCATTTTGAAACAGTTTTTTTACTTCAGCTACAGCAAAAGCCACGATCATGTTGCTGGGGAGCAGCAGGGACGTCTGGTGGCTTTACTGAGCCTGCCACGGTAGAAGCAACCATCAGTTCCCACGTGATGGCTCACATGTGTCTTTTCCTTTCTAGGGCAAAGAGGGAATTATTGGTCCACTTGGCATTCAGGGTCCCACAGGAAGCCCAGTAAGTTTCTGCTTTTTTCCTCTAGTTTCCAGCAGAGCGTAGTGTTTGAGACCTGAGGTCCTTGAGGCCAGCATGAGCAAATCCCAAATCTGGCTGTAAAATGAGGGAAAGTGGTCCTTAAGATGAGCAGGTTGAGAGAAGAGCAGGTTTAATCTCTGGCAGGGAGATTCTTAGCTTAGAAGTGAGGAGCAACCCTACCTAAGTGCAAGTTTCTGGATAGATTGGCTCAGGCTGGAAGACAAGAATGTTATCGTAGCCTTTCGGAAGCAAGCTGCCAGGTTTTCCAAAGAACTTGGCCCTGGGAGGAGAGGGCGGGGGGG
>VZTU01030148.1:1700587-1711590 GCA_013400835.1 Zapornia atra
GGGGGGGAACAAAAAACCACGGGGGTGGGGAGGGGGGGAACAGTGATAAATGTAAACTGGGAACAGCTTGATTCTGGGAAGTGCTGAAAATCCCTGCCTGCCCCAAAACGCCCCAGGCACTGAACACAGACTGAAGTTCAGGTCAGTGCTTCGTAAAGACACGAGCATGAAGTTACTCAGAGTTTGGTACAGAGGCTGCTACTGGCAGCGATGCAGACCAGTGAGATGAACTGGGACATTGCTGGAACATCCAGTAACAGCTTAATTTTTTTCTGCCTGGGAGTGGGTGGGCCAGTACAGCAACCTGAGCTGATTTGTTTAGAGATGGGTTTGGGTCTTTGCAAGTTGCTTCTGGGTGGTAACACATCCAGGCAGCACAGCTCTGCTGACAGTCACTGACAGTCGCCTCGGCTCTCTTGTGCTTTAACAGGGGCCCAAGGGAGACAAAGGCAGCCGTGGAGAAGTGGTAAGTGCTGGTCTGCACCCCTGGGTGTGTTAAGAAAGTCCCTCTGAGCAACTGGGAGTCACGCTTGGGCCCTGGCTCAGTGTGCTGGCATTGGGCTCCTGTGAGGACAAGCCATCCACATCCATACATGCACACGTATGTGCACACACATCCACACATGTGCATATGTTCTGCTGTTAAAATGCCCCTTTACTTAAGCCAGCTACACAGCAAAAGCTGACCAACGCTTTGCAGGTGACCATGGAGTCACCAGGAACAAACTACAGTGAAGGGTAGCTCAAAAAGCCCCAGGGTGTCCCTACCAGGGGTACAGGACCTGCCTGAGTAGCAGCCCAGATGCAGCCCCACAGCTGGGGGAGCAGCACCAGGGCACCTTCTCACCTTCTGCCCCTCCTCTGGTCCCCTTCTGATGGCCTTTTACGCCTTCTTGTAGCTCCTTGGTGTTCTCACAATGTGTGGGGTGTACTGGGAATGTGTCATTCATCCTCCTCATTACCCACAGCATGGGTCCCCCTGCTCTCCAGGGTGCTTCCCTCAGCAGCCAGTGGTTCTTCCTGCATGAGCAGGGGCTTGGTCCAGGCATCAGAGCCCAGCAAACACGGCTGTGTGGCTAGTGCAGCCAGCTGTGTGGCTAGTGCAGAAGGCTGTTTCATGCCTTCTTCAAATGAGACCACTTACAAGCAAACACCCCACAGATACCCCAAATCTCAGGGGCATATCTCTAAGAAGCCAGAGTGCTGCCTCTGCTTCCTCTTGCTCACTGTTTCCCAGCTCCATGGGCACAGTAGAGGACAGGGTGCTGGCAGGGACCCAGGCCCTGGAGCAAGTGCTTGCTAGGGTCAGGGCTGGCAGCATCCTTTGCTGTGATACCCTCTAGACACCACTGAGCCCTGTTTCCACTGTCCCTCCCATGTGGCACCCAGCCCTTGCGCAGGCGCCTTGGGAACGCAGCTGTACAGGGAGATTTGGGGTTAATAATGAGCATCTTCTGACAGCTGTTTTTCTTTTCTTTTCTTTTTTTTTTCCCTGCAGGGTCTGCAAGGTCCAAGGGTAAATATTTGTAATCACTTTTTTCTGACTAGTATCTTGTATTTAAATAAAAACATCTCCTTTTAACACATGTAAAGCTGCAGGGTGGGTAATTGTGCACGTGGGCAATGTAATAAGGGGATATGGCATTGAAGGGATGCAATGGGAATGGACCAGTGCAGACACGTGCACTCAGAGCTGGGAGATGCCATCTCCTGAAGGGTTTGAGGGAGAAAACGCTGTAAAACATCAAAAAACTGGAGGATTTCAGCAGGGAACAGATTCATGCTGGTAACAACCATGAGAAATGGAAATTCAAACTGGAGACATTTCACTAACCAATGCCACTCTGTCTTTAAGGGTCCTCCAGGCCCACGAGGACACCCTGGCCCTCCGGTACGTATGTGTGAAAAGAGTTGAAAGGCATTATTGAAACGAGCTAAAATTATCTCTGTGGTACTCTGCAGAGGGAACTGCTCCCTCACTGGAAATTATAGCTTTGCCCCATGCCTCATATGCAAAAACACCCATGTGAATGGACTAGTGTTCCCTGCAGATTAGGCCAGACCATCTCCAAGTGTCTTATAGAGACAGCATTGTTGCTTCTCTCACTCATCTGCATTGAGGGACTCCAGGGGAAAGAGGATTTCAAAAGGAGGTGACTGGATATCTTTGTGATGTTGCCTGTCCATCCTTCTGCCTGATTGCCTGATGCCCCCTTTTTTTTTTTCTGCTTGGGTTTCTAGGGACCACCAGGAATCCCAGCCTCATTTGTAAGTTGCTGTTTTCTGTACCTTTGTTAATGATGGTAATAAGTCATGCAGAGCCAAGGTGCTGATGGAACATCCAGAAAGAGCTGCTGGGACCCTGGAGACACACACTCAGGTCCAGCAAGAGATGCGGTGTTAGCAGAGCAACGCTTGAATCGCAGCTCTAGACTGAGAAGCATTTGCTTGCATCAGGGCATGTTTGGCTTCTAACAATCTCAGTTACCATCTTTTTCACCCCACTCCAGCAACAAGATGGCTTTGGGGCAGCTTTCCGGACGCTGATTGACTCAAACACCGCGCTCAAGACAGAGGTAGGAGGGTACTTCTGAGCTCACTGGTCTTTGCTGGAGCTGGAAGCTGGGACTGGTCACGGTGTTGCTTGTTCTTGCTGTGTGCTCAAAGTTTATGCTCACAGGGCTCTGGTTTGTCACTGCTCTCCTGGAATATCTGGGGGTGATGCATGCAAAGGTCCAGTTAAAGGATGTGGTTCTGTTGTGTTACTCGTTTGTGAAGTGTTGAACCTCATGGCATTGCCACCGTGACTTTGCCAGCACTTCAGAGCTGTCCTGTTGGGGACAGTGCCAGGCTGTAGCTCTCTGCCTGCTCGCACACTTGGGCACACTGAGTTTCCCCACAGATAAAGCAGAAACCTTTGTGCTTACAGCACCTGGTGCCTCCCAAGGCACAACCAACCTTTCCTTCTTTCCACTCCAGGGTTACCAACATCCAGACTTTCTCATGCTGGACCACGGAGGGGAGATCTTTAAGACTCTACACTACCTCAGCAACCTCATTCAGAGCATCAAAAGACCCCTGGGAACCAAGGAAAACCCTGCACGCATCTGTCGAGACCTCATGAACTGTGAACAGAAGATGAACGATGGTAGGAAGCCCCAAGTGTGCAAAGGCTGCGTCCTCCACAGGGCTGTTTCACATGGCCCAAACTGGTCTCCTTCCCTGGGACCAGTAAAAAAAGAAACACACAGAAAAGTTTAAGCATCCTTGTTAATCCCTGAATCCTCTGTGTCTTCAGGTACGTACTGGATCGACCCGAATCTCGGCTGTTCCTCGGACACCATACAGGTCATCTGTAACTTCACCAATGGAGGGCAAACATGTCTCAGCCCCATCACCGTCTCCAAGGTACACACAGATCCACTCCAGCACAGCATTTCCCATACTACTGTTACGAAATATTTACCCAGGGGTGTGTTAGTCCCGGAACACCGGACGGTGACCACCGTGACACAGCGTGCTGGTTTCATCTCGAGGCAGAGCTGGTGTGGCTGTAACATTCAGGACTGCTCTCATGCAGTTAAAAAACATACCTAAGACTCTTGTTGACTCTTGTCAAGACAGAGCAGTACAGTTCCAGCAATGTTTAATTAACCCATAACCTTAACAGAGGCCAGTAATTTTGCAAACACGCTACTCCCAAGCGCTTTGTTGAATTAACTTGTGTCCAGGTCACACTCTCATTTTGTTTTCTGCCACCTGAAAAAGTGAGGTCAACTTAAATATACAGGTTTCCAGCAAAAGTTAATGCTATGGGAATTTTTCTTGAGGAAGAACCTGTACCAAAAATGCCAATGCCAGTATCTGGGTTCATCGGCAGATGAACTAGAAGCTGCTGCTTTGCAGGAGTGTGGATTGAATTCCAAGGTTATGTTACTTTCCTCCTGCTTAAGGACCTGCCAGTTTGTTCTGAAAAATAAAGGACCTGCTGTGTGCTTGTGAAAACTTTCCAGGTGGATTTGGCATCTGGCCCTTATACCCATGGTCATGCCAGGTCCAGCTCCAGACACTCGTGCATGGCTTAGGCAGAGTACAGAGACCTCCCTTGCTGTCACTAACCCTGCCACTAGCTCCCTCCAGCCCTGCCGATTCGCCCTAACATCTGTGTCCCCTTCACAGCTGGATTTTGACATCGGTAGAGTCCAGATGAATTTCCTCCGCCTCCTGAGCTCAGAGGTGGTGCAGCACATCACCATCCACTGCCTGAACACCTCCATCTGGCGGGAGGGCTCATCGGAGAAACCATCGGAGAAAGCTGTGCGCTTCAAGGCCTGGAACGGACAGATGTTTGAGGCAGATGGGCAGCTCAGGCCAGAAGTGGCAGCTGATGATTGCAAGGTACCTTGCTGCCAAAACTGGGGAGAAGTGGAGAGAAATGCTGAGCTGAACCCTCTCAGGGAACATGACAAGGCTCCAGTTACACCTGTGCTGCTTATTCTCCAAAAGAAAGGGGAGAAAAGGGTCTAGTTTACCTGCTCACTGCTTCAGTTTTCTAGTCCAAGGTGCTTTGGTGGCTCCTGTTAAGGAGATC
The DNA here is from genome assembly GCA_013400835.1 of Zapornia atra. NCBI lineage: Eukaryota > Metazoa > Chordata > Aves > Gruiformes > Rallidae > Zapornia > Zapornia atra. The sequence continues at coordinate 1,705,179 of VZTU01030148.1, forward strand.
ACCTCAAACAGAAAGCAAAATATCCAGTTCCCAAGTTAGAGGTCACCTGGAACAGCAGCTAAATGGCAGCGGGGGGACATGCCACCTGGAGGTGATGGCCTCACTTCTTCCCGGTGTCGCATGGGGTCGGCAGCCGTGTGTCTGCCTTTCGGGCTTGCTGCATTGGGCATGGGTCCCTGCTGCTGCCATTCCGAGCTCAGCCTGGGTAGAGGTTCCCTGGAATGCTTTCAAAGCCTCACCCCAGCCCGAAGGGCAGCCCCTTGTCTCACACTCACGGGGCTTTTCAGGGCCCTCATACCCTAGGGAAACGCATTCCCTTCTGGCAGGATTCTCTTCCCCATTAAAGGCCTTTCTCTGTCTCTTCTCCTCCCTGCACAGATCAAGGACGGACGGTGGCATCGGACTCTCTTTTCGTTTCGGACACAGGACCCTCAGCAGCTGCCAATTGTCAACATCTACAACCTTCCCCCATCCGAGCCAGGAAAGCAGTATCACCTCGAGGTCGGCCCCGTGTGCTTCCTTTGAACAAAGCCATCGAAACCGGGCTCCAAGGCTTGGACCCCGCGTCTGGCCTAGGCCCTGACACCTCTCTGCAGCAAGGACAGCCGGGCTGTGTCTCTTGGGTCAACTCTTGCTCTGGCCTTCGGCTCGAGGTCTCAAAGAACCCGTGATCTACTGAACTCAGCAGACAGTCGAAAGGAGGAATACCAAGGACGTAGGGGAAGGTGGAATCGGTCGGGATGTGAACATGTGAACAGTGAGAAGGGATCAGGGGACTCAATGTTGCAAGCGGTTCCACACACGAAGCTTTTATTCCACGACCAAAGAAAACGTTGAGAGAAACCTCAAGCAGCTTGCAGCGTGTGTGGTTTGTCTTTGGTTTGGGTTTTATTTTACCCCCACCCCTCCCATTTTTGTCTTACCTGGTTCCTGAGTTACCAAATGTGCTTTCCATTGAAAAGTAATTAAAAAGATAGAGCTTCCCTCTCAGAGCTTGTCGCCTTCTGGATGGCCACGTGCTGCATCAGGTCTCCCAGGCGGAGCTGCAAGTTGAATCTGGCTGCTCTGTGTGCCGGAAGCATTTTGATGTGCAATATTAGAAGAAAACAAAAATATATATATTATATTATTTAAAGCAAAGAGAAAAAGGAAAAAAAAAAAAGGAAAAAAAAAAAAAAAGAAAAGGAAAAAAAAAAAAACCCACCTAAGTTTCTCCTTCCATGGGTGAGTTTAATCAACATCCCTTCTCATGTGTGGTGTCATGGTTGGGGAGAGTCCCGAAGCCAAGAGAGGGGAATGGAAGGAGGAGAGGGGAAGAGATTGGTGCTAAAATAGAGAGAGAGGATGGGCTCGTCTGATTTGTTTCTACCTCTCACTGTGAAATCTCTGGTGCTCTTACAAAAAAAGTGTGTTATTTTATATATATGACTTTATTTAAGGTTGTGAAGGTGCTACAGTGTCTTGCCACAGACCCAAAAAAACCCAAAAAATAGCCCATAGGACCATCTCTGTGGGCAGAGAGGAGGTTACAATCCTCAGCGACCTCGGAGAAGCTGTCGCCTTTGAAGGGACCCTTTAGTTGCCCCGGGTGTCAGGTGCACACAACAACTCCAACCCTCTCCAAAAAGTCACTTAACAGGCTATTTTCAAAGCAAATTTGGTTTCTGTTGGGTTGGTTGTGGGTTTGTTTTGGTGTTTGGGTTGGGTTTTTTTTAATATATATATATATCAGCACTTCACTGCTTTGGGAGGGGAGTGATGGCTAGGCTCACCTGGAAGCACTGAGCCTCAGAGAGAGCCAGTTTGGAGTCAGTTGTCCTGTAACTAGTTCTGCTGCAGTCGTGGTGGCCACAGGTCCGTGCTGGCTCACACACGCAGCGATTCCCTGGTCTAAGCTCGTATTTAAACCCAGCTCTGCAACCCTTCTGTCTGGCCCCTCTGTCAAGACTTGACGGGATGGTACCTTGTTTCAGAACCCAGCCAGGCTTGCAGGGGGTTTGTTTTGTTAAGTTTTGTAGAAATTTAGTCTCTGTATGTAAATTTGGAGGATTTTTTTTTTTTAAAGAGGATAATTATGGTAATCTTTGATTCTATATAAGGAGTAATATTGATGTAATCGGAGCTGTACTGTATTGGAAACGCTTCAGTGCCTGTTTGGGGTTTTCTTGTCTCATATGGACTATGGATTTTATTTTTTTGAGGAAAGAAAAAAAAACTATATGTGAGTCTTTCTTTGTGTATTCTTCTTTTTTTTTTTTCCTTCTTTCTTTTTACTACTGCCTGCTGGTCAGTTTCCAACAACCATCAGAAAAGGTTCACAAGATCTGTCCCAAATACCTCACCCTCCATGCAGCCCTGCCTCTGCTCAGGAATACCTCACACACACACACACACACATACCCCAATCCACTGCTGGCTCACCCCAGCACCCCCAGGCCAAAATCACCATTACTCATCGCCCGCTGCTGCCGTCCCCCCGCACACACACTCCCCTGCTCCTGGGTTTCTCCCTCTCATCCTCTCACCATCAGTTTTGTGTGTGTTTCTCAAGGCTGGAGTTACTGTCAGTCTCATTAAAGCTTTTTCTGTCTTTTCTTCTACTTTTCTTCTTTTATCTTTTTTTTTTCTTTTTTTCTTTTTTTTTTTTTCTGGACTTTAAATAAATATTTAAAACTGAGGCAATGAAATGGGACTGGTGTGGGGTTTTTTTTCAGTTCTTTATGGGAAACTATGTGGGTGAGAGGTGCAGAAACAGCCCATGGGTGCCACTGTTGGTGCAAGAGCCCCAACCTCCCCCAGAGAACCCATCCCTGTGCCCCAAAATCTTCCTCTAGTTGCGGTCACACAGCACCTGCTTTGGCAGGGGGGTTGGACCCGACGATCTCTTGAGGTCCCTTCCAACCCCTACGATTGAGTGAACATGACCTGCCCAGCCCTCAGCACGATGCTAAACACAGGGCAAGGCTGGGATCCCGATGGTACCTCGCTGCCCTGCCAGCCTGCTCCCCATCCCCATCCTGACATGGTGCCAGAGGAAAAGGACAAGCAAAAGGCAAGGAAAAATCCAACTGAGCTGATCTTTTTCCCTGCCGAAGCCCAAACCACATCTCAATTGCTCCAAGCTGATGGTGAAACCTGACTTTGTGCTTAGGAAGGCTCCCAGCCCCAGCCCAGCCTCGGATTAGAACCTCGTGGCTGTCCCCGCTGCTGCAGGCAGCGCGCACACCGGACACCCCGTGGGGGCTGGAGTCAGTGGAGGGGGACATCAGGGTCTCCCCACCCCCACCCCACCCTGTGACACAGAGCTGCAGGAACTGCCTCTGCTGGTCCCAGGTTGCATCAGGGGCAGCGGGAAGGGTCAACGCCGTGTTTACTCTCCCCACGCTGCGTCCCTTCCCGGATGGAGGGGCCGAGGGACACCCCCACCCACCCCAGGCATGGCAGGGCAGCTGGGTGACGGTGCCAGGTCAGCTTTGGCAGCGCCTTAGCACCAGCATGTTCGGGGCTGCCCGTCTCTCACGTGAGCCTGGCATTCCTGAGAGCGCTCCCTGTGCTCAGGGGAAAAGCAAACATGTTCACCGAGCCTGTGCATCCACTTAATCACAGGGAGAGAGAAATCACTGTTAGATAAAGACCATTATTTAAGTCACTCGATGTCTGAGCCCATTGCACTGCTTGTCCCCTCCTGTGTCCCCCCCCAGACAGCATCTACTAAACAAGTCCCTACCCGGCAGCATTGCGGGTACCTCAGTTAACCAGTGATGTGCCCCAAAGGGCACCCCAGCACTGCAGGGCTGGGCTGAGACCAGCTGCAAGCACCATGAGGCCACCAGCATGCTGGAGTTCAGCTGGAAAGGGAAATACACCTTGCCACCCCCATTCCCTTAACCCCCCCGGCCCAAATTTCATGGTGTCACAGATCCCACCAAGCTGCTTCAGGCTGTCTCAGGCACTGCGGCAGGATGGGCCATGGCTGGGGAGCAGAGGGAGATGGGGGGTGGGGGGTGGGGTTTGGTTTGTTTTTTAAATGGTGCAGCTTATCAGAGATTGGCAGGCTGGTTTGGGTTGGAAGGGACCTTCTAAGGTCATCTAGTCCAACCCCCTGCAGTGAGCAGGGACATCTTCAGCTAGATCAGGGTGGTCAGAGCCCCATCCAGCCCAGCCTTGAATGTCTCCAGGGATGGGGCATCTCCCATCTCTCTGGGAACCTATTCTGTGGCTCAGCACCGTCATGGTGAAAGGCTGTTTCCCTTTACCAGCCTGAATCACCCCTCCTTTAGTTCAAAATCATTGCTCCCCCTCCCAGCCCTACTGCCCCCACAAAAAAAGTCTGTCCCCATCTTTCCTACGAGCCCCTGTTAAGAAAAGCCACAATCAGGTCTCCCGGGAGCCTTCTCCTCCCCAGGCTGAACAACCCCAGGTCCCTCAGCCTGGCTTCACAGCAGAGGAGCTCCAGCCCTCAGATCACCTGCCAGCAGCCCCATGGCTTTCCTGCACCGAGGAATCCCAGCTCGTATCGGCGCTAACCCCCCCGTGCACACTGACCAGCAGAGCCAGCAGCATCCCCATGCTCCCCAGCCTAATTTTGCCCCACCAAGAGCACACATGAAGCCCAGCACCAGCTCCACGCCCCAGCAAGGATCAATGCAGACCCAAAGCCCTCACAGCCCTGCGGATGAGCAGCCACCACTCAACCATGGCCCCAGGGATTGAGCTGCCCCATGGAGGAAAACCACATCCAGGGAACATTCGGTGCCCCCGGGGCCCAGCTCACAAACACACCTGGAGCCAGCCGAGCGCTTCACCAGGCACCCACTAAATTAATTGCAGTTTCCAAAAACAAAAGCCTGTCCTGGTGAAACATGGAGCTGGTTGGGGTTGGGTTTTGGGGTTGGTTTTTTTTCTCCATATTTTTTGCTGGAGAAATCCAAGCTTTTGCAAGTTTAACTTCCTCCACCTGCTATTGCTTCATGCCTGAGCAAACAGCCCGGCAGTTAAACAAGCACATCGGGGCTGGGGACGTCCAGCTGTATATAAGGGAGGGAGTCGAGCCACATCCTGACAGAGCAGAAGCAATGCTGGCCTCCCTCACCCTCCTCCTGGGGCTGCGGCTTGCCCTCGCCGCCGAGACCCCCACCTGTGCCCCACTCGTCCCGGTCACCTTCGACAATGACACCATCCCTGGGGTAAGTGCTGCCCTCAGCTGGGACACCCGTCCTCACCTTTCCTACCAGCTCTGCTTGTGGTGACGGGGCCAGGAAGAGGTTAGGAACCTGACTGACAGCTACAGCTCATCTCACTGCCTGCCCACGTTCCTCTTCACAACCCACTCAGGCTGCCGTGCCCAAGCACGGGGACGCAGGGACTGGGTGAAGCCTGGCAGCTCCCCAACTGTAAATTCGTGAGCAGGCTCTTCTGGGAGGAGAGCTCTGCTTTCCATCTGTCCCTGCAACCCAGGCTGGGCAGCACCATCCCCAGAGCTTCGCTGGGAGGGAGGGTTTCAGCCCTCCAAGTGGGTCATGAGTCCCCAGCCACAAAACCCCTCAGAGCACAAAGAGGTTTTAGTCCCTTGGGGATGTTTAACAGGAGAAGAGCACCAAGAGCTGGGCACAGAGCAGGAGGCACATGGCTGCAGGCTGGGCATGCCGGGAGCTGGAGCATCACTACACCAGGGAGGGGACAAACCCAAGAGCCCCTCTCTCAGCCAGCATCTGGGGTGCTGGTGGCCTGGGGATGGCAGGGCACAGAGGTTGCTTTCACTCACGCAGTGCCCATGGGTGAGGGCAGCAGAGCCCTCCCCACCCCCTAACCTTTCCCTGCTCCCCTCCTCTCCACAGATCCTGGGACACTGGACGTACATTGTCGGAGCCTCCAAGTACCCACCTCACCTGGAAGAGCTGAAGGCAGTGAAGTACGCGACATTCTCCTTTTCTCCTGGCAGCCACGAGGATGAGCTCGATGTCACCGAAACCATGAGGCTGTAAGGATGGGGATTCACCCCCTTACCCTGCTCCCCCATCCCCGAGGGCATTTCCACCCACTGGTACCAGTCTCAGGGCTGAGACACCCCCATAGATTTGGGGTTGGAGAGCAGCTCTGACAGATGTGTTTCAGCTCTGCAGCCCAGCTCAGGTTCGGCAGGTTTGGGGGTGGGGGCAGCATGGGTCCCATCTGACCTCTCTGCCCCACAGGAATGAGACGTGTGTGGTGAAGAACACCAGCAAAATCCAGATCCTTTGGCACAACTCCACCCTGGTGCATGGTAAAGCCCTGGAGGGACTGGGGAGTGGGGGTGGAGGGGGAGGGTGCACACCATAGCTCCAACTTGCACCCTCCCACTTCTGCTCCCCTGGTATCCAGTACCTCAGCGACACCTGGACATTTTACACCTAAAAACATGTCGGGGGTGGGG
>VZTU01030148.1:1714251-1756618 GCA_013400835.1 Zapornia atra
TCCTGGTGGGTGACAAGTTGCCCATGAGCCAGCAGTGTGCCCCAGGGGCCAAGGAGGACAATGGGGTCCTTGGGGGGGGGGGGCATTAAAAGGAGCGGGGCCAGCAGGTCAGAGGAGGTGATCCTCTCCCTCTGCTCTGTCCCAGTCAGGCCCCATCTGGAGTATTGTGTCCAGTTCTGGGCTCCCTGGTACACAAAAGCCAAGGATCTCCTGGAGAGAGCCCAGCAGAGGGGTATGAAGATGATTAAAGGCCTGGAGCATCTCCCCTGTGAGGCAAGGCTGAGTGAGCTGGAACTGTTCAGCCTTGAGGAAAGAAGCCTGAGAGGGGATCTGATCAATGTTTATCAATATCTGAAGTGTGAGACACAGGGGGAAATGGCCAGCCTCTTCTCAGTGGTCTGTGGGGACAGGACAAGGGGAATGGCCTCAAGCTGGAGCACACGCAGGGAGTGACAGGTTGTTTGAAGAGCCAGAGCAGCTGACCCAGCAGAGAAGGTGGCACAGCCAGGGTCCCACCCCACAGACTTTGCTGGTCCAGGGAGGGGTCTCCACTCTCCTGACCCTCATCCCCCTCTTCCCCTTTCTCTCTCCAGAGGTGACCAGTGTCTCACCAACAACTCCACCTACTTCAAAACCACTGATGGCAACACCACGCTGGTGCAGCACGGTGAGCAGCCATCAGGGTTATTGCCCAGCCTGGTTTTGGGAGGGGCTGAGACAGGCAAAGGGCCCATGTCGATGTTTTACATCATCTGATGCATTTTAGGGCAACGAAGTGGGTGAAGGGGCTGGGACACAATTGTGATGAGGGGTGGCTGAGGGAACTGGGGCTGTTCAGCCTGGAGGAGGCTCAGGGGAGACCTTATTTCTCTGTACAGCTCTGTACAGGAGGCTGTGGTGAGCTGGGGCTCAGCCTCTTCTTGCAGGTAATTAGTGATAGGATGAGATTGAATAGCTGCAAGTTGTGCTGGGGAGGGCTCAGGTTAGAAATGAGGAGCAATTCCTTCTCAGAAGGAGCAGTTGGGCATTGCAATGGGTTGCCCAGGGAGGTGGTGGAGTCACCATTCCATGGGATGTTCAAGGAGAGGTTGGATGAGGTACTGAGGGACATGGTAAAGGTGAGGGGGACGGTTGGACTAGATGATCTTGTAGTTTTTTTCCAAACTCAATGATTCTGTGATGTTACTCCATTTGGATCCTCAGTGGATCCAAGCAGCTCCTGGACCACCCCAGGTCAAAGCCCACACAGCAATGCTGGGCAGGGAAGGAGCCCACCTCCTGTGTGGCGTTAGTTCCTCATCCTTGGCGGGGGGAAAGTGGGAGCGTTTATGGCCCATTTCGGCTCTCAACTCATTTCCTCCTCTCTGAGGGAAGAGGGTGAGACATTTGGGGTGGGAACTGCAAACCCCAGAGCCAGAGTGTGCACTAACCCAGCCAAGTCAGCATGGCTGTGGCCAGAGGAGAGTTTCTCCCCATTTTTACAGCCCCCACCCCACCTCCAGTGCGAGGTTGGGCACAGCATATCACGACACTGGGACAGAAACAGGGTGGCTTTGGCTCCTGCACGCCCCAAGCCCGTGTTTAATAAACACAATTCAAACCCAGAGCCAAAGGACTCACAGCACGCCGGGTCCCAGGGGCTGTGGGCACTGCCCCTACCTGGCTGTGCTTTATCCCTGCCACAGCACAGAGCACCCGAATATCGCAGCCATTCCCAACCCCAATTCTGTTCTCTTGAAGCCAAGACCCATCAAACCCTGGGGATGCTGATGAACCTCAGCTCTGAAGATGTTTTACTCATTCAGTACCAACTGCAGAGGGAAAGGATGTATTTGGGACTGTATCTCTACGGTATGCAAACTCCATCCCAGGGGAACCTAAAGCTGTCGTGGCACACCAAAACACACACATAAAATTACCAGCTCCCACCAGGCAGCACCTTGGCTTTGCCAACAGCTGGTGATTTTTCCTAGGCCACTGCCCCAGGGGTCACAGGGGTATTTACACTTCAGACTCTGAGAAGGCTTCCCCTTGCCCATCTGAGCTGCAAAGCAACTGCTCAAAAGGGAGTTCCAAGTACAGAAAGCTGCCACCACTCTCAGCCTTGGTCTGTCCTGATGCCTCAGCAGCATCAGACCCCCCGCACAGACCCTCCTGGAGTTAAGAGAGCAGAGGGTTGGAGGTGATGCCTGGGGTTCCTTTAGGTCAGGCTGAGAGACCCTGGGGAGGTCACCACTGCAGCAAGCATGGGTGGGAGCATGGGGAAGAGGGGCAGGAAGGGCAGGGACAGGTCATGAAGGGCCATGCCGAGGCCCCTGGCAGACGCTGCTTCTTTCACAGCCCGGGACCTGAACGTGAGCACAACCCTCCGGGCAGAGTTGGAGCATCAGGCCAGGCGCCTGGGGCTGAGGGCAGAGGAGATCGTGTACGCGCCCTGGAGAACGGTACGTGGCTGCTCAGCTGGGGGCGAGGGTCAGCAGAGCCACCCCAGCACCCACCCTGGGCAGGGGGGCTGAGACCCCCAGGGCTGTAGGTGAAGCCACAAAACTGGGTCTTGGGGAGAGGCTGTGGAGTTGCTGGAAGTGACTCGGGACTGAGCAAAGGCAGGTTTGCTTCAACAGTGATGGGGGTTGAACAAGCTGCGAGTGGGGTGGGGTGGGGAAGCCCCCAGCCTCTCTAGACCCTCTTAGACTTACCATCAGACAGAGGGGAAAAGAAAGATACTTCTTCCTTCAGTAAATTCTCTCCTGCTGGTGCACTGGGGGTTTTACTTACCCCATTGTCACTGTTTTGGAAGGAGCTGTGTGAAGTGAAAGAAACGGATAAAGGAAATCACCTGTGTGCAGAACCCACAGCCACAGCATCACCTCCTCCAGGTACCCCCAGCCTGGGACTGTGGGTAACTAACCTCACTTAGACAATAAATGCCTTCCTCACACCCACTGCGTTTGGTTGGTGAGACACTCGGAACGGGGGGGTTCTGGAGAGATCAGAACTGGGTCTTGCAAAGAGGAATCCAGCACCCGATTTACCTTGTGTGCCCTCCATCTGGGAGCTGGGAAGAGTCAGCCATGGGGATAACGAGACAAGGTGACACGTGGAAGGGTTTTTTCAGCGCTGACTCAGCCTGCTCAGCTTCACGCCAAGCTGGCAGAAGAGCTCCACTGCTGCCGAAATCAAGCAGTAATAGAGGCTAACCAGGAGAGGGCAATCATTAACTATTTTAAAGGAGCGTGCCAAGGGTTCGATGAGTAACTGGAACAGAGGAGGCTGAAAATTTATCTCTAACCGCACAGCTCGAGAGGAGCTTCGCTAGAAGCCACCACCCAGTTCTCTGGAAAGCGGCGCGACTGCCAGACAGACATACGTAGCCCAGCTGGGACAGACGTTCCTGCCCAAACCCTTTGGGCTGGGTGAGAGCTTCCAGATAACATTCATCCCTGGAAAGGTTTGCACCACAGTATGACAGCATGGAGAAATTAACCTCCTGCCTGGGAGGGAGGGGTGCTAACCCAGTGAAAAAAGGCCGGGTCTCCTCATTTCCCAGTAATCTTGGCAGCCCGGAGGCAAGAAAATCCAAGATCCACATGGCTTTTGGTGTCTCTGGGACACCCAGCACTCAGGAGGCACCTCCCACACCCCTGTATCACACCCCCAGCCCAGAGGGAGGAAAGCAGGGTCGCACGGTGTCTGTGGGAGCAGGGCCAGTTTGAAAAGAGACTGCTTTAGCTGCATGCTGGGGAGGTAATTCAGGCTCAGCTCTAAGCTAGTAATTGAACTCAAAATATCTCCCCTCCTTAAAAAGGAAGCAAAGGAGAAGAGGCAGAGGGGACAGGGAAAAGCCAGCACCCTGCTCCCTGCAGCACCTGTGTGCGCTGTCCCTCCAGGTACCATTCCTGGGCAGCGTTTGCATGAGCCTTTGGCCCAATTCCTGGAGGGAAAAGGTCAAGTCCAGAAGATTCCCTCCTGGCCTCAGGGCACAGGTACCTGCCAGCCCTTGCTTCAGACTTTACCAGCTCATGACACAAAGTGTAACCCCCCGGGGTCACAGGGCAGGCAAGGGCAGGTGATGCTGCTGGCAGCTTTGGGCACCACAGTCCAGAGCACGTCCTTGAGCGTCTCAGGCAACCAAAGCTGTGGCTTGGATTACAAGGACCCAAACTTTATGAGCAGAGTTATAGCTAAAAAACCACCCTTGAATTACCATAAGAGGTGTAAGGAACCAACAAACCCAGCCCAGCCCCTGTGGCAAGCTTTGTTAACCAAACGAGAGGCCACTTGCTCTACCAGCCCCAGTTCCTGGGTGACCTTCAAAGATAGCTCCTGGTTGGTTTCTTGTTTAAGAACTGCACAAAGCCTTTCTTTTTAAAACCCCACATGCCAGGTTCCTTCAAGGGCATAAACCAGGTGCTGAGTTTCCAGCTTTTCAGGGAAACTCACTTATTCAAAGTGCATCACAGATGAGCAAAGTCCAGCTGACACCCCAGAGACAGGGGAACGGTACCTGAACATCCCCAACATCACAACCATCAGCCTTGGTCTCAGGTTTGCTGGGTTTGCCCTTAGGGACTCCTCACAGAGAGCATTATTCCCAAGGAGAATTGTCCCAGAAAGAGTCTGGCTACAAAGAGCACCACTAAAGCACACCGAGAAGGATGCAGACACTGGGATCTCTTTGACAGACCTTTATTAGCAGACTGTTCCCTACATGAAGAATCCAAGTTAGATTTGCATTATAACAATCTGTGGTTACAGCTACAAAGATGGTTGTCATTTTGCATTGATTTTTGCATTCTGATATTCATATTCCCATTAGGCCACACTGGTAGGAAGGAGCCACTGCAGAACGTGTGATAGGTCTCAAGAAGGGGGGGTGGGAAAAAATCATATCATGAGTCCAGGTTAGATTTCCACATGGGTAAGTACTGACAGCACCAGCTGGTCAAGGCAGAGCCTCACCTGGAAGACTCTCCAAGAACCATCAAAATGTTGTCAGCCAAAGCAGTGGCTGCTGAGTGCTGGGAAATCCTGCTCCCAGAGCAGGAGGCTCTGCTGATCCAGCCCCAGAGCACAACTGCAGCCGCTTGTCTCCAAGTGCAAGTTTCCTTCCATCTCACTGGAAACTTGCATTTTCTTCAGTCCCTGAGATTTCTCCCCTCCCCCCTCACCAAAATAACTCCCCAAGATCGCTCTCAAGTAACCATTGTGACACCCAACATACTCAGACCTTCTACTTCCCAACTTCAGCCATCCTTCAGCCGCACACAGAGGCGATTCCGAAATAAGGCGAGCCTCACTGTGCACCCCCTCCCCTCCTCCTGCGGTACTGCTTCCTCACCACCTCCCTTCTCTCCTATGGCTTCTTGCTACAGAATTTCTCTGGGCTGAGGTCCTCCAGCAACACCCCCAGACGTGGGAAAGGCAGCTCGAGCCCCAAAGGGAAGGTACACGAGAGGCCTTCGCAGCCCTCCCCACGCCTCAGCTGTGCGATGTGAGAGAACAGATAGAGAACTTTTGAAAACAGGAGAAAACACGAGCACAGTAACAATATTTAAACAAGTCTATAAAAATAGTCTGACATAACTCTGTTCAAATAAATACAAAATAAATATGCTTTAAGCAGTAAAACAGTGGAATGCAACGCTGGTCCGTTTTGCCCAAAATAAAAAGGTGGATGAGGATCTCCCAGGCCTCAGAAGCCAGATCCTATCAAGTAGCCCATAATGCAGTCAGAGAAATTTTAAAGCCATCTCTTTCCCTTAGCCTTGTGAAAAGCACCCTTTGAAAGAAAAGCAAGCACATCTTCAAGACTGAAAGCTCACCTCTCCCAGCGACAACCAGCCCCTCTCCCTAACACCCCTCCCACAGCAAACATCCCTCCTCCTGACTTGGGGACTCCATCCTGCTAATGCAAACCTGAACATCGATCTACAACGAGGTCTAAAGAGATAGATAGCAGCGTAGGCACGGGGTTTGGAAAAGGTCCACCAGCTATCCTCGGCACCAGGCAGAATGGAATTCAGAGGTCCATGCAACGCTGCACAGGGGCTCTCATGTCGTGCTGGGAGCACAACTGCACAGGAGCTGTGAAATAATTGTCTTTTGTTCACTAAAGCCATGCATCGAGGTGCCGGTCCACCTGGGGCTCTCCTACCTTCCCCCTTCCAAGCCCCTGTTGAGTATAACACAAGCCAATCCCGGCATGCAAAGGATACAGGCGTGCAGGCTCTAGTCTGCTGCTTCTGTTAGTAAGTGCATCTTGTTAGTGGGTTTATGAGACACACTTAAACCTATAAAAAATAAATAATCCTAATTCTTCATCAGGCTGGCCTAAGCAATCTTCAGCCTGACCGGACAAACCACTGCCCACCAGCCCTCAAAACCAGTATAGTTCAAAGTTACATTTCATGTCAAGTCTTGGAAGCAGAACATGAATGTCTCCTACCCAAAGGAATATATGTAAACATAAGAACAAGCCTGGTGTGGCAGCAGCTCCTACACGAGGTTTGTACAAATTTAAACGATGGGTAGGAAGTCGAACAACTGAATGGAAAAAGCAGCTCTCTGAATGGAAAAAGAAGCTCTTTCAGCAAGTCAGAAGGTGCTCATCTGCAGGCAAACAGCTCTGTACAGGCAACACGCTGAACGCAGAGCTGTTACTCCAGCCTCTGCTACTCTGCCATGCTGCTGGGAACTGACCTCAGCAGCTTGCGCCTAAAGATTCTCCCGGGAGTTTGCCTCCCAGTGTCCCAAAAGGCCCAACAAAAAGGACCACGTGATGGTTTATGTGGAGCTCTGAGTAGCAAGATGGCAAAGGACACCAGATCCTCCCCTCTCCCTTACTGACTCACAAACTATCCGAGTTTTCACAGCTTTGCTTAGTCAGCTTAGTGTCAACACATTCACAGAATGAGAGATGGCTATACGTCTTGGGATCGCACCCCAAGATTTCAGAGTTCAAAGTCCTCAGCATCTCCTGGTCACCGTGACTGCACACCCAGAGTCATCTTTAAGTTCTCATAAACCACGTAGCTGATGCTCACAGCTGGGATCACCTTCATGAAGTTCGGCGCCAGACCCCGATAAAGGCCAAATGCTCCCTCTGTCTTCAGAATGTGCTTAAACAGTCCCCTCATCGTCACTTCAGGAGCACCCTCCACTGAAGCTGCAAGAGGGAAAGCCACAATAAATAACCCAGCCTACGTGGCAATAACGTTTTTTAAGGTAACACCTGTCCCAAAGAGCAGTTCTGATTCATGTCCACAGAGCAAAGGTGCTTCATTGAGGGCAGCATCTAAATTCTCAGCTGCGCTGCACATCCTAGCCATTTCCCCAGACAGCTCTGCAGATGCTCTTAGCCCAAAGCTCCTGATGTGAGCAAAACAGACCCTCTGTCCTAGAGGTGCTCAGCCCCAGACACTAAGGGCCGCACAAAGTCCACTGTCCTCTTACAGCATGGCAAACAGCCTGCTGTTCTGCTGGACAGGCCAGCTAAGGCTGCTGTCGCAATGTTTGCTCCAGACGACCTTTCACCTGCTCAGAGACCATGACAGAAGATCCCACCGTTCCCAGAAGTTCTCACCTTGGGCCTGCATACGTGTCCTCACGAGAGCCAGTGGGTAACTGGCAAGCTGTCCACAGGTACTGGAGATGGTGCCACAAGCCAGCAGGACAAAGACTCCAGGGTCAGCACTGTTGACAGCATAGCGCTGCAACCAGGCATTTTTTAGTGTCTGGAAGGAATAAGCAAGATGTTAGCAGTGAAGAGGAAACCAGGAGACTATCACATTACAGAGAAGATCTCACGGAAAGGCCCAAAACGCTGTGTACAAATTCAGCCAGAAGCTCCAGGCTTCTCAAAGCTGTTGGAGCTACTGTAGTGCCCAGGCAAAAAATAAGCCCTCCTTGAAATTTTCTGCCACAACTTTCTCATTAAAAAAAGGACAGGTAAGGGACAGTACATGATGTTGACTAGGAAAGGAGAATCATTGTACCGAATTATCGTTTGGGCCATTCTGGCTAAAAATCCTTTTGTGTCCCTTAAGGCTGATCAGGAAAGCTTTGAAAAATTACTTAAAACTCCTGCAGTAACTGACATGTGAGGCAGCGATGAAAGCTACACAAGCAGCACAGCACTACAAAAGGTTAAAGGCTCCATACCTCATAGACTGCCAGGTCAATGCCAGCATACGGAATGATTCCCAGCATGTTGGGGATGTAGCCTTTGTAGAAGGCAGCCATTCCTTCCTTCGAGAGGATGTTTTTGGCACAATCCAACATGCCTGAATATTGTCCTGTCTTCCTCAGAGCCATCCGTGTTTTCAGAACCTACAAGACAAGAACAAACACCATGAAGGCCTACAGGAGAATCAAGAGCAGAAAAACATATCGATAACATCACTCTTAGGATGGGCAGGACTACAGCAGGCATCACACGACCAGCATTACCTGGTATCACCTCTGAGAATTCATTAAGCTATTGCAGAGGTAGTGTTCTACCCATCTATTTGCCCCTGAGGACCTTGCCATGCACCCTCCCACCCGAGGGTCAGCCACCCGCCTCACCTCCATGGGGTAGATGCTGCTCTGTGCAATGGCCCCAGCCAGAGAACCAGCCAACAGCCGCTCGTGAATCCTCAGCATTTCTTGGTCGGTACCAATGAACCGCTTGATCTGTGGAAGCCAAAACAGACATTGACCCTCGACGACTCATCTCAGCCTCTTTCCCTCTCAGCTTGCTTCTTCCACAAACCCTTCCGCGGCCCGATTTGTCTGTGCCCTTTTACTCACTTGCTCATAGGCCATGAACTTAATGGCAGATTCCGGTGCAATCTTCAGCACATTGATGCCATTCCCTCGCCACAGTGACCTTGGTCCCCCCTCTCGGATCATCTGAGTAAAACCGCCAACGATGCACATGTTGTTACTGCGGGAGGCATGAACCTGGGGGAGAGAGAGCATGAGCTTGGATTAGTTCCAGTCCTGATTACGACAGTGCTACGTTTTTCTGTAATCCAGGGACAAAAGGGCGCTTTTCTATTTACCCAGAGGTTTGCCAAGGCTTTAATCCCTTCCAAATAACTTCTACAATAGGAAAGCAAGCTGCTTTCCTTCTTTTTTGCGAAGTCTAATGTTAACTAATGAGTCTAATCGATATCTCCCACTGGAATGGGAGGAAAGGTTAAATAGGCAACTCCTGTACCTAGCTCGAGATCAGGGTAAACTGCTCTGCTGGCTCCAGAGCAGGTACAGTGACAAAGCAAGCTAAAATCAAGATCTTGCAATCTCTTTCTAACACTGATAATAGTGAGTACCAGCTCTGCCAGCTGACCACCACATCCACATCAACTCTCATGACCTCAGGATCTCTCAGGGGAACACGGAGCTTGAACCTGTTTCACCAAAACCCAAGCTCTCCAGCACTCTAAACCCCAGGGCTCTCACTATTGATAGCTGTCACATGTCTACCTCCCAAAAGCTTCTCTGTATTTTTTCTAGGCAATGAAGAATAACATTTTAACATGACTTTGGTCATCCAAAGAATCCAAAAAGCTTTCAGAAATACCAATATAGGAGCAATGAGATTGGTCCTTACCAAAGTGCTGTACTCCACTACTATCATCTCCAAAGCATCTCATTGCAAGAATGTTAAAGGAATCTGCCTGGGTATTCAAACAAACTGGAATTGCTCTATCATACCTGCATGAGCACTTTCAAGCGGTCCAAGGGAGCTGTGCAGGTTCTGGACACGGCACCTGCACCTCCACCTGCAACCAGATGTCTCCACCACATCCCTGTCTGCCTCTCTTCCACCGTGAACTCATCAGGGACGGTCAAATTCTCTCCTACATCAAAGATCTGCAAGAAGCATAAGGTGTTGAGAAACGTTTCATCAGCTGGTGATCTTGACCAAGTTTTATGGCTCTTTATCAGCACGAAGTGCTGAAGTGCTAGATAAGCTGCTGACTGGGAATAAGCCTATCTACAGCCATTAACTGAAGTGTCTGGCCACAGGAACTGCTGCTGCACAAGGGGAACAGTCCCAGTTAAGAGATTTCTGTCTAAGGAGCTGGCAGCTGCTGAATGTTTGTCTGCATTAAAACACTGTGGTGGATCGGAGTAAGGAACAAAATGACCCACTGCGGGCAGCTGCATGGCAAAAGAGCTGGACCTCTCTGGAACCTTCCGAGCTCGCAGCCAGTTTCACCTCGTTACATGCTATTTACACACGCTGAAATGTCTCCAGGAGGGACGGCTGCCTGTCAGATCAGTTTCTAGTCTTAACAGGTCCTGAACCAGCAGGGACTGGCCACTGGTATGAGCGCTCAGCGGTGCAAGCCAAGGGAACACCTTCATCCTCGTGCAGCTGTTATCACCTACGCTAGAGGCTGCAGAAGCCGAGCCAGTGATAGGTGGCAAGATAACAGGTCAGGACAGGAAGCCACTGGGCTCCCAGGGCTACAAGGCATCTACTGAACCATGGAGAGAAAGATGGAGACTGCAGATAGCAGCTCCCAGGGGTCAGGACTGACCAAGCAGCAGGGGAAAGAGTGGGATCTGTTACGGAGGAGCCGTTTCTCACCGTGGAGTGCTTCCAGTACAGGATGATTTCAGGAATGTTCTCCACTGGGTGCAGCAGGTGATAGTCTCGCCACTCATTCCAATCAATTGTCATTGTCCCATTTTTATCCATGCTAAAAAGATTTATCATTAGATGAGTACAGACTCCCACTGGGTGACAAATTCTCCCTCCCCATCCCTTTGATTATTCAGGCCTACGCCAAAAAAAGCTTTGCAAAAGCAACTACTGAAAGGCTCTAAAGAGACACAAGACAAAGCTAGGAAACCCTGAAGAGAGATAGTGGGCTCCCTTTTTCCTCCCCTGTCTCCCCTTTAACTGACCCACAGGAGTAGCTGCACCCCCTCCTACCAAACTTAGGCCAAAATAACTGACACTGAAGGGAAAATAATACTTACTAGGTGACAGGACCCCAGAAGTGTCCCGTCCTTATTCTGACACACAGGCAAACACACAGAGGGGAGGTAGCAGAGGAAAGAGAGGAAAAAAACAGCACAAATAAGTGGTTGTTAACACGTTAGTGCCACATGCATAAAGCACTCAGCATTTCCAAAGAGCAACTGCACAGTCCCTCTCCAAAGCAGCAAGCTCCGGGCAGCAGGACAACCAGACAAGGATGCAAGTCAGCTCAGGTGCAAGCACTACCCCACAGCAGGTCAGTAAGGGAAAAGATTCTGACAGGAACTCTCCATAATGCACCACGATGTTAAAAGTGTCAATCGATGGAAGAAAAACAAGAAATAAAGAAAAAAGAAGAGCAATAGGCAAAAAAGGGAGGAGCTGAAGTGTCTGGGAAGCATTTGCAGGGTAGAAAGAGCGGATGGATTTGATATCCCTACATGTCCTTCTAATCCCTTAGCAGTAAAGCAGAACCAGCTGAATCCTCACCTCTTCAGTATCTTCTCGGCCTGCTGTTCTGAGATCTTGACTCCCAGGTCACGAAGAGACTGTACGATCTCCTGGGCATCAATACGGCCTGCAAAGAGAGCCAGGGAGCTCAAGTACACCTGTTACAAGCTAGCACATGCACTAGTCTGTTCACCAGCATCAGAAAGGTGTTTACCATCATTCTTCTTGTCCAAACTCTTGAAGACCAGCCTCAGCTTCTTTTCATGATCTTGGAGATAGTGAACAAATTCTTCAAAATCCAGCTGTCCATCCAGGTCCTTGTCTCCAGCCTTCACAATTTTCTGTTCAGGAAACAAATCAAAAACAGTCAGTGCCTTTGTTCATGCAGACAGGTCTGCCCCTTCTTCCACCATACATAATTTTCTATGGGACTTTGACTTTTACTCCAAAAAGCAGCTGAAGTACTATAATGATTCCTCAAAAGAAATTTGAGCAAAGTAGTTGTGTAGAAGAGTCACCTGATTCTACACAACTGTTTCCGCAAGTTTGTTACACAGATGAAACGCCTCATGCTTTTATCAGGGATACTCTGTTACTATCACATGTCTAATCTCAGTCCTGTTGTCTTGATTACCCCCTTACAGAGCCCCGGTGAAGGTTCTTGAACCAAGTGTGAGGCAACAGATTCACATGAGTGAATCATAAAACTTCGAGTAATAAAAAAGCCTGAACAGGAGAAGGAATTCCATGCTTGCTGTGATCCTTAGAGAAGTCAGCTCCCTCTGGCAATAACTAACTCCAACCAGAAAAAGCCTGCCCAGCTCTAGTGGACACAGCCAGAGGTAAAAACCCCTGTGAACTGGTTTAGGCATCCTGGAGCGATGTGCTTTAATTATACGAGTTTCCATGAGATGCACACAGAATAAGAAAAGGTTCTCAGTAGGACAAACCTAAAATCAAGATCTGACTCTGTGCCAGACATCTAGGACAAGGTAAATGACTAATTAACTCGTTGCATGGGGCAACAGCATATGGACTGTCCTATCTAAACACACGTGGATACTTGTTGACAGGAAAGGTGATCTTTGGATTGCAAGAATGTGGCTCAGGGAGTTCCCGTTCCCCTTCTTGTTCAGTCACCTGCCTTTGACAACCTGGAAGTCTTTTACAACATGAATCAGTCAGCAGCACTACAAGGTGTGTGATTCAGTGTACAGCATCACCCCAATTTTTGTTGTAGTTCTTGTAACACTTATGCCAATGGCAGGTGGGTTGTTAAGGAGGATGGGGCGGAGATCAAACACTCAGTTAACCCTCTGTTCACCACTACTCTGTTCAGTATTTAGGCTTCAGAGGCAACAGGCAAACCTAAGGTACTGTGGTATGTCTTCACCAGTCCCCTCCGTAAGCCTCAAGTCTTCATGTCAATGCCATTTTACAGGACTGCAATACTTAATACTTCACTAATTAATTTTTCACACCCCACCAAGCACTGTCACTTCAGCCCTAACACTACAAGGATTGTTCCTAATAATTTATGCACCTTAAATAAGATAGCTCTGTCACAGCTGCCCTGACCTTTGCGGAGTGCCCAGCCCAGTATTCTTAACCTGCAATTTATCATATGACTGTTGTAAAGTTCAGATATGACCCCACATTCAACTTGTGTGCTAAAGATAGACCAACACCCCTCGCCTGTCAGCAGATCGGCCTTCAACAGCTGAATCAGGGCTTCCCTCTGACTGGCAGCCCCCAACCAGTTGGCAGGCACTAATAATTTGGAGACACTGTAAGAGAGAAGTGACCATGCAACTGCTCCTATCCTCTCAGCATGGCCACGGCTGCCACAGAGGTATGTGATGAGCGATCAGAGCATGCAGCACCATGCCTGCCCTGCTCCACTAGCCACCTTCCTCCAGGATCACAGAGCAGAAATGCTGTGAGCCTGTCGAACACTAACCCACAACACGTGTGAAAGGTGAGAAAGCTGAGCTCCCAGCATCTCCTCCAGAGATACAGACAAGTACCTGCCTGCAGCTCTCTGCCTTTAGCAGCAAATACGAACTCTCTGTAGACAGAGCCTCTTGTTAACAGCTAAGCTGGCTGCAGACGTTTCTATGGTCACCCACACAACATGCCGTGCCTGCGGCACGCTTTGGGACCCCACGCATCTCACACCCCCGTTTGTGTGTCCACACAAAGCTAGAAAAGCCCACCCAGCTTTGCTGTCAATCATCAGTTGTTTGGCAGCCCAGTCACGAAAATCACAGCGGTAGCAGCAAGCTGAAGGCGAGGGTTGTGATACAGTCAGAGCTCTCCACAGATTCAGGGCATCTCCCTTCTGCGGCCAAGGGAAAGGCTCTTGCACAACCTCCCCCGGCTCAGCCCACTCACAGCCACCAAGCCCATCTCCGGCTCACAGCACAAACCCGCTCACCTTTACCGGGGCAAGACCTGCATCCGCTTGAGCTGACACCAGATTACAGGGCTCCGGTTGGGGTGGGGGGGAGGGTGGTGGGGGCAGGAGGAAGGGTGTTCGGGAAAGGAAAAGGAAGAGGATGTGAAACTGATTTGAGCAGACCAGTTACAGCACAGGAATTCAGAGAACACCTTTTTCTACTTAACTTCTCGTAAATTAACTGGTTTAAACTAAACACTCTTAGGGGCACTGAGATCTCATCAGGTTTGAGCCAGAAAGAATCGGAAAGAAAAAAGTCCATGCTGCTTCAGCTACCCCTGCCACGAGGCAAGAGAAACACATCCATCCCGTTCCCAGCCATTACGACACAGCAGTCTTGAACTTGCCCCCCTCTAACCAGCCACCCGGGGTGTTGGAGACCACCCCTCCACAGCTCACAAGCTCCCACCCTTTCCTCCCTCAGGGCCATACCTGCTTCCACTGGCGGTAGGTGGAGAACTCCTGGGAAGGAATGAAGAGGCTGAGTCGGAAGATGGATTTGAGCTCAGCCGGCAGACCCTTCGACTCAAAGTATTCAAACTCCGTCTGTGCCTCCCCGAACACCGGCACATACAGACAGAGGCAGAGCATCTTTCTGAGCCGGAGATGCGGCTGCCCTGCTCAGACCCACCAGGAAGGGAAGTAAAACTGACTGATTCCCTCGAGGTAATTTCAGTACGTAGTGGAAAGGAAATGCCAGCGAGTCTTATGACACATGCCTATGAGCAAAGCCGGCTCTGGTGGGATTGGCTGTTCAAGCCCTGCCCTTCTACTTAAAAGGGAAGCGGTGGCTGTACAGTCCCACCCAGCTGCCAGCAGATCGGAGGAGGCGGTGTGTTAGCTGCCTCCCATTGCTCAACACCAGGCTCCCACTAGAGAGTCCTTACATCACGCGCTCAACGCAAGTTAACTCTTACCAGGTGCCTCTTTTCACCCAAGAGGCTTTGACCAACATCTGAGATTCCCACTCACTGTTCCTTACAACCAATCGGTCCTTTCTGATCCTGTGCTCACCGCTCCAGGGATTTACATGCACAGCACAGTAAGGACCAGCCTTGATTATAACCTCTCTCACCATGTAACACAGGAGGACTCTCCCTATCTTTTCCCAAAATTCTGCCTCTAAAGCACAGCAAGCACAAGATGCCACCCACTTATTGCTGTCATACACTTTTGGGATAACCAGCTTAAACAAAAGCCACTTTTATATGGCTATTTTGCCATGCCAGAGTCGCTTGGCTTTGGCTGAAGTCCTCCCAAAACCACTTGTGCCAGCTAGGAGCAGGCAACCCCTGCATACCAATGTCTCCTTGGCAGCATGCAAGAGTTACTAATACAGGCAGCAATAAAACCTGCGGAGGGGGTTTGCCATTGTGCCGGGTACCCAGAGAACCACCAAAACCAGGGCAAGCTTCAAAACAAACCCAGTTCCTTCAAAGCCTCCTAGCTAAGCATCTATGCAGCTATTACAACAGGTTACTGGTTTTTCTTCCTCTCCTAACGACAATTAACCTCAGCAGTCGGATATGTGCTGTAACGAGAAGCGGCCGGGGCAGAACAACACTTTCCAGTTTCTACCATTTACAATTTAACCGCTTTGTAAGCAAGTTCCCGAGCTTTCATCAGGAGCAGGGCAGGCCGAGGAGGGAACGTGGCACATGCATCATTTAGTGCAGGTATAATGACAGGCTTCTGAGCATTTAGGGGAGTTTGATGTATGGGATAACGCCCAGCTCGACAGCCAGAGCACAGAGAAGTGCAGCAGGAAACAATCTGCTCAGTGAGGAATTACTGATTGCTGACATGGATTTTAAGAGAGAGTTAGAGACTTGATACTCAAAAAGGAACTATCATACAAGGATGATGCAGAAGACCACAGCCCGTAACCAAAACACAAGAATCCTGCTGCACTTGAAGTAACACAGCAAGTTTGCCAGACTGGTTTAGGCTGGCCCAGCAAACAGCCTTCCCCACCACTGCAGCCACGGCCACATTCTCTTGTGTTTGCTCTGTCGAAACAGACCTCCTGGCCAGTGCAAAGTCCAAGAAGCCTTCCTCTCCTCAGATCCTAACACACAAGGGGCCTTTGCGTCTTTACCCAGGTTATTTTGTTCTGCAGATTTAAACAGAGGCCAAGGTCTGTAATAAGGGTCTTTGTGGAGCTCCGTGTCAATCACACAAATTGGGAATATTTAATCCAGGGCTTTATTTCAAGGATTTTTATTTTTTTTTAATAGCTCACGACTCGCAGCAATTCGGTACCCTTGAGAATCGTGACCTACAACGGATTCCTACACCCTCCCCCATCACCTCACCTACCATGGCACTGCTGCTGTTACCTAACCAGGCTTAACCTACTCCCTGCTGACGTCTCTCCGCACGGAAACAGGATCTTCTCAGGGGCTCCAGATCCTCTTAAAGATCAGCTGCAGCAGCTCACTCCATGCACGCCAACAGCACGCCCCAACCTTCCCACCCAGCACGGTCTCACTGCAAGCAGCACCCTAACACTACACATCACCAGCCAAAAGCAAATGCTTCCAGCAGCCTGAATCCCAGTAGTAAGGGAATAAATGTGGCCCAGATTCGCCCCACCAAGCCTTGAGATCCTCCGTAGTCCTTCCCACGAGTTGCCAAGCATCACTATTATAGCTGCTTGGCAGCTCGGTTGCTATGCCAACATGATGCAGATTTTCCTAATAAACTCCATCTAGAGTTGGCAGCCAGAGACAAAAGGGAAAATCTGCACATTTTAGGAAAAAAAGCCCCACTGCCTACGTCAGAGGAAAGGAGAAAGGCAAGGAAGTTAAGAAAGCGGATTTTAAGCAAGGTATTAATTACAGGACGGCAAGCTAAGAAGGAAGGATAGATTACAAATGAAGTTTATACCAGCAATTCTGATTACAATGACAAAGGAAACTTAAAGAGGCATTAACGGGATTTTAGATTTCACCCAGAAGAATCCTGGTAAACCTGGAAGTACTCAAAAGCAAGATGACTCTCCAAAGCTGCAGGGATCAGTGCTGCTGGAACATGACCAGTATGGGGTCACTGCCCAAGTCCCAGCACACACAGTCTGTCATGTGTCTGTACCAGGGCTTCAGCCTGAGCTACAGACAGTATATCCCTCAGTAGCACTGGCTATTCCTGATTAAACCAAGGACAGGGCACAGAGCTCCAAATAAAGTCAGTCCTTTCAAGTCACTCCTCCCTGATATTTCATCCATCCACCAACCATCACTGCTGTGAATGAAGCCCAAGGTGTACCTATGACCTATTGAGCTCTGGTCAATGCAAAGCCAGCCTAGCTCACACCCTCCTGCACTGAAGGGTCACTAGATGGGTCTGTCTGCCTTCCACAGAAAGCTCACTTTTCTTGCCATCAGGGAAGCTGCAAACTCATTCTCCATTTTATTTATAGGATTCCATTCTTATTTAAATGCTTCAGAAGTTACCAGTTTCAACTGGTAACCCTGCCATTCCAGCGCTAACCTTTCCAAGTCATTTGTACTCTTCTAGGCATCCGCTTCATCACCGGTTTACTACATCAGCTCCAGAAGGTACCTCCCAAAGAATGGGAAGATGCAGCCATACAAGGAGCAGGAAAGTACGCTGTTTAATTTTGAATTTACTTTGCTAAAAAAGTAAGTCTCTAAAAATATCAAGTGCCAGGGAGCGTCACAGTCACATAGCTAAAGTCCTCCTCCCCAGGCAAAAAGCTTTCTGGGCAAGTACACCGGAGAGAGAACTGCTACTGCCCCAAGTTTTCACTAGGTCCTGCTGACTTGGTATTTTTTAATTTATGGAAACTAGCTTATAATTAATTGTGCAGTACAGAAAGTCCTCACAAAGCACAAACAAAGAGCGTGAAGTGGACAAAGGAAGTGGGTTAATCATTTAAGAGACCCCATTAAAAAGCTGCAGGCAGCCAAGGCTGTGCAAGGGGAAGGAGGGGAAGGATAGAGGCCGGGGAAGGCAGACGACACTCTGTGGTGTCTGACATAAAGGTAAGCAGGAAAGGTGACCTGTTCCACTGACAACACACAGATCCAAAGTTACAAGTCCAGATGGTGACATCAGGGGCAGATCATACCTCTCTCCTGTGTACACACACCCAGGGGCCAACACATCACATCTGCAATCAGGGGTTTTTTCCTCCCACATCTGTAGAAACAGCCTCATGTTGCAGTTGTTACTTTCAAGCAAGGATCCCAGCAGAAACACATCAACTGCAACGTGAAGATTCAGGAGCCAAAGCTAGGAAGCACCTCAGGTCAGATTTATCCATACATGTGAATTCCTTACAGAAATCAGGCATGATGTTCTATGTGGTTTGAGCAGATATACAGTTACAGGAGGCTTTACACCACCCAGTGGCATCCCAGCCAAGAGACTTCTCCCAAGGTCAAAGACATTCAGTGGCAGAGAACAAAAGCCACGTGTCCCCCACATTTTCTTTATACGCCAAACAATACTGTTTGCTCCCAGGGGTTCATAATCTATCCCCAAGGCTGTACTAGACTTTTTGCAACACTCCTCCTTCAGGCGGGTAATTAAGAGCACAGATATCTGATCAACCACGGACAAGTCCTTGCAGCTTAACAAGTTGCTGTCCGTCAGGCTGGCTGCAGCATTAGCCGTCCTGAACTGCAAGGTAAAAACATATCTGCATAATCCTCAACAGAAGAGCTTTACACCATGTTTTACTTTACAATCAGGGCAGGCTAAAATTACACAGTCACAACCTCCTAGCAGATGGGCAGTTACTTCTTAACCCGTAATAACTCCATTTTACAACATCTTTATCCTTTGGGTGCTTCTCCATTAGCCAATTTTAGGGTTCCTGCACTGCCAAACTTCCCAGGGTCACACAGGAAAGAGGAGATGCATATCAGGTCTCAAGAGAAAGCTTCATTTGCAGGTGTGAACAGATGGACTCTCCAGGACTGAGGGACCATTGTTCCCTGTAAGACACCAGAGATTTTCAGCCCAATGCTTTCAAGGTTTTCATCACAACCCCCTTCAGTTCTGAGCCTCTGTCCTTCTTCAACCTCTACGCACAAAGTCCTCCTCTTCTCAAAACCCACAAGCTCCTCTTTTTGCAGAGGATGCAGAGTGCCAACTGCTAACGGGAGGGATGAAAGCAAAGTCCCTGCAGATTTTTCAGTCTGATTCAAGCAGGGAGTGGCTTCTCCTCCCCAGAACGTGAAATGCTTATTTCCATTCAAAACGGAGGCAGAAAGGACATACATACCCTCTACAACCTGAACCTGTTTGTGTGTGTACCCACATGTTAGAGAGAAAGCTTACAGCCACCACCACGCCCGATCCCCTGCCAACTGAGCTGGATCCTGCAAGTCACGCAGCCCTAGCCCTGCTGCAGCCCTTCGGCGCGACCCCAACTCCCACTGCTCATGGGGGCATTTCCCGACTCCTTCTCCCCTAATCCCAGGTCACACCCTTGGTTTTAAACCACATATAGTCAGAGCTGACTGCACCATCCTCAGGACAGACTGACAGCATTCCCCCGCAACAAAAATAAACCACAATTGCAGCCAGCCAGCACTACACCCGGAGCAGAGGCACTAAACTAAGCAGCTTTTGTTCGCCTGCCCCCAGACAAAGCCTCACCGTTTATTCTCCACCAATTGTGTCACCCAATACCTCCCCATTCTCCCACACCGTGCCCCCCCCCTCGGGAAGTTCCCATCCTCTTGCAGATTTTAGTCTCTCCCTTATGCCACCCGCTCCCAAGGGACCAGCTTCCGTCTCTTCCGGGCTGTGCCATTCAAGTATCAGAGCTGGTTACTCATTTGCTCCAAACACGTTAGCTGCCCGAAGCATTGCCGAAGTACCAGCGACCGACTCCAGAACATTTTAGGATCTATAAGATGCTCTGCTGGTTTCCCATGCAGGGGTGGGACCCGACACTAACCTGCATTATCATTCCCTGCCCTCTCAGTCATGCTTCTTACAGGTTGCCCAGGAACCTTCGAGATGCCCGTACTCCCCGTTGCCCCTAAACAGCATTTCCCCCCCTCCCTCTTGGAACGCTACGGAAGATTAGATCGCCCCTTTCCTCCTTCAGTCATTCCCAAGCCCCCCCCCATATTTCCCTTGTAGCAAGCACACACACTGAACCCTGCTCCCTTCTGCTGTTCCACTCCCCCCTTCCCAAACACACACACACGCACACACACCCCCCAGCTACTCGCACACTCCACCTGCAACACCCCTACTCCCAGCAGACCCCACACTCAGCTGTCATGTTCACCAACCCCTCATCAGGCCCCTGGATATCCCGTTACCTTTGGAAAATGCTCTGCGGGTCCAACCACCAGTAGGATAGTTGGTCTCCTTTCAGTGGGATCAGTCCCTCTGTCCTGTGGCTTCCCCAACATCTTTGGCCCTTTCTCCCCGGGGCCTGGAGGTGGGGTGGTGTTTCTGGCCTCATCCTCTTTTTCATCTGCAGGACCTTGGCATGTGGCCCTGGGAAGGAAGCTAGACAGAAAATGCCAAAGGGTCTGCAGCATTGCTGCTCCAGAGAGCGTCCCAGGCAGGGAAACCCTGCGCACTCAGGAGCTGCCGGCTGCCAAGGATGATGTGACTGCACTACCAAGCACCCCCGAGACGGGAATCAGCACGGCAGCCAGCGGGAGGTTCAACCCAGCAACTCCACGGGCTCAGATTCTTTACAGACCGCTCCTGCGGACGCTTCCTGCCTTTTGAAATTGCTGCTACTGCAGTCGTGCGTGGCCTGACAAGCAGCTCATTGTACCAGAGCCTCAGAAATCTGATGGCAACAGACAAAGCACAAGACCCCTGGCATGGAGAAGCCGAGACGCTGGAGGCTGCTTGGACAGAGAAGCTGAGATGCTGTGCCTAAGAGGAAAGCTAAAAATGAACCTCTCTGAGAGAAGCTTCTCAGAGCTGCCAATTAACCCGCACATCCCGGCTCATCCTAACGGCACATCAGACGAGCAGCGAGGCTGAACACCCAGGCTGCATCCCCACTGCAGCAGTGCCCAGCCAATCCTGGCTCCCAACACTGCGGTGCTCCGGAGCAAGGCAGCGCGCGCAGCCGGGTGGGAGCGCGCCCTCGGCGCGGGAGGCACCCCGCAGAGGAGCGCGCCTGCCAGCTCCATCGGGCAGGTACAGGGCAGGGAGGGCAGCAGGGCACCCATCCGGAGTGCAGAAGCCACAGCCCAGAGGCGATTCGGCAGCATAGGATGGTCCAAGGCATGTACATACCCGCTTCTGGGGCTCAGCGGCTCCGGATGCAGCTCTTTGTTAGAGCAGCAGATGGTTCTCCGGAGAGAAGCCGGCTTTCACCGGCCATGGCTGAATTAACCTCTAACTGCACCCTCTCTCCCTGGTCTATTATAGTCTCATCCGTCACTCGGTGCTGCATTGTGCTGCTGCCATTCGGCTTTCGGCGCAACACAGCGACACGCTCGCACGGCATTTATGGCTACTCATCTATGCAAGATCTAATACGCTGTGGTTAAACTACTGCCCATTAGTCAGACAGGCCAAGTTCTGCTGCAGGAGCCTGTAGCTGTACAGCCACAGGCAGAATTAGCCAGAGCAGGACCAGGAGCACACACTGGTATGTAAGCGCAGAACACACGACAGCCCCTGAATTTCTACAAGAAACACATTTCCCACTGCTCCCAGAGCAGCAGTTGCTTGGTCCCAGCCACAAGGCCGAGGCTCTCGGCCTCTCGACCAGGGCAGCACCAGAAGTCAGCCCACCTCAGTGATCTGAGCAGTGCATCTGGAGACACTCAGGGTTCATTTCCTGTTTCAAAGTACCAACAACCTAGTTGGTAGTCCTAGATTCTTGTCTGCCTTTTGCATCTACAGACAGAGGGCACTGCATGCCTCGCTTCCCAAAGTACTGTGACCATGCCATGAGAGAACAGTCTGGAGTTTTAAGGTGCAGGATAAGTAAGCACAGACTCCAGCTTCCATCAGCCTAGGCTCCCTACGCACAGGGGCACCATAAGCAGAGGACCTCTGTTTTCAGCTTGCAACTTCTGAGAGTGACAGCCTGTAGGAAACTTTTGCTTCACAGACATTAGATATGAAAATGCAATCCAAAACCTGGAAGGACCACAAGCTCTAAGCAGGCAATCTGCAAACAGATTTGAGAGGCAGAATATTAAACATCCCACTTAAGAACACGCTTGTGTTGAATTCCTTTAACCAACCTGAGTAATGGAAGAAGCGAGAGACAAGTACGTAGAGGACATCACATTAAATAAAGGATTCTTCTGCAAATACATTTCAGAATTATCTAAGAAGGAAAAAATGCTGTTTAATCAGTGTCCACATACAGTACACAACAAAATTTTTTACCTTAAAACTTGACATGTACAAAAAAATTAACAAAACAGAAAAAAGTTACAAAATTCAGAGGCTGGGGTGGAGGAAAGTCCTGTCCCTCTCTAAGGAATGGCACAGTCCAGGTTTAGTTGGGATGTACTCCGAAGCCCAGGCGCAGGCAATAGATGGCAAGGAATTTTTGTCATGCCTCAATTACCTTGATCTGCTGCCAGTCATCACAACTACAAGCACAGAAGTTAAACTACTTTCTAAGATGCAGTGATCAAGTCCTTTAAGATGATATTTGAAAGTTTAACACACTTTCCAGCCAGAGGAACAGTCACAGAATTATAGGGGTTGGAAGGGACCTCAGGACATCATCGGGTCCAACCCCCCTGCCAAAGCAGGGAACTAAGCAGGTTTTCTGAACCTGGCATAGCTCTTCCAGATCAGCTTCTATGAGCCTGAGGGTGTCACCTCACAAGCAGCTGTGAACTGATCTGAAGCTTACTGCAGCTAAAAGAGGTCGTCTCGCACATCCAGATCAGCTCTGCACTCACCTTGCTCCCGTGCCAATAACCTCATTAACCCAGCTGAAAATCACAGTGCTTTTTGCTGGGGTAACCAGTTGGGGCTACTCATGGAAGGGGTCCAGAAAAGCGTGACTGCCTGTGGAAAGGGCACAAGAGCCACCTGCCGTGACAGCAGGCAGCCTGGCACCATCATGACAGAGCTACGGGCCACAATACGGGGGGGCAAAGCACCCAAGGAGGGCTTTGGGTTTGTCCTCAGTGGTCCCTTAGTGCTGGGCTGCTACTCACAGGGACCTGGTAAAGCAGCTCATGTCACTCAACGTGAGGTCTCACAGTTGCTCTGCGTGGCAGGGACCCCATCTTCCTTTGTTCACACAGGGATTGCATAGTAAACTAATAATTTGTGCAAGAAATTACATGCAATTAAAGCACAAAGGCAGCAATGCTTCCTTGGCCTTTGTCCTCACTAAAGGAAACCGCAGAGGAACTGTGCCGCTGCGCAGCTCCTGGAGAACAAACAGGCTTTTCTAATCATATTTACAGGGAAAAAAAAAAATCAAAAATTCTTTTACCAAGTGGGGAATTTTATTAGGTCAGAATAAACAACCCAGTAATGGCAATATGATTATAGCCAGAGGCAAGGCAACTGCTCTCCTACAGGGAATTTGTAGGAACCTATTTTGCATTACCCTACCAAGAGCACCACAAAGCCCATCACTCACATGTAAGAAAAGAGGCAGTAAATACGGCCTGAATGGGGACACAAAGGAACGGGGGAGGAACAAAGATTTGCTTTTTCTAGAAATCACAAGCAAACACCTAGGCCACTGTGAAACTGCTTTCCCAACCTAGGTTTTGTTAGGAGACAGCCAGCCCTCCAATTCCAGCCGTTTCCATTAAACAAGCCCAGGATTTTGAAGGCAGAAAAATGCTGGGAGTGATCTGAAAGCTGGTTCTTGGCCAGCACACTGGTCCCCAAGGACAGAAGGCGCCTGTGGCAGCCGGCCTCAGAGTCCTACACCGCCAAAACGGAGAGTCATTAGATAGCCAGAGGAGAAGCCGGCAATAACGTCGTGTAACCTAGCCAAATGGAGACAAAGGAGAGAGAAAAGAGCAAGAGTGTCACAGGCTTTGCTTAATTAAAACAGTATTTTCCTGGAGCTGCAAGCTGTCAGAGGGAGGTTCTGTTTGAAGCTGCAAACCCGCGGTATCTTGTATCCCCTTCATCCACGTCACGCGGATGGGCCACATCTCCATACCTTCCAAGTCTGAACCTCCAGGTTACAGCCGGGCACTTGCCCCTCCAGCCCAGCAGTACCAGGCACAAACTCTGACTATTTGCTTTAAGATGGCTTCTAGAAGCCTTCTGAGTAAATGCATAGCGTTTTCCAGCAAGAATGTGAGCCTCACCACCAGACAACTAGCTAACACGTAAAAAATGCAGGAGGGAAGGCAAAAAGAAAGGGGGGCAGAGGGAGGGGAGCTGCGCTTGGAGCAATGACCCTTCTCCTCTTCTGGCGCAGGAAGAGCTGCCGCTGCAGTCAGTTGCCGTCTCCAGTTCCTTAGGTGACCCCGCAGGAATCAGCAGTGACTCATCTCCTTTGGGAGCTCTCCTGGAAGCACCCCGAGGAACGCTGCCTACATGTGTGCCACCCAGAGATAGCACCCAGCCCACCCACGGGGACACCCCCCTCCCCCCAAACCCGTGCCTCTGTCAATTACCTCTTATCTTTTCAAATGTAATTTCCAAAAGATGAGCATGTCAGTACTTCCCACTTTTCAGAAGGCTGAAGTTAACCCTGCGTGGTGCTTACTGCACCAAGCCCTAAAACCTAAATGTCTTGGCAGCAGCTGCTTAAACATTCAACCACATTAAAGTACAAGTGACACAGCATCCACCACTGAATGGTACAAAATGAGCCCAGATCCCTCGTTATAGAAACCCTGGCAGAAGGGATGAGCTATTCCAGCTGACATTAAGGCACCCGAGGGGGCAGTGCCAATAGAGAGAGCTGGCCAGGGAGGGGGAAAGCTGCAGCCACTGCCCAGAACAGCGAGTTCCACCGAGGTCATGTTGTACCACAAGAAGAACCGGGGATTGACCAAGAGAAAGGGCATCCTTCGTACTCAGAAATCAGAAAGTCAGCTTCTCTGAAGGGGGACCTCATTAATGTTTATAAATATGCAAAGGGTGAGAGTCAGGAGGATGGAGCCAGGCTCTTCTCAGTGATGGCAGCGATAGGACAAGGGGCAGCGGGTGCAAGCTGGAGCAGAGGAGGTTCCATGTGAACATAAGGAGGAACTTGGTCACTGTGAGGGTGACGGAGCCCTGGGACAGGCTTGGAGAGGTTGTGGAGTCTCCTCCTCTGGAGACATTCAAACCTGCCTGGATGTGTTCCTGTGTGATTTAGTCTGGGTGATCCTGCTCTGGCAGGGGGGTTGGACTAGATGAGCTTTCGAGGTCCCTTCCAACTCCTGACATTGTGTGATTCTGTGATTCTCGCTGCGCTAGGAAAAGAGCTAGTGAGAAATGATGCCCCTGCGGCGGGCCAGGCCCAGGCTCGCTCTCACACAGCCCTGCTCTCCTCAGGCTAAAGGCTGCAGATTCACATACCAAAGAGCTTGGTCTTTCCAAGGAACTCACGATCTAAAAATTTCAACAATTTCTCTTACAGCAGAATTCTCTGCTGTAAGCCACTGCAGCTGCCAGAAACTTCCCTGCAGCTCACTGCACGTAACTTAGAAAAACCTAAGACATCACTGTTGCCTTTCTATGTTGACACTAGTTATCACAGCTACGATCCTCCAACGGAGACAAAGGCTGGAGCATCATTAACGTGCGCTCATGTCCCACATTCAGAGGGACAAATATAGCAATAGGACATGAACAAGAACAAAGACTCATTAACCGTTTGCTACAAGTAGGTCTGAAGGAAAAAAAAATCCCTCCTCCTCCTCCCAGGCATCGTATCATATTGCAATATATGCAACAGGGAGCACAGAACTACAGCATCCCTGCTTTGTAGGGCACTCAAACATGAGACCAAGTCCTTATTATGGCTTTGATGTCATTTTATTAACACTTAATCAAGCATGTAAGGGTTCTGCTCCATATTCAGCAAGATTTATCAATGGTTTTGCTGCTTTAAAAAAAAAATTAAATAAATCAATCAAAAGAAACAATACACGTACTGAGGTCCAGGGGTTTTTTTACCTGCACTTGTCTCAGTGCTCTGACTAATGCTACAGACGAGGATAGAGAGACATTTTCCACTACTTATCAAGGCATCTAGCCCTGGTCACTAAATAATGCCCCACAGAAAGACCAACCCCCCCCTACACAGGCACAACCAGTTGCTCTGGATCAGTTTTGTTGTTTCGGTTCACTCCAGCTCTGGGGACTGTACAGGAATTCACTTCACAACTGAGTTTAGAACACACCATCCTGCTGGAAACAGCACTGTCCTGGACACACAGGATGCCCTTCTGCAGGAGAGGCTCTCACACAACGCTGACATTTCAAACTGACATGCTACAGTCAAAGTCACATCTGCATCGCACAAAGGTCAGCCTGTATCCTTCATTCATTATCACTCTGCAAACAGCACACAGGGTCAGCTAAACAAACCGAGGAGCCACCTGCCTTCTCCAGTCTGCTGCAAGGTAGGACAGAAAATGAACCTGGAAAAACATTGCAAGGCTGCATCTCTCAGTTATATACCTGGTCCTGTATGAACACGAACATAAAGCAACGCTTGCCTCATCCACAATTGTTGGTTTATAGGCAAGGTAAACTTACACAAGAGCAAGTTTCTCTTGTGTAAGAGCACATCTAAGAACTCACTTCCAATCTGCCCCTCTGAAGGAGTGGACATGCACTGCCCAGTTTAATCCATTAATCACACTAAGGCAGGTCTGATGACCAGAGACCAAGTATGAGTAAAGACTTTCACCGTCATGATGCGAGATTCCCTGATCTCCAGCATTCCCCTCCTCCTGCCATCCCCATAAGGCCTCTGGGTCCAAGTGGAGGGACAAGGCAGCCAGCATGCCAGCAGCACCCCAACATCCACTGCCACAGCACACCCTCCAGTTCAGCAAACCCCTCTTGCTTTAGGAGGCTGCTGGCCAAGGCTATTAATAACCCAAGGCTATTAATAACCCATGCCGTGCTGAGTAATGTGCTTGTGCAAAGCCAAACCCTGTATTTCTTCTCAAAGCCTTTGCGGTGGCTGTCAAGAACTCATTTGACTGATTACAGAGAGTTTTGTGTCTTTGGCATGCCTGAATGATGGTAACAAAACTCTGAATTCACACCAGCTCATCCACTGACCACAGGCTTGGCCTACAATTGAATCACTGACCTACAGTTCTGCTTTTGCACCAGATTTCCCCAGCACATGAGAACAGGGCCTTCCTCAAACCACACACTTCTTCATCTACAGAGAGAAGGAACAGGCCTCCGCTCCCCACAGACCTGCAAACATCTGTTCTGCTCAGTGGTTTAATGCACATTATAGATAAAGGTGCTCAGTCATTGCCACGTTACTGAAAGCAGGGTCACCTTGCGTTACACCGGGTCAGGGAATCCGCATTTGTCCTTTGGGATCAGTCAGGAGAGGGGTGGTTGAGAAGCTGTTGGCAATTGCCCTTCAGCAGAAGGAAGGGTATCAACTGGTATTGTAGACTGTAACGCTGCTTCACCTGTTTGCTACGACCTGGTGTTGCTCAACCCTTCGCAGGGAGTTTTGACAGCCTGGCTAAAGAAACCACAGCTGCCCAGGAGGATTTGAGATGCACAAGCCATAGACGTATCTAAACATAGATGTATCTAAACATATATAGGTTTGGAGAGAGAATTCAGTCTGGGTTACAGAACAGGATCAGAATTTCGGTCTTTTTATCATAAACAGACTTCTGTAAAGCAACAAAAACCTCAGGTCCCCCTTTTCCAAGTGACTGGGAGGAAAACAGGTGAAAGCATCACACCAAAGATTCCCCGCTTCCTCCGCCCCTTACACAGAGGATTTTGGTATCACAGTGTAACACAGAGCATTCCAAAGTCTTGGAATCTGAAAGGAAGAATTACATGATGTCATGACAGAAGATATTGATCAGAAATAAGATTAAACTTTTTTATGATGGCAACCACTACAATAGATTTCTCAACCCACCCATGGAGTCACTTGTGAAAGAACTGATTAAGTATTCCAGACACAACAAGGACACAGCATTCTCTGACAGATGGAGTAGTCTGGGATACATACGTAAAGAGCAAAGCCTTTCAGAGGAGAAGTCTGAAGCAACCAGAACGCTGCAGAGTCAGAACTGCACCGCTGCAGCCAGCTGCTTCTTCCAAACACGTGAAGAGCGAAGAACAGGACTCCTGTGAGAGTTTGGACAGCCAGAACTTGGAGATCAAAGAGGAGCTACCAGGCTAGGAAAGAGGTGATGAAAGGAAACATGAAGATCTCAGCAGAACAAGAGCTGATGTAGTTTCACACCAGGAAGCTGATACCACAGCAGCAACAGGCAGTCAAATATATGAAATTGGAAGAAAGCATCACGAGGCCAAGGAGGACATCATTGTTACAGCAGAGGCAACAGGACAGTTGCAACTGAAGAGAGACAAGGGTTATGTTTGCTCTCCTCCAAGCCAAGAGAGTTAGTCCACCAGCAGATGCTCAGCACCACCAGAGAAGAGGCCGCTGCAGACAGAGTTCAGCACTTCAGCCTATCTCTGGGCAGTTGGGATAAAGTCCAACAGTTCAAACTGTCTGGAACTTCAGCAGCAGAAGTTTTAGAGCAGCACTCCAGCCCTGCAGTTAATCAGGATCAGTAGCAAAGCAGTTACATTAACAAACACACAGCTACTACCATTACGCATCCTTCTGCGAGCACAACATCTCTGCATACAGAGTATAAAGCACAGCTCGGGTTCAATTCCCCATATTTTCATTAGGTGCCTGTCTCCAGTTCCCTGAGTCCCTACAAATACTTTCACAGGGGAAGTCAGAAAGTAGTTACGGGAGGTGGACTATTCCAGAGGTTGATGTAGTTTGGTGGTAAAAGACTGTCCCTTTACACAGTAGAACAAGAAAGCCTTTAAAAAAATTCTTCACATGGTTATTACCTCGCCGCCCAAGCAACGTGAAGCCCGTGCATTGCTTCATGCCACCCCGAGTAAACAAGCATTTCTGTAGAAGACTCACTGATTTGGCACACTGCTGGGCCAACGGCTTCAAGATAACAGCACAAGTTTAAAAAAAATGCATCGTTTACATAAGCAAATTCCACCTCAAAGGACAAATAAGTTCAACCCTTTCTTGCCCACTACCAACCCCGGAAAGCCGCCTCTAAAACCAAAGGCAGCAATTTTCCAAGAATGCTACAAAGGGTTTTATCTCAGTGAGCACTCTCAAGGGTTGAAGGAGTCAAAATATTGCTCATTTTTCAAGTTGCAGCCCAAAGCTCTTATTGTTACCACACGGCCTTTTAGCCTACTGACGCAAAGAGATTAGCAGCTCACTGGTAAGACTGGCGGCAACCTCACATTATGAGTCTAGTATTTTCCCCATCTGTCTCCTAAACGTTAGAGGAGGTAACTCCTGTATCAAACACGCTGCTGCACAGAAGGAAAAATCAAATGCACCAGAGCCACAAAGTAATTTACTAATCACAAGCAATTAATGTGATTTATGCCTAAATTGGTCTCCAAACACCATCAAAAATGTTTTCATCTTGATGCTTAAGCGCTTTGCTTGAGCGTAACTCCACATTAGTTATCCCAAGTGCCAAGGTGCTGTTATTAGCTACGGATGGGGCAGAAAAAAGAACGACTTATTAATAGAACTGCCTGGGAAACAGGAAGCTTGGGTGATTTTTCCTCAAACTTACAGAGTGCGGAAGTTTTCCAGCCAGCCCTCCGAGGAGTGTTCCCACACGGTTAACTGGAACTTCCAAGAGTTTTGAACTCTGCATCCTCGTTCTTAGCAGGCGGTTTTTACGCTGCTGAAGGGGATGCTGTGCAATACTGACAGTGCTGTTTGTCTAACCAGGCGCTTCCTGCGCAGCGGAGGAGCAGGCAGAGGAAGCGAAGGGCTGAGGAACAATACTGACAGCCAAGGGCTTCGGCAGAAAGACAGGATTGTTAAGCAGCATCCAGACCAGCACTTCCCTCCAACAAAGCAGTTCCAGTCCCTGCAGAAGGGTTCCTCTCAGCGTGGCAAAGGAGCTGTCTGTCTGGAAGTAAAAATGCATTTTGTTTCACAGTGCATCCTCTTAGCCTGGAGAGCATCGGGCTGGATTGAATAACATGCCGGGGAAGAAAAGGGAATGCAAACCGAGACAGGCATGCGGGCGTAAGCACCGAACGTTCTGGTGGGTGATTCGTAAGGGAATTCAGTAAGGGATTCAGCACCCACGGGTGGCAGCAGCTCAGCATTTCACAGGGCATGCACAGGTGATTTATGTGGTATAGTCAGGTTTCATTACCGAAAGGCACACAGCAGAAAATCACCATGGCACTAATGTTATTTTTAGAAACGGCACAACTAAACCACTCACAAGATCCTCAGGCTGCCAAAGAATTCTCATGCTCTGCAGCAGCCAGGAAGATGCCAACCAAAAAGAAATGCTAGTGGTCAAGTGGTTGGGGGTTCATAGTTTGAAAGGAATAGCAGATGCAGAAAGGATGGATGGAGGTAATTAAAGCAAACAAACGGGGGCATCGCTCCCAGGACTGGGAGAGAAGAGCTGTCACTTGAGTTAGATGTCTTTTCAGTGACTCAGAAGTTATCGCCATCCTTCCCACACGACTGAGGCGGCACATCCCTGACAGCGCCCTTGTGTTTAGCTATTATCCTCCCAAAGCAGCCAGCGTTTTTATGGCCCTGCATATAAAATACAAGGGACTGGGCAGGGACAAACTGCACACGGAGGACAAATCCATTATTCTGATTAATACAGACGTAAATTACACTAATTGCAGTTAAATAGAGCAACATCATGTTGAACCTTGGAGCCTGGAATCTTCAGCGCGCGGCATCTCACAACAAAGCCCTGCGACCACAAAAAGAGCAGAGCACCCAACACTGAGGCAGGCCCCCTGTGTTCTGAAATATTTCGAGCCCCTTAAAACAGACAAGCTCGCTTGGCACGCAAAAGCCATCCCGGGCAAGAAACTCGAGCAGCAACACGGTGCCAAACAGCGTAAGGTGAGGAAAGGCAATGACGCAATGAAAACTGCACTGAGACAACCTGACTGCACCGATCCCTTCCCCGGAAAAAGATAAAAAACTAAAGCTTTCCCACACGTCAGGAAGCATGCAAGCACCCGAGCCCTCGGACCCGGAGAAGGGAGAGTTTGCTTTTATACGTCCCGCTGGCCGAGGAGGGAGCTTTAGCTCTCGCGTCTCTGCAGCTCATGCTATACATGCCTACATGCCACCGGGTTTGGTGTCCCAGACAGTAGTGCCGTTCTTAAGGGAGCCCCCGGACGGCCGAAGGGGCAGAGCAGCGGGGTCTGCCCTCACACTGACACCTGTTCTGGCTCGGGGTCCGAGGCAGGTAAATGGATGGGAGCGCCGGCATGCAGCAAGCATGCGCCGGCTGCGACCACTACCTTTCCGGGCTCTCCTCCCCCGGCCGAGGCATGGTTACAGGGTCTTCGGAGCCGAGGACAGAGGAGCCGGGCGCGCCCCGCGGCACGGAGCCGGGCTCCAGAAGGAGGCCAGCGCTGCGGGGCGGTTACGGGCAGGGCGCGGGCTGAGGAGGGCGGCCAGACGATCCCTCGCCCCGCTGCCCCCCGCCAGGAACCGCCCAGGCTCCGTCCCGCCGAGCCGAACCGGGCCGCCCGCCCCCCGCCTTGCCGCTCACCAGAAGGTCCAGCTCGGTGCGGTGCAGTCCGAGGCGGCCCAGGCCCTCAGCCAGGTCGTGGATGCAGAGAGCGCCGTCGCGGTTCACGTCGAGCTTCTGGAAGAGGGC
The DNA here is from genome assembly GCA_013400835.1 of Zapornia atra. Classification (NCBI taxonomy): domain Eukaryota; kingdom Metazoa; phylum Chordata; class Aves; order Gruiformes; family Rallidae; genus Zapornia; species Zapornia atra. The sequence continues at coordinate 1,745,984 of VZTU01030148.1, forward strand.
GCGGAGGCGCCGGTCCTGCTCCGAGGCCTCGCACAGAGACCGGCCGCACGGACCCCCGCTGCTGCTGCTGGAGCCGCCGTTCTCCGAGCCCTGGCCGGGCGCCGCGCCGGCGGCCCGCGGGGACCCACAGGGGCAGAGCACGCCGCTCACCACCGGGGAGGCCAGCGAGCGCCGCGCCCCCGGCATCGTCCCGCTGCGCCTCACACACGCCGGCAAATGGCGACGCTTCCGCCAAGAGCAACCGACGCCGAGCGCTTCCGCCTTCGCGCCACACGCCGCGGCCGCCACGTGACGTCCTGCCTCGACCAATGGCGGTGTCCGGCGTCTGCAGACACGCCCCCCTTCGCGCCCCCGGCTTCCACGCGCTCCTGAGAGGCGGGCAGGCACTGACGCCAGAAGGACGCCTTCCCTTTCACCAATAGGAAGGAAACACCGCCCGGGGCTGAAGGGCGGTACGAGGGCCTGGACTAGATGTCCATTGGTTAAGCCCCCACGGAGAGGCGGGGATAAAGCAGCAAGTTCTCCAATCAGCTCGGGAGCCGGCGTGTCAACTTGAGCTTGACGGACGTGGGCCGTATCCGGTAGCTTCCAAAGAAGGGGAGCGCTCTGGGTTGATAGACGGGAGAGCTACCCAACGGAATTAGAGCGGGGAAATTCATGGGCCGAACCCAGCCCCTCAGAGGCCTCGCGCAGGCCCAGTGGCCCGAGCCGAGCGGCGAAGCGGGGCCGTCTCACAGCCCACCGATGGGCGGCGCGCCTGGCCAATGAAAGCGCGGCGCTGCCGGTGGTAGGCGGGATCTCCGCCTGACGGGCAGGCTGGCCGCCCAATCAGACGAGGCAGGAAAGGGGGCTGATTCTGGAAGCCATTACGCCAGTGTCGCAGAGTGGAGGCCGTTGAGCGGGGCTTACTGGGTGGCTGCGGTACGCAATTTGCGTATCGTTGGTGGTGCCAAGGGGGGAGCGGGGGGGGACGGATACCTCCGGCCCCTTAGGGGCCTCGGGCCCCCCCCGTTGTCCCCGGCCCCGGGGGTGAGCGGGCCTGGGCGGGGGGGTGGGGGGGCTGCCGCCTCTCGGCTCTGCCCAACCTCGCCTACGGCCCCCTGGGCCCGGCCAGGCCAGGCCTCCACACACCCCTCCCCTGCCATCAGGTGTCCCCCAGTGCCCCCTCCTCCCTGCTCCCCGTGGCCATGGCGTCGCCCCCGGCGCCCCCGGCCAAGAAGCGGAAGATGAACTTCTCGGAGCGGGAAGTGGAGATCATCGTGGAGGAGCTGGAGCGAGGCAAGCACCTCCTCATCAACCACTTCAACGCCGGCGTGCCCCTGGCCGCCAAGGCCGCCGCCTGGCACGACATCCTGCGCCGCGTCAATGCCGTCGCCACCTGCCACCGCGAGCTGCCCGAGGTCAAGAAGAAATGGTCCGACCTCAAGACCGAGGTGCGACGTAAAGTGGCCCAAGTCCGGGCTGCCATGGAAGGGGGAGGCGAGAACCAGAATGGCAACGGCAACGGGCCGGAGAGTGAAGACCCAACGGGCGCCGCCACCGCCCCGGTTATCCTCACCCCCATGCAGCAACGCATCTGCAACCTGCTGGGAGAAGCCACCATCATCAGTTTGCCGAGCGGGGACTGCAGTGCAGGTGACGGGACCGAGATACCCATCACCGCATCAGCCACCACGGTCACCCTGACCCAGAGTGAGTGCTGCGCCTGCTGAAGATGCTCTGTGCTGAATTTGGAAGGGCATGCAGGGGCCCCTGAGCCCCATGCAGGGAAAAAGTCCCAGCGAAAAGGAAACCTGGCGTCTCTCTAATGAAAATGCCGTTCCCAGTATGTCCTCGTGCTCTAGGGGAGTGGCTGCAAGATACGCACGTGCTGGAGGTCGGCTTTGATAGCTGGGGTTGACCTTCAGAACAAGGGAAGTTGTTATTCTTTGCACCTTTGCAGATTGTTCAGTTCCACCTCCAAGGCTGCCCCAAAGAGCAGCTGTCCTTCTGCCAGGCGCCTTCCAGGGTCTTGTCTTTGCCCTTACATCAGCTGGTTAATGCTGCTGCTTGGAGAGATTGTTCTGAACTGGAGGTTGGGAAATTATTTTGTCTAGATGTAGAAGGCATGCCCTGTTTCTGTGGACTGAACAGCCTAGACGGAAGCTCAAATGAGGGTGGGGTAGACTTAAATAGGTCATTTTGTGCATTGCTGTGCATTGTATGTTATCTCACTGCACAGGCAGTATTCCTCTGATCCTCCCTGAATAGTCCTGTAGATAAAAGTCCACAGTATCACAGCTACTTCTTACCCGCTTTCTGTCCTTTGTTCTCAGTTCCTGCAGAGACAACCTACCATAGTCTGGAGGATGGAGTTGTGGAGTACTGCACAACAGAAGCCCCCACCACAGTCACTGCTGAAGCACCCTTGGAGATGATGGCGCATCAGCACGAAGTGTCTGCGAAGCCCCAGGAGCTGAAGAGCCGCATTGCTCTGAACTCAGCCAAACTCTTGCAGGAGCAGCGAGTGACCAACTTGCACGTGAAGGAGATTGCCCAGCACCTGGAGCAGCAGAATGACTTGCTTCAGATGATCCGTCGCTCTCAGGAGGTGCAGGCATGCGCCCAGGAGCGACAGGCACAAGCCATGGAAGGAACACAGGCGGCACTGAGCGCCCTCATCCAGGTCCTCCGCCCCATGATTAAGGACTTCCGTCGATTTTTGCAGAGCAATACACCCAGTCCGTCGGTCACCACTGACCCCAGCCAGACAGGGCAGCAAGATGGCATGATCCAGTGAAAGAAAGACGTGTGTCTTGGGGAAAAAAAACCTGCCCGTGCTGCTGGTAGACACAGGGAGTGAGGGGTGCTAGCTCTGCTCAGTGTGAAATGGCTCGCCTTGGAGTCCTGCTGAGCCTAAACAGCTTTCTTTCTCTGCTAATCGTATGCTAATCTGCCTTTTCAGACTCTACAGAGCTGTAGCAGAATGTGTAATAAAGGAGGAACTTAACATTGGTTGCTTTAGTTCCTCAAACAATAGTTTTATTAAAAAAACCAAACGCAAACCAGCTATTTTTTTATTTCTGTTTGGAAAAAAACCCCTACTAAAGTCTGACACCTCTCTCCATCTCTGTCTCAAGATCTGTAGCCTTTAACTGACTTCTAACACAGGGTGTCTTGTTGTGCTGTCACAGCTGCCAAGGTATGGGTTACCAGAAACTGTGGATGCATTTCTGGCTCCTGGTTGAAAGCATTGTGGTACCGGGTGTGATATGACCTCCTCCCTGCACTGAGAGGTACAGAACTGCTTTGGGGAGCATCACATCCAGCCCGTGCAGACCAGCACCTCCGTGTGGTTTAAATCCCACCCACATCCCCTGAGGATGCTGTGAATGGGACTGAAATGGCGCGTTGGCCTCGTGCTCTATCTGTGGTGGAACTGCACTGGAAACTTGGCAGAAGTGATGAAACTTTCATGCCTCAGTTACCAGATACTGTCCTAGGATGTGTATCAGAAGCAATGTATTCCCTGTCTCAGAGTGGTTAATGCACAAGGGCCTGGATGAGTTTCGCTCAGGTGGGTGTAACAGGTGAAACTTCATCTCTGCTCATCTGCATAGTCTGTCACCTCTGTAATACCTTCATCCACCAAAGGGGACCTGGACTACAGAGCTTCAGCCACGCTGTAATTCCCAATGGTTAGGACTTTGTCAGCTACTGATTTGAGTGAATTTTGGAGCATTACTTGGTTCTGCTTGTGGTGGGGGTGTTATGTAGGTGCTGGAAGTGGCTGGAGCTGTTCTGTGTTCACCTGCTAGCTGGCTCCAGGTGTCTTTCTGAGAGAAACGGGTCGGAGGTTCGCTGGTTATACAGGGTAAAACAACATTTGTGGCCACTTTTCTGTTCTTTGAGATGTTTGGGTTATGGGGCTTCGTCTTCAATGAGAGAGCTTAATTTCAGGTGACCTGATTCTCAGAGACCTGCAGTAACTTCATGAACTTCAAAGCTGCACTTGTACAAGCATGGAAAGAAACTTCAGAGAAAAAGAAGGAAGGGTAACTTCTCCCCACACCTTGCAAAGCGTGTCACGTTTAAGGGGCTTGTTGCCTGCCAGATACTGTTTTGACATGGAACTTTTTCAGAGCTGGTATTTCTTGCTGTTAAGTCTCCTTTAGGGTCAAGATGTGGTGAGCAACAACTGATGAGGGAGTAAATTTGCACAATCAAATTAAACCTTTACACAGCCTTTTATGGGGAGATGCTGAAGGTGGACCCCTGGTTAGAGCAGGAGGTGAAGGGGTTACCAATGCCCATCTCTGGCCTTTACTCATCTCCTCTCATCTCTAAGTCTTGATGGGGTAGAAAAGGACAGTGCAGTAAGAAGGGTTTGGTCCCTGGAAGGGTCCTGACATCACTGCTGAGTCAGGGCATCATCAGCTGCATCTCCCACCTTGTCCAGCATCTCACCACATGAGCAACGCTCGCCTGACTCTCCCTCTCAGACTTTGTGGAATCAAATCAATTGCTCAACTGAAGTTTATTTTTAAAGTAAAAACTCTGTCATACGTGTCGGTTTACCTCATTTGTGTAATGATCTCTCCTTTACAAATATGAATTTTAATAAAAGATACGTTTTTAGTAAATAAGGCCATTCCAGTTCGTCACCGTGCTCCAGGGCAAAAATGAGTTCACAACACCACGTCTGCAGCACAGAATCCTGGCTGAGGAAGGGCTGGAGCAAGGTGTGAGCAGCCACATGCCACAGGAGCTTTTTCTCTTGTTGGTGAACTTTGTGGCTTTGTATTTATATAATTATGGTCTTTCTTTTTTTTTTTTTTCAAATAACAGCTTTTACAGCCTCCCCTTGGAGCACCAGTTACTTCATTGTGTAGGACAGATGACCAAAGTGTACTAATCTCCTGACAGCTCAGAAGATGCCACAATAGCCTGAAAGGAGGGATGAAGTAACTGGCCTTTGGCTTTAAATAGCAGCGGGTGCTTTGACAGTGACTAAGCACTTAAACTGTGGTACTGTTTCATAGGAGTAAAGGTGCTGCCCTTAGAACCACCCATTTTTCTTGTCTTTTCAGGATAAATATAGAGCTTAGTCAAGCCAGCAGCATTCAGGTGTGAGTTCTGCAAGTGTGTTTTTGTCCCATTAGAAAGATGCGGCCGCGTTTTAAATGCAGGGTGTGCCCTGTGTGATGAGGGGCTTGGTTGGTTGCTCATGGTGAGCTCATCAAACCTGGGGAGGGAGAGAGAAAAGTGTCCCTTAAAGAAGTCAGAAACAGGTAAACTGGGCGCTTGCAGGGTTGAGCGTACGTGCAAGGCATTCAGCTGAGCAGGGAACTGCTGCCCAAGCAGAACAGAAGCTGAGGAGTAACATCTGTAGATGTTAATTTGTGCTCCTCTGCTGTTAGTTTTGTACCTCAAGGTTTGTTTTCAGCATCCAGAGAGGGAAAGAGCCACGTGGGGATGTTCTGCCACAGGGCACCTCGGAGGTGAGGGCGAGCAGCGCCTTTCACACCTGCTGGAGGAAGAGGAGTTAGGTGGAGGACTTGGGGTGGGCCAGAAGATAAACTCTGCGGCAGTTAGATGCAGGAGCTGAGCTGCCCACAGCACCGCTAGCTGCTTCAGGAGCAGAACTCTGGTCGTGGTGTGTGTGGTTGAGGCACGGCTTTCCAGGAGATGGCACTGCGCAACGGGGCTAGAGCTTAGTCCTGCCCAGTGTCCAGCCCAGGCAGGACCGTCCTAGAAATGAGCCTTGTCCTTCCAGGCCTTTTGTGCTCCTCTCACTGATGAGTCTTCTCAGGACTGAGAGCCCGGAGAGGAAGAAATTCAATGCTCAGAAACGAGGAATGCTGTAACCCTGGCAAAGTCCAGTTGACCAGGAATGCAGATCGGGTCCCTGCGCTTCCTGCAGACACAGGCAGAGGGCACAGGGATGTCGGGAGCTCACGGCTCTCTTTGGGGTGAGTTCGCTGCAGAACCGAACGCAGAGGCCCAAAAATGAAAAAAAAACAAGGCAAATTCTTTAATTAAAGCCAAGGGACAGGCTGTAAGGCTGTTAAAGACACGTAAATGTGTCAGTGTCTCACGAGCACAGCGCGCTGCCATAGCTACAGCACAGTTCTGGGAGTGGATCCCCACCAAGGGACAGAGTGAAATCACCCTCATACTCCCCCAAATTCCCTTTGCCTCCTCCAGCACGTTTTAAAGTGTCACGCCTGCTCAGGCAAAGCATTCTCCTGGGGTTTTGGGGTTTTCCTGCTGCCATCCCAGGGGTTATGCCATATCCCAGCAGGTAGTGTCAGCACAAGCGTGGCCTGGGAAAGTATGGAAAGCGAAGCATTTCAGATTCTTTGTCTTTCTTGAAAGTATCTGACAAGAAGCTTCACACGAATGATCAGCACAGCTTCCAGGCTGCGTTTTGGGAGCAGGAACGAACCCCACATCGTCCGCCAGCTGGGCTCCTGAGCCCTCGGGTCCCAGCTCCGCAAGGTGGTTAACCCAGGGCAGAAGCCCAGCCCCAGGAGGGATGGTTTCTGTTACCTCCCGCTGCCTGGGATCCCAAATTAGAGGTTGCCATGTCAGTGGGGAGCACGAACATACATAGAGTTGTCTCTGCCGCGTTTGGGGTAACTGCGGCATTTGGGTGGCTGCAGCCAGAAGCAGGGAATGAGTGGGAGAGCCCAGAGCCAGCCAGTCTCTTGTCCAGGACAGCACTGGAGGTGACACCTGGGATACAGACAGGGGCTAATAAACCCAACAAGCCTCAAGGCAAAGCTGGTTCCAATCTGCAGCTCTGGGAAGAGGAAAACCAGCTCCCGTCCCAGGGACAGGACCAAAGGAGAGCCTCACCTGGCCACACATTCCCAGGACATGGAAACCAATAAACAACAACAACAAAAAAAAGAGCCAGGAAGCTGGATTTTCAGGTCTGGCCACATGCTTGGGGAAAGGAATCCACCAGCTCCAGATTCCTGCGCTCCCTTTGTCCCTGTGGATTATAGGATAACAGGATCTCATCCTGGCAGGGCAGAAACCCACGGCACAGTTGCATCCTTTGCATGTCCAACAGGAACCCAGCCTGGCACAGAAAGTTAAATGCTTCCTGGCCTTTATGGTGAAGGGTTCAGTTAAATATGAACCTGGTCAAAAACACCCACAGATCAAAGCAGAGCTCACAGCCTGTTATTAATTTAAGCTGTGAAGACACAAGCTTGGATTAACTCCACACCACAGGACACTCCTGTGTAATGGGGGTAAAACAGCCTGTACTCTACGGATGGGGCTCACCCTGCTGCAGGGACTTGTTCCAGGGACCTGACCACCCATTTTGGGAGCACCCCCGCCCAACTCTGCCCACCCAGGTGCATCACTGGAGCTTGGGTACCAGCAGCAGGAAGGACACCTTCACAGCATAACGCGTTGTGTGATAACCTTTTCTCTTTGGCTGACGAGGCTGAAAGCTCATTAAAGCTGCTCTACCAGAGGTTACAGGTGTAACAGAGCAGAGCCATTATTGCGTTTACGTTATTGCAGCAACGTGTGTAATTTAGTTTTCAAACTTTAATCGTTTGGCTGCTAGGACAAATGGATTAGTGTGATGACGTTTTCCAGAGGAAGACGCTGATGATGTAGTTTACGGGGCTTGATGATTTGCTCGTGTTATCTGTAACTCCCATGGGAGAAGAGATAGGATTTGCTGGCTCACCAAACTCATTACAGAACCCATCTCACTTCACCTCACTGAGTTTTCTCCCTTCTGAATTTCTTTTGCCTTGGTCCTCCCTTGCAGCTTTATCTCAGTTGTCTAAGCGGGGAGGAGGAGGCAAGAAAAACCATCTCTGTTCCCATTCACTCACAGTCCCAATGCCATCGGAGCAGAGAGATCCCAGTCCCTGGTCACCAGATACACCTCCGGTGACAGCAGAGGCGAGGCCCAAATGTAACTGCACAGCCCAAACCAATAAATCATCCCAGACTGATAAAACGATGCCCTGAGCCAGCAAAAGTTGAGGAAGTGGTTGGTGGCAGCACTGGTGACATCAGGAAAGGCTTAGGTCAGGGAGAGCATGGGGCAGGGACGTGGCTGAGGTTCACAGAGCAGAGATGAGGTGGACACGGCAGGGCTGTGGTCATACAGAAATCAACAGCATTTGATACCCGAGGGCCACAGCCCCTCATGCTGGCTCACCCACGCTGGCACCTCTCCCAGCAAGGCACACATTCAGGGCAGCACTGTCCCTTTAAAAGAATGTGAATTTGTCCAGAAATAATTATGCAGCATAAACACAGAAAAAAAAAATCAACGGGGTGAATTTTGAACTAATAAAGATGCAATCTCTAAGTCATGAGACTGCGTTTGTTAGGAAAATATACATACCCCTGAGAATTCAGCTACGGTTGCTATATTACACACTGTTCAGCAGCTCACTGGGCATTTTTCCAAATCTGTTTATTTTTAACATCAGTCACATTATTCAATTAATTATAAAAACACTGAGGTTTTCAAGAGATGCTTCTGATAAAACTGCAGAGTAAATACGTGTGAGAACGGCAAGGATTAAAATCTCTGTAAACCTTGGTGTTTGGGGCTGTTGCTATAACAAGCGAAGTCCTCTGAGGAGGTTATTTATCAGAGTGAATCACACCAGATAACACACAGCCTCCTCCCACACCATAAACAGAGAGATCGTTTGCCCTTTACCTAGTGATGGAAGTGAAAGATCGACACGTCTGTCAGTGGCACGCAAAGGGAAGGAGAAGTGCGAGGGACCAGGCTGGATTCTTCACATGCTTCCAGCATTCAAGCACCTCACCTTGGCAAATATTAAATATTTACCAGGCCGAGCTCTTTCTCCATAAACGGAGAATCAGAAAGCAGAAAAACCCCAGCCCATCTCTAGCAACGTCTCAGGGCCTTGAAAACACCGAACAGCCGTTGATGGAACGACTCAAGCTCTACCTTTAAGAGCAGCCTCCACAAACCCTGCTTTGTGGGAAGACTGAGATCTCCTGCAGCAGTTTCCCTGTACCAATATGAAATGTTTTCCCAGCCTAAAGCCTGTGAATCTGCTTAACCTGGTAAGCAGGAATCACAGAACATGTTTGGCTCAATCCACCTTTTAACTTTTATCCAAGTACATTGCCATGTACTTTTACTAGCAGATTATTTTGTTTTTAAAGACTCACGTTGTGGGAGAATTATTTGATGGCTCTGATATTGTCTGCATAGATGGCAAAGATTAAAGGCAAGAAGTCTGGGCATCAAAGCCTGGCAAAGGGAGCAAGGACTCCCAGGCTTTCATCCAAGCTTTGCCAGACATGCAAATCAGCCTTGGGAAAAGTCCCTCTGAGATGAGCCTCGACTTCTCTGCAATACTCTTAGGCACATCCCTCACTTCAAAAAATAAGCAAATCATGTTGATGATTGCAGACTTCAGGACAAGGAGAGACATTTTGTTCTGCTTGCCCTTAAACAATGGAATCCTGCCTAACCAGGGATCCCAGCCACAGCACAGGGCACAGCAGCGGCACATAATGACAGGAGGGAGCCATTTTGATGAAGAGATGTGTTTTAACTGGTTGCCACATCTCACACACACAGAGGGTGAGACTGCTGCCACAGGCCCTGCCCCGTGCTGCCCGCAGGGCTGTGAGGTGCCAGGACCTCCCTCCTGCTCCAGGACAGGCTGCTGGTCAGCCTGACCCATGGCCTGCTGTGTGGTACCCAGAGGTGATGAGGATGGGGTGGCCACACCGCTGCGGTTGTGTGGCCCCAAGAACAGAATGCCAGCAGCGCGTGGGGCACAGCCACTGGATGTCCCTGCATGGGCTGGGAAGCCAAGGGACAAAGGGCAGAGCAAGGGGTGCTGGCTGGCAATGGGACAGCGCTGAAAAGGCCGCGTCTGTCGGAGCCGCCTCTCCCGTCGCCTCAGCCCAGGCGAACACCTCATCTGCGGGGTCCGGGGACGCAGGCCTGCCACCCCCTCAACCAGCCCACTCCAGCGCCAGTTCGGGCTGCTCGGCCTACGGAGGGGTTATGGGACATCCCGGGAGGAGGTGAGGCCCGAAGAGTCCCCTCCCCCGGCAGCCGCACACCGTAACAAGCCCCGCAGCCCGCGCTCCCGCCGCCCGCCCCGCTGAAGCGACACTGGGACCACCCTAGCGCCCCCCAACTTCCCGCCCACCCGCTCCGCCAGGGGGGCGGGCCTTACCCAACCAGACAGCCTCCGCCTCCAATCCCCACGCTTTTTCCCCGCCCACCGCAGGACTAACCAATCAAGACCTTCCTGTGCTTGGGCCGCCTTCTTGCCGCTTGCCCAATCGGGAGGCACGGCTGCCGTGCTCCCTTCCCCCGCTCTCCGGGCAGGAGGGTGGTGGGGGGTTACGTAGTGTCGGGTTGGTATTCACGAAGCGCTGTAGTGGTGTTGTTCTGCCTCGTGGCTGCCTGCGGCGTTGGCGTAGCGGACGCAGTTGGCGTAGCGCTAGCAGAGGCGGCTGTGGCAAGGAGCAGCGGTGGCTGTGGCGGCCGCGCGAGGAGAGAGCAGGAGGTGCGAGCAGGGCCGGGCTGGGACCGCGCCGGGACCGGGCCGCAGGTCGGTGGAGGGGGTCGGAAAGCGGACTGAGACCTGTCGCAGGTTGTCTTGT
>VZTU01030148.1:1756773-1794320 GCA_013400835.1 Zapornia atra
GGAGAGCAGCTGGGACCTGGCTGCAGTTCAGTCTGTGGCTCGCAGGGCTGGAGGCAGGCTGAGACCTGGCCACCATTCAGTACATGGCTCAGAAAGCAAGCTGAGACCTGACTGCAGCTTAGTGCATGTCCAGGGGGTGTCAGGGGACAGGCTGTAAGCACACCGCAGCCCGGTGTGTGGTCCAAGGGGCCCAGAGGTGGGACGAGACTTGTCTGCATCCTGGGACACGGCCAGGGGGGCTGGAAGGCAGGCTGAGACCTCGGTGCAGAGGCAGAGGGGACGTGTATGGCTTATGGATGGGGCCGGTGCTGTGGAGCAGTCAGTAGTCTGTCCCTTCACTCTGCTCAGAGGTGGCCGTAGGAGAGCGGTGCCTCTGCGGAGGTGCCCGGGCCCCAGCACAGTGCTCAGAGCTGGCTGCATTCACCCACTCCTGCCCGAGCGGGAGAGGGGCTTTAACCGCACAGCCGCGCAGGCAGCAGCCGCTCAGCCTGCCTTGGTTTGCAGTCATTAATTCTTAATATCGGGGAGGGTTGTTTACTGCCCCGTGTTCATAACCTCGTCCCTTTTAGATGCTAATCAGCTCTTGCCTCCCTGGCTTAGGTGTTGCATAAATATGTAATGAAGTGACCATCTCCAGCCCCAAAACTGAACTGTGTGAGGCACGGCTTGCTGTGGACCCGGTGCCGGGGGGGAAGGCAGCGTACTCGGTGGGCCTGGCTAGGACTGATTGACAGCCAGATGACCTGATTCGGTTGTTACACTGTGTAATCTGGAGCAGACTGCTTTTTTTTCCTTTTTTTTTTTTCCCCCCCTCTGTGTTGCTTTCTCCGTTTACAAGATACAGGTGCTAACACTTAGGGCTGCTTGGAAAAACAGAAAAGAAACAGATTTACGTGTTTCTGGAGATGGCTTTTGCTTTAGACTGGGCTCGGTCTGTGAACTGCTTCTAAAGATGACGGGTGAAATTAGAGCAGATTTTTATTAGCTGCTTTGCAAAACAGAAATTACGAGAGGGATAACAACACTGAAGCTTGCTCTAGGCAAAAAGGGGAAAGAGGATGTTGGGGCCAGGCTAATTGGGGCCATACCTCCTAAGACTGGTATGAGTCTGGACTGAATATTACCCATCCAAACTGGTTTTAGAGGAGGAGGAGCCCCAGACTGGCTGAGACTAATTTACTCATTTCCCTCCCAAAGGCTGACCCAAAGACCTGCATCAAGGAGTTGCACAAGAGGAGGAGATAGAAAACTGGAAGCTCTTTGAATGTGCTGCCTGCAGACTTAGGGCTTCTTGGAGCACTCGAGATGAATTCCCACAAGAGATGCTTTCTGAAGGGGTTGTGCTGAGCACTGCAGCCTCTAACTGGGACAGCTCCTGCTGGTCTGGAGCTGAGACCAACTTCTCTCCATACCTTTTCCCTTGGAGATGTTGCAGAGATTTAGTCTGACCTCTTCCTCCTCACCTGAAGCCTGCCGTGGCAATGATCCCACAGCCAGATCCGACCACCAAAGAGAAGAGAATCGTGCGTTTGAAGCTGGGCCGTCATTGTAACTGAACTGGAATCTATTCCCTGCTTGTGCTCCTGGAGCAAGTGCCATTCCTCTGCGTCTGTGTGTGTCTTGATCCGCTCCTCCCTGATCTTGTTTGGAATCCCTGGGCTTTCCACGCTGAATTTGCCCATGGCTTTCCTGATGAAGAAGAAGAAATTCAAGTTTCAGACAAGTTTCACCCTAGAAGAGCTGACTGCTGTCCCCTTTGTGAATGGGGTGCTGTTCTGCAAAATCAGGCTGCTAGATGGAGGAGACTTTGCTAGCTTATCTACCAGGTAAGAAGCTGCTTGCAGACTTGACTTCCGGCCGTGCTTCTTTCCCTAGTTATTCTTTGCTCAAGCAGTCTAGCATATGGCTACCACTTGCCTACCCCTTGATGGTATTTTAATAGTTCTGTTGTAGGGCCCCACATGCCACATCATTCTCCGGAGCGGGGGAAGAACGTAGCTGGAAAGCTCTGAACCTGGGTGGTGTTGGCTGACTGGAGCCAGATTGAGTTTTGCAGAGATGTGGGAAGGGAGCGGGAGGTCGCTCCCCTGAAACAAACTGGGGTTTGTGGACAAAATACTCTTTATTTTTCTTTTTTTTCTTCTTCTTTTCTTTTTTTTTTTTCTTCTCCCCCCTCCTTGCCTGAGTTCTCACATGCTATTTCAGACCCTGTGCTATATAGTGCTTTCATGTCTGGCTTGAAACTCAACTCTGTAAAAAAAAAAAAAACCTAAACCCTGTCTCTAAGCAAATTAACCCTTCGCAGCTTTGCTCTCCCCATTGCTTTCGAATTGGTGGTGTTGGTAAGAGTGTAAGTAGCTTGCTTTGCATTGCAAATTGCTGTGCAAGGGAAAACTGCTGCCTAGAGTCAAAGTTGTCAGTGTTAAAGATACAGTTTATCGCCTTGAACTGGTGCCATTGCATCTCTGAGTTTGTAACTGCAGTGTTTTCTTTTTATGTGATCTGGCATATTGGGCTTGTTCTGCTGCACGTCGTATAAGGTTGTTCTGCCATTGTGTATTGGCATTTTTCTGTCTCCTTCAGGCAGGTCTGTCCCTACTCCTGTTACTAATTGCTAATAAAAACCTGCTTTGTTTCCAACTCTGCACGCAGAATACCACCAGCAGTATGCAAACGCAAATTCCATCACAGCCCAAACTTGCTTTCTTTCTGCCTCAAGATGTGAAGGAAGTCTTCGGTGGCTTTCAAAACTTGAGGGGTTTTTTTTTGCTTTCCTGAGTGACTGCTCAGATTTAAAGGTACAGGATTAGTTTGTGCTGGCTGTTAACTGCTTTATCCCAGAGCTAAAGCCTGGTTTGGTCTGGTTTTCCTCTTCCTTGTGCTGCACATTGAGTTTTCTCATTTCAGGAGAGAAGATTTTTATTGGGCAAGCGTAAACATCTGTGAGACAGAAATGTGAAGTGGTAGGGCATTGCTCAAAGCTTGTTTTTTCTTCCAGAGGGACGATGCAACCTTATTTGAAGTCTGTAGAAGCTGTGGGTGTGGAACACCTGCGAAAATGGACTTTGAATTAATTTCTCATCTGAAGAAAATCTATCAAAAGAGCTTTTCCTTACAGTGTTCTCCCCTGAGGCTAGATTCTTGGGTTTGGTGGAAGCAGCTTATCTAAGGAATTCAAACAGTATGTGAACTTGGAAAGATATTAACCCCTCTGCTTCCTGGAGTCATAATAAAATGAGTTGAACTGGAGGGTGTCTCAGGAACAGCCTGCGCTGAGAGATGTCAATCTCCTTCTCCTTGTCGTCCCTGAATGCAGCTTCTAGGAGCGGTGGCTGGGCTTTGCTGATGCTGCCAGCCGCTCGGGTTGCATTGGGTTGTTTTCAGAGCTGGCTGGGGTTCAGCAGTTCGCTCAGCATGGTGCGTTGCAGATGTGTTCCAGCAGCAAAATCATCTGTAATTTAAACCAAACACATACATTACTCTCAACTGGCTTGATTGCTTATAAACGAGCAAAGGGGAAGTCGGCCGTTGGGTTTGCTGCCTTTCCCCTAACCTGTCTGTACTCTTAACTGGAAGCATATGCAAACCTGTTCCTGCTTGAAAAGTTACTGGTCTCAGTGGTATTGAGTCATTTCCAAATATTTCCCCCCTGTTGAAGTTAGAGAAACTTCAGGAGGGAAGAATTTCCAGGAACAGTGAGGAGAAAAGTTACTGTGTGGAGAGGGTCCCGGATCATGCCTTGGCTTTGCTCTGTGCTCCCCCAGTCATTTCCATGACCTTTTGCTACCCTTTGGATCTGGGGAAGGAGATGCTGTGTTCGTGTTGTCTTAGGAGTCTGCACGTTATTGAGGAGCTGTGACTGCTCCTCTGAAAATCAACCACTTCCAAAAATGTGTTTGAGGCTGTAAAGTCTGTCAGGTCATCTTACGCGAGCTGCTTGTGTCTCGTGTTTGCTCTGCAATCGATTTGGGCCGCTTCTGCGGTGTGCAGCGGCGATAGGAGGGGAGCAGCTATGATTGAGCAGACCAGTAGCTCTTTCTGCCTGTGAGTTTTTAGAGGACTGATCTGAACAAGGTGCCTCATGTCATTTGCAGGCTGCAGACGGAGGGAGGAAGTAGGACTAGGAACCCTTCATAGGACACACTAAATCAGTTGTCTGTTTTATCAGTCGTGACCTATGATGTGGAAAGAAGAGTGTTGCCTGAGAAGGCAAGAAGCTCCCGAGACGGATTTTCCAGGTTATTGACAACAGGCTTACCTGGCAGCTTGTGCACGTCTGTGGGGAGAGGGGGGGATGTGATATATCCCATGGGTTGCTAGGTGGCACTGAGTTAAATTGACCTGTTAGCGGAGGCTGTGCAGCCAGCTTCCATCAGCCCGTCTCAGTCCCAAGTCCACTTCAGCCCGGGCTGCAGGGACCTGCTGCATAGCAGTGCTGTGGGTCTGGTGGTGCCAGGACCCCCCTCCCAGGCTGTGAGCTGTGCACAGCCCCACTGCCCAGCCTGGCTGGAGGGGACCAGCCTGACATGCATTAAGGCTTAAGGCTCTTGGGAATTCAGCACACTCTAGAAAGGGTCTGTGTCCTGGCAGCACTTTCTGCTTTGGGGATCTGCCTCTCTTGGACTTTCTGGTTGTTTTGTGGGGGGTTTTTTCTCTCACAGGGAAGTACTTTTTTCCACACTGCTGTGCTCATGCCTTGCATTAAACCATGGACATTTTGGTGACTAAAGTTACAGCTGTAAATTTCCTTTTGCTCATCCTTTCCCTTCCCTTTGTAAAGTCTCCTTATGCCCTGGCAGGGCTTCTGAGGATAAGACTCTCTTGTTTCAGTTTACAGTGCTCTGCGTGAAAAGCATCTATTGTCTGTGGGTTTATCACCCTCCCGCTGGATTACAGAAGTTTGTCTTTTGAGAAGCATCCGAGCCAGGTGTAGGGCAGGCAGGTGCTGCATTTCCCCCATGGAGAAGTACCAGTATATTCCTTGAATAGTATTAATCCAGAAACTTAAATAGCACAACCACCAGTGAATTCAGTTTCCTCCCAAGTATCTTTAAAAATAGCAGGCGCGGAGCAGTAGGGATGTATTCATGGCAACCGTTTTTGTGAAGCAGATGGGCTGCTGCGTTTTGTACCAGTTTGAAGCTTCTTTTTTTGGGAGGGGGGAGTGGGGGGTGTCTTTGTTCCTAGAGAGATGATACAATAAGCTTTGGATCCATGGATTGACACAGGCAGGAGCCTGATGTCCAAACGAGTGCCTAAAGCTACAGGCTGGTGTAGTACATACATGTACATTTTTGGGTATCATAAAAGAGGGAACGTGTGATTAAATTCCTTCCCCCCCTGCTTATAGTGTCAGTTAATGTTGAGTGACAGCCAGATGCTCTTTACCTCGGTGCTGATTGATTTCTGGCTGTGTGCTGGCAGAGAGCGCTGCCGGTGCGTGATGTGAAGGAAGTGGAAAGCCAGGTGTTATCCACAGACTCCCGACACTTCATCCTACGTCGTTCTGTTAGCGTGCCAACAGTTTCACTCCAGTGTTTCTGAGTTTGAAGGAAGGGATTGTACTCTGAAAGCCCCTGGCTGGCTCTAGGGGAAAGACTGTTTTGCATGAGTTGAGCAACTTTGAGAGCGTTCCCCACCTTCCTCATTGTCTTCTGAAGGCACCTCAACCCGTTCTTCCTTTGGGACCGTGATTTTCCAAGCACATGCAGTGTTTCAGGTTGGTTTCCTGATCCTGGCACCCCTGCCCCAGTTTGAACTGAAGAACATAGCCTTCCCCAGCCCAGCAGCTGTTTGCATGCCAGCTTGGTCTGCAAAGAGCTGACCCTCTTGGGGTGGTCCAGCCTCAGAATATTTTGGTGCTATAAACCTGACCCGAGAATGTTCTTAGCCTTGCAATTTTTAATTGAGTAAGAGTGAAAGGCCACTTCCTGCACTACATGCCTTTTTTTTTTTTTTTTTTTGCTTGTGTGTGTATAAAGTTGCATCCAGAAAGCCAAAGGAAATGCTGGTATTTGGGGAGGCTCCTCACATTGATCGTTCCCTGTGGACTGAGGTCAGCTTTTGTGTAAGCACAGCTTTGTCATCCTTGTGTAGGTACAGACCTACAGCTGCTTGCTTTCCTAGCTGTATACACAGGTTTTTAATTTCTCTAGGAAAAAATAAAGGGAGAGAAGCATTACCCTGCTAACACATGGCTGGTGATTCAGAAACCTTTGTGAAAGGACGTGTAAGTTGTACCACCCCTGAAATGCAGCTGTGCCTCAGTGACGAGGCTTGGAAAGCAACTAATTAATTATAAATAGTCACTGTGCCTGATGTTGTGGGACCCTTCGATGTCACTAGGTTCATCACCTTTGGCTCTTCTGTACTGGAAAATTGTTAACTGTTGGTTAATGAGACACTAACAGACTGATACAGCCCAGTTGAGATCTAAACCTTTGCCACCGTCTGCCTGAAAGTGTAGGTAACTAGATTCTAGAGTCACAATCCTAAAGAGGGGAAGAAAACTGGCTGTAGTGAAAGGAGAGAATTACAGGCTGAGTTCTGTTTCTTGCTTTGAGTGGGATTGCCAGGGTGTAGTAGAAGAAGGAACCTGCTTGTGGCTCTAAACCATTCTCCCAGTTCCATGTTTTTGGACGATGTGGTCTTGGCGCTATCCTCTGCCAGAGCATGGGTGTGATAAGGAATTTCAAAAGTGCTTTTGTTGCAAACGTGTCTGAAAACGTAAACCTTCCCTATGTATAAATCTATTCCTAATGTACAGGTTGTGAGAGTGAGTTTTAATGCTCCAGATAACGTCCTCCTTTCCTGGCTGCAGCCTCAGGAGTGGCTGTGGGGGTGTTAATGGAGGAGGCATTTAAATCCAGCCTCTAGAAGTGATTTGCAATAAAGCAGCCTAGTTCAGGATAATGTTAAGGCAATAGTACCCACGCTGTTTGCATTCTGAAACAAACACAGAGAAACTGGGCAGCAAAGATGAGAAGAAGGGGATTCATTCCAGCAGTGCAGCTAAAAGTGGGTGGAAGTCATGAGAGCAGAAGCTGTGGATGAGGTTTAACCTCTGGCAGGTTGAGGGTGTTGGAAAAAGTGCAGAAGTGATACAGTGCTGCAAGGTCCCAGGCACAAATCATCTTAAGCTGCACTTAAGCATTCCTCTCACCTGTCCTGGGCTCTGGCTGCTCAGGGTCTGACCACAGAGCCTTTGGGGTGGGTTGATTTGCTTCGTGTCAGACTTGCCTCTTCCTGTCACCGGTCACCGCGTTGGAGCCTGTTGCAAGACGAACAGAATTACATTCAAACCCTCCTGCTACGGGGACTGTATCCTGTTGAGTAAAGAACAGCCTCTGTTCGTGCTCTGACTCCTGTTCCGCCTGCTGCTGCGCAGGCAGGGGCTGCTTTGTTGACCAGAAGCTGTAATTTAAAGCCCTGTAAGTGATACGCTGTGTGTACAGCATCAGTAAATATGTTCAGATACAGACGGCTTTCAAACTTCCCCCTCATCGCTGACGCTGAACTGGCAGCAAGAGCCTTATCTGTGTGACTTCAGCAGCCCTTGGCTCAAAAATTCCTCATTAGAAATTAATGTTCTACTTTGAGACTGGGGCCCTGTGATCTGCTTGATTTGCAGGGTGGCAATGCTATCAGCTCTGCCCCCCTCCCCTTAAACATCTATTTATTTCTGAAGTACAGAGGAAAACCTAAATGGCCTGCAGTCTATTTATTCTTTGTGCTCTGGAGCTGCCACCAGTGTTGACTTGAGCTTTGTAGCTGTGTTTCTGAGGAATTCATGCACACCTTTGGGAGCCTCTGGTCTTGCTGCACAGTGGTTGGTATCTTAATAGGCCATAAGCTGCCAATGGCAAGCTGTTCTGGTACCAGTTTCTAGGTAAACGAGGTAGGTTCAGATTTATTTCGTATTGTTTAAATGGCTGGAGCACCTCTCCTATGAAGACAGGCTGAGAGAGTTGGGCTTGTTCAGCCTGGAGAAGAGAAGGCTCCGGGGGGGCCCTTATAGCGGCCTTCCAGTAACTGAAAGGTGCCTATAGGAAAGCTGGGGAAGAACTGTTCCCAAGGGCATGAAGCAATAGGGAGAGGGGTGATGGTTTAAACTAGAACAGGGGAGATTTAGGTTGGATATTAGGAAAAAGTTCTTCACTATGAAGGTGGTAGATCACTGGAACAGGTTGCCAGGAGAGGCAGTGGAGGCTCCATCCCCAGAGATATTCAAGGTCAGGCTTGAGGGGGCTCTGAGTGACCTGATCTAGTTAAAGGTGTCCCTGTTCACTGCAGGGGGATTGGACTGAACAGCCTTTAAAGGCCACTTCCAACCCAACGCATTCTATGATTATTTTATTGCAGGAAGCTACATCTGGTGGTGTTTTGGGAAAGAACCCAGTGACTCCCTCAGATCAGAAGTCTCCCTGACTTTAGGGCAGGTCTCTGTGCTCTCAAGCCTGACTGGGTGGACTGGTGAGCTCTTGCAGCATCCACCTGCGCTTTGCTCAGTGAGGTCTCATCCGTGCAAAGGCAGACGGATGTGGCTCTGTGTGCGGCCTCCCTTTTTCAAACAGGATATCTTCTGCATCCTCTGTGGGCTGCTGGCTCTGCGCTGGGCTTACAGCCTGCTCTGAAATGGGTCAGGAATTATTTTGTAGCTGTTGTTTCTTGTTCAGTAAGATAGAAGCCTTTAGGAGTGCCCTGGACCAATATTTGGATCTGCTTGTTTCTTCTGCAACAGCCTGTGAATTCGCATCAGTAATCTGTGCTGTAAAGGTGATTATTTCAAGTGTTATTTCAGGTGGCTGTATGTCTTACCCCACCCTAGTACCAGCTGCTTATCCTGAAGGACAACAGGCTTTTCTCCCATGCAGTTTAGTCATTTTATGCCAAGTGTGTTTGCTGGGAGACACAATACACATAGCTATCGTAACACAGGACTTGGTGTCGTGATCTCTCTGGTACCATACAGTGGGACTCAGCATCTCATTTTAGTGCCTGGGTTTGAAAGGCACTTCCCACTAGACAAACAGTTGTGCCTGTGTTCACTGGATGAACAGCCTTCTTGTTTGGTGTATTTTTAATCTGATGAGCAAGAAAGGGAATTGTTCTGTGGGATTCGGGATTGCTGATCTTCACGGGGGTCACTTTCACATGCTTCACATAAGTCGCTCATGTAGCTCAATTGAAGGCTGAGATGAGAAGATCCAGGGAACAGGATGGGATTATGGGGATGAAGAGGACAATGAAGAGGAAGCACTTGGAGACTAGAGGGTTGGGAAGACGCAGGCATAGACAGGATGTTCTAGATAAGCAGTAGCATAGACAGTCTGTATAACGGATGCTTTCCTTGTGGATAGAAAGTAGCTGAGCTGGCAAGAGAGCAGTTTTGTTTGAATTTATCATATTTCATTGGTGAAAGGAGGCCTTGAAGGAGGTCCCATGCTGTAGTAGGAGATGGGACTGAAGCTAAAAATACTTCTACTGCTGCGTGCTGTATTCTAAATAAGAAATGAGCCCTGCCTGTTACAGCCTGAAAGCACTGAGGGTGCTTACATGGGAGGAAGGCAGCGTATGGATTTACTGTCCTGGAAGGGCTAGAAACCTGCAGCACTAATTAGCAATGCAGCTTCAGAGGCCTCCAGGGACCCTCACCCTGTGTGTGGTTGGTAACCAGCCTGATGTGTGCTCTCTGAAATAAACAACTAAAGCTAGAAAACTTCCTTCTGGGATTGCTGCTTCCTAGACTCGTGTGTTTGCCTCAGCAAGGCAAGTCCCTTCTCCTGCCATTCAGGGTACCAAACGTGGAAAAGGAAATTTAAGGTCTTGTTTAGTGCCTTTCAGAGCATTCTGCTCCAGTCTGGCTTTGCAGTGGAAAAGCAGACAAAGGAACTCCTAACAGGAAACACCACGAAAGGGATGTAGCCTCAGGGTTTCAGGCTGGGGTAGGCACATACCTTCATTTTTGCTTCCAGAATAAAACTGCATGAAATGACTGTGGCAAGATCTTTCATTAATGGGCACTGGGTTAATGATCAACAGAGACTCCCTCAGCCAGCGGCCAGGCAAAGGACCGGTCAGCACATGTCTACCTGTGCTCCTGCACTGCCAAAGGAGTTTTCATTCCTCCTGAAATACAGGTGTGGAGTGTGAGGAGCACGCAACGGGGAGGCCAGAGCTGAAGCGTTCCGATTGCCTTGTCTGTCCAGTCACTTCTGTTTCCAGCCCTTAAGGGATAATATTGGTCATCAAAATAAAAATGCAAATAGGCAGGAGAGGGAGAATGAAAGACTTGCCTGGAGAAACTCAGGGTTAGAGAAATATATTTTTTTCCCCAGCCTTCTATCAGACTCTTTCATGCTTTATCCACACTTGAAACAGCAGAGGCGAGGTTGGGTGTGGTATCATGGTTTTCAGTGAATTTTGGGTCACGGATGTATAGGTTGGGGAGGGGGTTTGCCAGCTTGGTTGTGGTTTTCATCGTGCTTTTTCTGTTTCTCGTTAGTTCCTGTTCTTCCCATCATTGCCTATGCTGTGCCTGCGTGTCACGGAATGAGGGAGGAATTGAGGATATTTATAATTCAGCAATCTTTCCAGATCTCTTAATGCTCCATTGCCCTAGAACGGAGCAATAGTTTTAGCGTTCACACTTTGATGTAGACTTGCTGCAGCAGATCAGCCCCGGCTACTGCAGCAATAAGGGCTGTTGGGAGGTAGTCTGCTTGCCTCTGGTACAGATTAATTATCCAGTTACCCCTCTGCAGGAAAGCTCTTTTCCTGGCTTCTGTCAGTGCACTGCTATGTTTTATCTCATACTCCACTAACACCAGGCAATCTGCATAAATGCTGAATTCTTTTCAAGCGCAGTGGGGCTCATCTTATGTCTTCAGTAGCGGGGAGTGCTCCTTGCTGCTGTGTTGAGGAGTGTGTTTCCTCTGTGTTCGTACATTCGCTGCCTTCTGCTCTGCTGAACACCCTTCTCCTGCTGACAGGGAGCAGCTGATTGTGCTCTGTCTGGGCACTGTTTCTGATACAGGTTTATAGCAGCGTCATTTCCCGCTTTCCCTGCGAGTGTGTCTGTTCTTTCAAAACAAATCCCCATGTTTTCTTCTCTTCAGAAGTGACAGGTATGCATCCCCAGCATCATTTGCTCTCAGTAGGGGAGAATCAAGGGACTATGTCTGAATGCAGCTGGTAGTGACAGCCACAGCGGAGGTAAAATCTCTCTGATCCTCAGAAACCTGTTCCTGGCAGCTGAGCAGTGGGAGTCTGTGCTAACATCTCTCAGGACCTTAACTAGCACTGATGACTCCTGTTGCAAAATGCAGGGCTCTCCCATATTCTGCTTTTAACCCAGATGTAATTTAATAAATCACCTTTCTCTGATTAGAACAAGTTGCATCATGAGGTATTGGTCTTTAGTAGAGAATTGTGTTTGTTCGGAGCTCTAACTGCTCTGTCTCAGACCCCTTTCCCTCCCCATCTCTTGCAGGCACAACTGGCACTCTGGGACAACTTTGGGTCTGAGTTGGGGCAGAAAAGAAGGGAGACCCTGGACCCGCAGGGTCTCAGGGTCATCCCCTGTGGGTATGGGGACAATTCAGGGGGTAGCAGGCTTTTCTCTGCAGCCTTTTCTAATTTGCTGTGGCTGAGCAGCTGTTTTGCTGATAAACCCCAACGGTGATAGAAATTGATGGAGGGGACAGAAGTTCTGGGAGAACATGTTTGTTCCTTGTCCTTAAACCCAGTGACCTGGTTTGTACAGCCAAAGAGCGCCTTTAGAAAGGAGCCATCATAAGACGTGTGTTCATTGTGGGATGAAGAAGCTGCTGTTAAGATGTAAAGGGCTTTCTCCTGGACTGTTGTATTGGTTTTGACTGGACGTGACTCACACGGGAACAAGTCTGGACACGATAGGGTGTTGTTACCTCTTTGGTAACTACACCTACTTTTAGCACTGGGGTTGACTTCAGGCAGCTTATTTACTGAAGGGCTCTTCAGTGCACTTGAGCCAAACTGCAATGATGTACATCACACGGTATTAGTGAAATTATTCCAGAAATTAACTTGGCCTCACATGAAGATTAACCTGCACTGTAAAGACTTCCCTGGTACAGCCGTATCGGCAAATCCTCCTGTTTGAAGCAGGGTTGATATTGGCAAAAAAATGTCACTTAACCATTCTGGCAGCAGGATGTCTTCACGTGCCATGAATCTGCCTCAGAGGCAAGATTTGTCTCCATATACATCACTTGCATCAGGGGTGTTGTTCCTAGTCTTGTGTCGATTCCCTTTAGGATTTTCATTTGCCAGATCTCCTATCCCAGCAAAGCCCTGAGATACTGAGCTTACCCATGCCTTGATTGTCTTTTTCATCTGAGGAGGAGCCAGGGAATGTGGAGTTTTTGGTTTTGAAGATCTCTTTCTTTTTTCTTCATAAGAACATGTTGTTTACAAGCATGGCTTTTTTGTATCACAGAGTTGTAACCATCTCTTGTATTCTGCGTGGTAGGGATTTTATCAGAGTTCTCCTTGCTGGAGTTTACATTGCTGTCTTTCTTCGCTAGGAGTTTAAATTTAGTCAGCAAAAGGCAAATCTGGAATCTCTCAGAATGACAGCTAACACTTATGGGATGAGGAAAGTTTATAAATACATCAGCAACGGATAATCGGTGAATCTTCATTTTACATCTAGAGTCTGCCAGAAGTGAGGCGGCTTTCCAAGCTACAGTGCATTACAGAAACACATACTGCATCTGAAATATGGTGGGTTAATCTTCCTTCATCTTGTAAGCATCTGTACAGAACAAACCTCAGAGTGTTCTTGAAGTGTTTGGGACCTTCTGACGCTTTAGTTCCTTTATTGGTTAGAACCACAGGCGAGATTGGCCAAATCACAACTCAGAAGAGCAAACAGGCCCTGGGAGAGTCAGGACTTTTTTTTTTCCTGTTTTAACTTTTGTGGGTTTTACCACACAATCAACTCAGTAATGAGTTTAAACACCCCCTCCCTCTGTGCTTTCCTTTCCCCAGTCACATGGAGGTCTCTCAGCTTGGGTTTGCTCATCCCCTGGAAGTCCAGCTGACTTGGCTGGAGGCGTAGAGCGGAGTTTGGGAGCCCCCATGCCTGTTCTACACATACAGCACATCTGGCTGTTCAGTGATCATGGCTGTGGGAAGTCGGATCTGAACAGTGTTTATGCCCAGAGTTAGACAAGTTCTTCAAAGCGTGCCAGGTGTGACCTACAGGGTATCCCAGTACTGCAGCACAGAGCAACCATGGGAGCGAGAGGAACACTGTGTCAGAGACGGGCTGAAGGACACAGCACCAGCATACAGCAACCTGAGCGTGGTGGCTGGTGTCTGACCCGGGCACACCCAAGGGAGATGTGCAGCACAGACCTGTTCTTGCTTCTTCCGTGACTGAAATCCTTGTGAATTTGCTTGTGAGAGGGAAGCGCTGGTGGTGGGCTTGGCAGCCTAGCACGTGGCTCCTTCTTGGCTAATCCAGCTCCAACGTAGTCTATCAGAACAATAGAAGTAGGAGTTGGTGTGGTGACTCAGTGCATGATCAGAGTTCAAAAAAAGCAAATGCGTCTTTTGGTGTTCAATACGCACGTTATTACAGACTTGTGTTTCAGTAACTGAGTCATCTATCCAGCTATTCCCTTCTTTACACTTAAGAGTTTGGTTCTCTGCTTGTGATGTTTCTGCCCCTGGCACACGTCCCTGGCCTCTGACCGAAAAGAGCTTGTGCTCCGTGGATGTGGCCAGAAGTCCTTGGGTATGTGCTGCTTTGGGTTGGTCTGTCAGCAACAGTGTATAACAGTAGATGCATTGCACAGCATTTACTGTTACAGTCCCTTCTTCTTGTTTTCCTGATGTCCAGCTTTTCTCCTCTGCTTTGAGATGACAATGTAAATTATAAGTACCTCGGAGCAGACTGGCTCAGCTGGGCACGTCCTCTCTGTAAAGTGCCATGTACGCGTCCCTTGCCGCTCTGCAGCCAAGGCTGTTAGAACTATTTCCCCTTGCCTTCTCCCTGCTCCACCCTTACTTACCCTTCCAAAACTCAACTGACTTGTTCTATAGCATAATTTTTAAAGGGTCATTATTCTGTGACTTGCTTTCTTCATTTGGCACAATTTTGATTTGGTTATGCAACATCTGCTGTAGCACTCGGTCACCAGCTGCATGCTATTTTTTAATAACTTCCATTGTTTCTCATAGTATTTTTAACATAGTTCACATTAGGAGGAGCTTGAAGGTTTTACACTTTAGATGGGAGGAATGATTGGAAATGCATTTTCAAAAATAACCCCCAGTGCTAGGTTTTAGGAGCCTTGTATGTACTGGAGAGCGTGGCTGCCCAGTGTAGTGATCTGGAGTACATGAGATGGACTGCACTGGGAAGCTCTTGCCTGTGGGACCTTCTGTGTGAGGTGCAAGATGTCATGTCTGTCACTTACAAGAGACACGTCTGGGTACATGTGCCTGGAGTCCGGACATAACTGAATTACTGCCTTTCACAGAAGCTGTTAATACACAGCAAGGAATGCTGGTGCTGGAGGATTTCTTACTGGTGATTGACTGCTACCCCCATTCTCCAGTAGGTACTATTGCTCCCTGGCTTGTACTGGTGGACCTTTATCAAGACTGATCACTGCCTTGGAGGGAACTGTAACATGCAGCCCAAAAGCCATGCTTCCACGGAAATAGGCTGCTTCTGGAAATAAGGTTAAAGACATAAAAAGCCAATCAATTGCCTGCCAGATACCAGCTTATTCCTAAAGACAATTTCTAAATCACGTATCCTGTTTTCATTTCATGCTTGCTTTGTTGGTTTTGCTCCAGTTCTTTCCTCACCTGCCTTTGTCTCTTGGTACTGTCGTCATCCCCTGTCCCCCCCCATGAATGGTCTCGACTGTTCCTTACCTTCGTTTCTCAGCTGTGGCTGAAGTTTCTTCCATGAGCTTATTTCTTTCCTGTACAGTTGCTGTTAATCCCTTTTCCTGTATTTGTCTCTTCTCCAGTTAAATAGGGATTATGCAGCCTGTGCTGTTAACTGCGTAAGTAAGTGGAATCCAGTTTCCTGAGCTGACTTTCCCCTACTCCTCCTTCCTCGTTCACTCTTCCCTCACCTTCCCAAGTGCCAGTGAACAGCAGGAGTGGATGTATGTCCTTCTCTGGGTGTGAGGTTGAGCTGAGCAAGTGTGGGAAAGCCCTCCAGAAGTGCTGGAGCTTGCCTTGTTCCCCCCTCAAAAATGCTGGATCATGTGAATGCTTCATGCTAAAAGCATTGGTTTTTGAATTTGGTATTTAAAGAGCCCGTATGCGTCTCCCCTCTGGTGTGCATGAAGAAGTAAATCCATAGGTATGAGCCGATGTCCAGATGGGGATGTGGGTAGGTGTCCTTCTCCACCTTGAGTCAATGAAATGGACTGCTGGGAATTCAGACGTTAATTCTGTGAATAAGTGGTAGATGTGATGACCTTACTGCTGAACCCTTGTTTAAAACACTTGCAGTGAAACATCCAAATCAGACTTGTTTCAAATGACAAAGGCTTGCTTAGTTCTCCTAGTAACACAGTCTGCATCATCTGTCTCTGAGCCATTTTTCTATCATAACTGCTAATGTCTAAGGCACAACAACCAGCGCTTGTCAGCTGGAGAATACAGGGTTGTTTGCAGTGGGGGAGAGGTCCAGCTCTTTGGGCTGGCAGTTGTTCTGGTCCATGATGTAAGCCCAGTCAAAACAGAGTAACTTTATTGTTGGGGGCGACTTATAGCCCTTTTTGTCCTTTGCTCAGGGAAAGCAAAACCCCTCTGTGTAAATAACTTGCTGTAAAGCCTTTGTATGTGTCCAGGTTAAACTGCCTTGGATTTCCACACACTGTGTATACTGCTGGTTTTCTACAATCCTCTATGGTGTTCCCTGACAAGCGTGAGCTGTCACCTCTCACTCTTGGGACGTGTTTCCACTGAGCTTCCCAGGACCTGACACCTACTGCAGCATCATGCTTTCTTCCACTTTCAACCTGCATTTGGCCTGCATGGCTTGACAAGAAGACACAAAAGATGGCAGCCCTAAGCCTTTACTAACAGGCCAGGTCCCCATGCTGCTGTTTGTGTGCTGCAGTGAAGGGCTCTGTCCTAAGCTCATTATTTAGGGATACCTACAGGTTGTGGGTCATACATCCAGAGCAGCTAATGGCTAAATGAAGGCTCATTTTCTATTATACATACACGCTCACCCACCTTTGTATTTTCTGTTTCATAGGCAGTGATTAGGTCCTCTGTAGCAGGACCTGCTGTGTCTGTAGGATGTATAAATGTTGGTGTGCTGTGAGCACAGTGCTGTGAACCCTGGTTACTGACCTGCGCATCTTCAGACAGGTTTTTCAGGGATTTTCCTTGCTCTTACCAAAGGTCTCTCTCCTACAGCTTTGCACTAGATAACCTGGTTAAAATAGTAACTGTCTTCTCTGGGGCATAACGCAGGATTGTTCCAGACTTTCCCATTAAGGGAGTGTCAGTGACCCTGCTCTAACTCAGCCTTCTGAAGTGCTGGGGAATTCATGAGGCTGTCCTAATGGTGGGTCTCTGCCCGTGAAAACAGAGCTGTGTAAAGAAATGCAGTCTGATGAAACAGCTTGATTTTTACTACTCTTTTTTTTTTTTTCTTTTCCTCCCCCTGTGATTGAGAGGCTCGTATCTCCATCGCTGAGGTTGGGTTACCTTCCTCCCCAAAGACTTACTGCTAGAGGGCTGCTTTTCAATCTGTCCTGCTTAAATGAATCTGAGCTGGAGCTTGGCTCCTTGGCCTCTTTAAAAGGGTGTCATCTTTCTTGTGCCTTATCAGAGTGAGATGCTGCCTCAGTGATGTTGAAGGTGGTGAAGCAGCGAGGAGGATGCAGGGTGCGTCTGCTGCAAGCAGGCAGGAGGATTAGTTCCACTTCAAGGGTCTGACACAGATCTGTATCTCCGAGAGGGGACAGCAAGCATGTGGATTGAGCATCAGAAATAGGAAAGCTTGTCCTCCCTCCCCCTTTGTGTGGATGAGGAGGAGGAAATCTGAATAAGAAGCTCTTTGTGTGTTCTTATCTATATACTGTCTCATTTCGCCTGAGGTTTTCTCACATCTGTGCCTATGCATGAAACATCAGACGGAGACACATTGCTCTACTGAAATGTGTGGCATTAGAAAGCTATTTTATGTTGTCATTGCCCTCCCAGCAAGCCTGTGGCCTTTTATAATGGTTCGTCCTTTTAACTTGCCTATGTGTGACTACTGCCATAGAGCAGGAGCGAAACATCTGCTTTTCTAAATGTTTCAGCAAGGCAAAACTGTTTCAGCGGTTGGGTGCTTGAAGCGTGATACCCAGTTGGGTGCAACTCAGCTTTGAGCCTGTAAATAGAAGTTTTAATCTCTGTCTTGGTGTTTCCTTAGCGAGGTTTTCATGTGGGAGAGGCCCACAGTAGCCCAAGATAGCATGGCTCGTATACGTGGCCTTTTTCTAGCAGTGTTTGCTTTAGCTCACTGGCATTCATAGCGAGCTTTGTGGCTTTCTGTAACAGTGCCACTCTGTCCATGGCACTAAAATCACAGTTGGCAAACATCTCTTCTCTAAAATCTGTTCATTGTGTGCTTCCCTGTCTGCTGCAGTATGGCTGTGTGAGGGCCCAACCCAGAGAGGCCTTGAGGGCCTTGCTTCTGTAAAAGCAGGTAAAACAGCAGGCTGCTCCCATGCAGCGTTCGCATTACTTGGATCTGTATCGTGCTGTGGTAAAACCTCTTCTTAACTGATCTTTTTCTGGTAAATCTTCACTCAAGGGGTAGGGTGGTGGCAGGAGGATGCTGTAAACCATCTGTTCTGGCTGGTGAAGAAGCTGGAGGTAGGTGAGCAGCTCTGGGCTTGGAAGAACCCGAGAAGCTCTTTCTTGAACTCTACATGTCACAAAAGCTGCCGCAGGGTTGCATTGGTTTATTCTGAGGAGGTATATTTAGGTCTGGAAGAGTAATTACACAGCTTTGAATAAGTCTCAAATTGGAAGAGGGCAAAGCTTAGCTTGGCAGGGATTCAACCTTCTGGGAGTCTTTCTGCAAAACCATACAGACGGCTTTTTTAAAATAAAACTTCTGCGGACCCGTTGGATTGGCACCTAGTGCCATCTTGTCTATTTCTGGCTCTCCAAATACAGTGTAAAACTTAAAATTAGACAGTTTTAAGCTATTAGTTTTCAGCTTTGCTTGTTAGGTGCCTTGTGATTAGGATGGAAGGAAACGCCTCCCTCGGTGAAGCCCTCTCCATGCTTCTTGTGTGTTTTTGGTTTCTGTGTGATGGTTCCTAATTATACATCAGAGGATATTCTCAGCGTAAATACAAAACTGCTCCTCATCACAGTCCACTTTTTTTCCCTATTTTAGTGTTCTTTAATTACCAGCCTAACGATGGCTTGGTGGGAGGTAGACAGACAAAGCCCATCGCTTCCCCACAGGCCATCTTTTGGAATCATGGAATTAATTTTTTAGAGTTTGGCTTGAAACAATAGCGCTGTCAGTCCCTTGTCTAAAGATACAGCCCCAGCCCCCCACGCTTAAAAGCCACCCTTTACAGTAAAAAACAAAGTTGCAAGTAACTGTTGAACGATTGTGTAACGTGTGACTGGAAAGCAGCTCTGAATTTTATCTTGTAAACTCCTTTCCGCACTGCACAGGCTATTCCGAAGACATGAAAAGCCCCAAGCTATGCATGCACCTGCAGCTCGGGTTGGGGTTCACAGTGCTGTGGGAAACATAACACCCCCCACACGCCCAAAAAAATCCTTTTCCTAATCCCTTGTGCCGTGTGGAGTTTTGGAAAGCCAACGTACATCCTTAATAAGAAGCAGAGAATGCCTGTTAGCAGAGCTTATGCTAACAGCAAATTAGCTATGAAGGAGCTCTATTACTAATCAGTACTTTTTGCCATGGTTTGAAGTAATTAGCCTTCATTGGACTTAGCAGCATCCAGCAGATGCTTAATCATAGCTGCATTGTAATACGAAGGAGAACTCGTGAGTAAGGAAACTCGCACGCTAGCCCAGATCTTGTGGATCCTACTGACAGCGCAGCTGTGGGGAGTCAGGCACATGCGATGGGCATCAGGAGCTTCATCGCTTCAGTATTAGCTTGTGACAGGAGTTAGAGCTCTGAGCCGCACCTGTGAGCCAGGTTTGGGGCAGTGAGCTGCTGTACCTGCCTGAGCTGAAGACCACTCGCTTTGTAGCTTCCTTCCAGGATTCATCCTGAAGCTCCACTGTTGTTAGCAGGATTAGCATTAGCCTTGCTCTCTAGAAAAAGAGCAGTTCCTTTTTAAAAACATCTAATGCTGCTAAAATATTCTGTGTTTTCAGCATCCCTTGTGCCATTCGTGCATACTGAAACACATGTATTTCCTGTTGAATTCCTTTTTTCAGCTGTATCTGAGTTTTCCTTCCTTTAGGTCATTCAAGGTACCTGCTGTTAACTCAGGTTTGAGGCACCTCACATCCAAAATTTAATTTGCGTAATTTGGCTGGCTTGGTGAATATTTTATTATAGGCAAAGCTTTTTTAATCCCTCTGGAAGTGTTTCTTCTCCTGTCTGAAGGAGCTGCCGTGAGTTGAGTGGAGCAATGAGAACCAGATCCCATCTTGAATTAATCCCAGATTCAGAGGTATTTTCGGCACTTAGATGTCTCACTTTTCAGTGACTTCAATAGCTAGCCGTACTTCTCTCTGGAAGGAGTTTAAGTTCACTGCCTTGGAGGAATTGCTGCCTTCTGTTTTCCCACAGTTTAAACAGGGATGACCAGCCTTTATCTGCATTACAGAGGATTACAGGTTTCAGTTATTTGTCAACTACTTCCTTCCTGTTCTCTGTCTTTGCCTTGGCCAGCACATTAAGGCCTCACAAAATAGCTCGGGGTGACTAGTGAGGACCTCCTAGGTCAGGATGCAGTCCTTGTGTCTGTCCTCTTGGGTTCACCTCGAGGTTAGAGAAGGACTTGTTGGGCAGCCCGGCCCTTCCATCCCAGGCTTGACGCAGTACCAGGACTAGTTCATTCTCCCCTTTGCCTCCGATCTCTGGTTTGTGCTGTGCCTGGGTCAGATGGTGGGAAGCCTCCCTTTCCCTGCTAATGCAAACAGTTTATCAGGTGCCCTTGCCCCTTTGTCCTGTGCTAAGAGGAGAGATAAGAGTGAGATGCAAACTTGCTAGCTCATAGCTGTCAAAAGTGACTTCCCTCCCTCCCGGCCTCATTACTTTGAGACCTTAATTGGCTGAAGGCCAAGCTCTGAGCTATAAAGAGATCAGGTCCTGCAGAGGATCAGTGGGGAAGGACCCACACACCTCGTTTCCAAGATCCTTTGAACCTGCCTCCTTTGAAGGATGAAATCCAGCTTTCCCCAAGGGCTCTGCAGAAGCCAAAGCTGTACCTGGACAACTCCTGTTCTGGGGAAGGCGGCTTCTCTTCTTCCTGAGGGCTCAGGCTACGCTGGAGTTCTGTGTGTCTCCTCTCACCCTGGAGATCAGGGTAGGCTGCTCAGAAGCTGTGCGAGCTAAACCACCCCCTCCCAGGCTGAGACTGCTTTATGGTTTGAAACACCCCCCCGTGATTTGAAGCACAGTGTTTGCTTGGCATGCTACTGTCTGTGTGCGCCCAGGAGGGTTTCCACATGCGTTCTCATCCTCCTTCAAGCTAGCCATCCTCGCTGGCTTAGTCCCAGCATAGGAAGAAGGACAGCTGCCTGGGAAGGACAGACTGTCCAGGACACGTAGCACACTTGCTGTACAGAGGCTGTACAAAACAGACACATTGTAGGAAGATAAGCTCACAAACCTTCAGCCCAGTTCGGTTATGGAGGTTGGATCTCTCCAGGCTGGACCACAGTGAATAAGCTAAACCGGCTAAGCAGGAAATGTTAGAGAGCTTGTGAGAGTTGTAAAGGCAAACTGCTGATGGGATGATTAGTTTTACCTGTATTGACTAGTGAAAAGCTTGCTGCTATAACACCCTCACGTGATGTGTTTTTGGGTGATGTGAACCAAGCTGTATTGCAGAGGATCTTTGCAAGCCAGATCATCAGTCATTAAAAAAAGATACTTAATAGTTGGAATTGATGTGGCTTTAGACCTTTATTTGAAGACTGGTTTTGTTTTTGGCTTTTTTTTTGCCTTCTCCTAGAGAGGAAGTTCAGGAAAACTGTGTCCGCTGGAAAAAGAAATTCACCTTTGTGTGTAAAATGAGTGCCAACCCAGCCACAGGACTCCTGGACCCCTGCATCTGCCGAGTATCTGTCCGTAAGGTGAGCATCTAGCAGCTGCTTCTGGCAAGTTGTACCCCTGGGGTACTGATGGTGGTTACTAGCTGATAATTTGGCAGCTAGAAGAATTGCGTGGACCTTGCTGGGAAGGAAATGGGACCCCTCTCTCTCCAGCAAGGGTGCTTGGTGGAGGGTGGGAGTGACCAGAGTGGTGGTAGCCCTTGAGAGACAGAGGTTTGTGAAGTCCTGAGAACAAATTTCAGGATTGAGTAATGGCTTTCCCCCCTGTTTCCCCAGCACATATAACAGCTGCTTTTCCTGTTTGTTTTGTCTCCCGTTATAGGAGCTGAAGGGCGGAAAAACCTACTCAAAGGTAAGAGCACAGAAAGGGCAAATGTGGCAGAGTAATGATGGTCTTGTCTTCTGTTAGTGCTTTACACCCATCAGAAACCAGTGGCCGCTGCACAAAGCAATCTGGAGAGATGGTTGTTAGTTCTTAGCTTAAGCCTGAGTTAAGTGATTTCCCAAAAAAGCCGACTTGCTGGGACAGGATCCAGATTGCACTGGATGTGGATTTGAGAAGGGGGTTGGGAAGATGATCTGCATGTCTTCAAACTTTGGGGAAGTTCTGAGTCAGATGTGAACTCTCTGGCTTCTGGCAATGTCTTGCTAATAAAGGAACACAGACTCCAGTTCTGTTCTGCAGAGCACAGCAACCAGCTGTGGCTGGGGTAGGCACCTCTCTGCCTCTTGAGTGCAGGCAGAAACCTACAGCAGAAAGCACCACCTTCCAAAGGACACAAGGCATTGAGGCAAAAGCCAAACTGATGAGCAGGGATGTTTTAGTTTCTTCCCCTCCCCGATTTTCTTGCCTGTGCTAGGGGAGAGTCAGTGGGCCACCCCTTTCTCTTCTGCGTGCTGGAGATGGCTGGCTTAGAAGTTGAGCTTGCACAGAGCCCAAACCCATGTTTGTTTGAAAATGAGTCACTGCTGCTGGTTTCCAATAAACAGATGTTCAGATCACGAATGACCTCGTAAGAATTCGGATCAATATCCTTCCTGAGACCCTGGAGGCAACTGGCTTTGAAGGGTGAACTGCACTCACTCCTACATACTGTACCCGTGGTGCTGTGTGATAGAGGGCAATGTTGCTGCCCACACCCGTTCCTTTTTTGTTGCTAATTAGGACATGGTCTCTAGGGCCATCAGTTTCTCTTTCACTAAATTCATTCCGGGGGGAGGTTATTCCTGTTCAGGGAGAGCAGCATAGCTGGAGGAAGAGACATGCCTCTGCCGAGTAAGTGCATCAGCCTGTTCCTCCCGCTGTGTTCGTCCTCAAGCTTCCCACAGTATGTGGAAATGCAGAACTAAAGGAAGCCTGAAGGCACATCTCTGTGGAATTAACCTGAGCTCTTATTCAGGCCATGTTCTAACCTACTTCCCTTTTACTCTGTCTCCAGTTGTGTTTAGTGACCTTTTGAAAGACACCTAGTTGCTCCAGCCCAGACTGGCAGCCTAAATCTCAGGTACTTGTCATTTCTTGGGCTGGTATCTTGCTTGTTCTCCTGCATTCTCCTGGAATTCAGCAGAACATGACCTGAGCATTTTGGCAGCATGGAGAGATACCACACCAGACAGGGTGATTAAGCCTCGCAGTCTTGCCCTGTGGACCAGGTTTGTTGCAGCAGGTCCTTTTGGGAGAACTGACTGACTTGGGATTCGTAACATTTCCAGCACCAGTCTGTAGTGTGTGGTTGTGCAACTGTTTTCCCATTCCAGCTCTAAACAATGAGAGTTTAAACTGGGGAATACTATATTCATTCAGCTGAAATCTCCTCCAATTGTGGCAGCAGATGTAGAAGAAAATGCAACTTGTGAACACCCTCTTTACCTGGTCCTGCTTCAGGAGGGTCTGAGAGTGGTGGAGCTGTTTGTGCTCAAGACAGAGTTTCCATTGCCTCGTGCACCTTTGGGTTTGACGTTAATGTCACTTCAGTGTCAGGGGTTACAGAGCGGAAGCCAACAGGAAGGACTGATAAAGCGGAAACTCTTTCCCTGAGCTGGAAGAAACACCATCAGCTGGCTGGAAAACTGAGGAAACTATTCTGGAAGGTTACATCTGAAAACATCCTTTTGTTAAGGGATCCTTCCTCTATATACTGGGAGTCTGCTTCCTGAGGAGAGCTTCTGACCTCAGCACGCCATACGGGTTGCTGGAGAGTTCTCCTACCCTCTGGCCTCCGATGTCCATCTCAGAAGTCAGTGCTGTGGTGGAGGAAGAGGCATTGGTGTCTGGGCCACTCCTGTGCCATGCTGTTCTGCTGGTGTGGTTGTGCCCTGTCTCCTCTGTCCTCCAGTTTTGTCACACTGATGGACTGCAGCTCCCTCTGTGGCTTTCTCTTGTCCTGTTTATCCCTACACAGTAACAATTCTCTGTTTTCTCCTTATCGGTGAATATTCAGCAAGTGGCATAGCCCTTGCTGTAGATGTTCCTGTCTCTTCTAGCCAAGCCTGGAGGAACACTTAAGGGAATTTTTAAGAAGGAAGAAAAGAGGGAGAAAAGTTAGGGGGTTTTTTCCTTCTTGGTTTTTTGGGTTTGGTTGGGTTTTTTTTTCTAAAGAAAGGTTCCTGCTCTATCCCACTACTTCTTTTATTCCTTTGCCATCAGCTCTTGTTCCCCACAGACAATGGGATGGAGGAAGCAGCTATGCTAATCTGGCTGCTGTCTTCCCCTGAATCATGTGTCTTGTGTAGGCTGTGGTTTAAAGCTTTGATTTGGAACAGTGGCAGCCGGGGTTCCTATGGCAGTGCCTGTGGTTTGGGCTCCCCATCAGCTTCCTCAGTTGAGAGCACCGCATTTCCTTAGGATGTTGCTTCTGTTTGAGGTTCCCAGTTCAGCTCTATCATCTGTCTGTCAACTCCAGGGCAGGAGGAATGCACTGCAATGCACAGAACAACAGCTAGGTCTGAGCTGCTACTTCTTCACCTTCTTCCCATGTTCTTGTGGAAGCTGACCTGCACGTGGAAGTGACACAGACTTTCCATGCTTGGATAGTTTGGCCAAATACAGGGCACAGCATCTCTTCCTGATCAGATTAAATGACATGACTGACTTTTATTGCTAAAGCTCTGTGTAAAAGAAGCTGTAGTGGGTGTTTTTTTTTGAGGAAAACTGTAGTCATACACCAGGAATTAGAACAGAAAAACAAAAGTACTCTTCACTGTGTTTGTCTTTAGGGGCATCAGAACCCTCTTTGAATTTGCCTGTGGTCTTCAACTTTATCACTTTCCCTGGATGCTTCCCCCTTTGTTAGAGAAGGTTTAGAGAGCTCACAACTAAATCTCTCCAAATATTTCTCTTCTGCCAGTCAAACATACCACTTACTAGTTAAATCTTAGCAGTGTTGAAGACACTTTACTCCAGGAGTTCCCCAGCCCAGCAGCTGTGGGGGTGAATGAAGCACATGTGCTGCAGCGTGGCTCTGGACTTCCAGCTTGCCCTGCCGAAAGTCTCAGCGCTGTTTTTCAGGACAGTGTATCTTTCCTCTACAACAATATCCTTTCATCTCCTGGTTCACATGCTCTGCTGCACTCTGGGATGGCCCGACACAAAGTGCCTTATTATGTTTGTGTGCGTGTGTGTGTGAGTCTGTTTTTTCCACATCGGTGACCTAGTGCCTTCCACGTCCTTGGTTATGCAAGGGCTGCAGGCTGGTTAACGCTGTCCTGGCCAGCACCATCACCCGTGCATCCAGCACCACTGCTGCTACATCCTTCCTCCATGCAGGGTGTACTTCCTGAAGGCCTCCACATGTCCACCTGGCTTGGGATTAGGACTGTGACCCTGCCCACTCTCAAGCGTAGGGCATCTTTGCAAGCACCACCATGTGTCCCAGCTCCCATTTCTGCCCTCACTCTCTTCCTTTGGTCTGTGTGACACTGCATATCCCTTTATTGAGTGATTATTTTTAATTTTTTTTTGTTCTCTCCCCTTCCCCTCCTTTGTTTTCTTGGCTACAGCTGGGCTTTGCTGATCTAAATCTGGCAGAATTTGCAGGCTCTGGATCTACTGTCCGTTGCTGCTTGCTGGAGGGATATGATACTAAGAATACCCGACAGGACAACTCCATCCTAAAGGTACAGCAGCTGGTGCTCCTGCAGTGGAAATCCTACTATTGAATTTGGAAGGGTCGCAGGCAGAGTGCAGTGCTAGGCCTGAGAGAAGGTCCCGACATGTACCAGGACAGGACTTTGCCTTTGTGCTGCTAGTCTGATTTGGGAAGTTTCCCATTCTCAGAGTTGCCCTTTGATATCCTGACATCCGTTTGGCCAAGTGATGACCCTTGATAGCATTCTTTGTCCTCAAAGAAAGCCTGAAGGGGGGTGGAGAAAGTTTTAAGGGCATTGTCAGGGCGGCCAGGCTGGTATCCTGCTGGGCCACTGCAACTTGGAGCTACTAATGCCGGTGACTTGGGGCAGGGAGGGAAATACCTTGCTAAATCCCTGCAGCTGATTTCCTTTGAAAGGGAACTAGGTCTTGCTAATGTTTACACTTAGCTCCTGACCTCCTGGCTGTTGTGAAGTGAGGAACTTGCTGCAACATAGCTAATGGTGTGCCTTGTCCCCTCTCTCCAGGTCACAATTGGAATGTCCTTGCTTTCGGGGGACCCCTGCTTCAAAACGTGAGTTTCTGGGTGCTTGCCCTGTTCTGCACAGGCCAGGGCACCTGGTTCTTTGCCACTCTCTGCTGGAGACTAAAATTGATAGGGAGAGGGAAAAGATGCCTTTGATGTTGCAAAGTACAAGGGAGAGCTTGAAACTGGTGGTCTTGATTGTTGAATCAGCCAGAAAAGCGAAGCCAGCCTGTGCTGTTGACCAGTTTGTTCTCTGCTCTGTTTTTCTCAGCTTGGTTATTGGTTGTTGCTGATATTTTCCCTGCAAGTGTCAGTGAGGCTTTGGAAGCTTAGGGACACTGATAACAAACTTCACCTTCTGTGTGAAGGATAGAATTTCATGTAGCTCAGGGTCGGTTTCACTGACCTCCAAAAAGGGAAAGGTCAATGAAGAAAACAGTCCTGGAAAAGGACATGCTTCAGCACATCTTACAGGATAAAGATCTTGAATTGAAACAGCAAGAAAAATACTGCAAGGCTGAAATATTTTAGTTCTCCTTTTCTTCTGCAGGGACCCAGGTTGCAAGACCTGCAGTCCAAGCCACCCTGCCTTGGTGTGCTGTAAGGTGTGTGTGTGGTGGTTTGGACCTGGCTGGAGGCCAGACACCCACCAAAGCTGCTCTGTCACTCCCCTTTTCAGCTGGACAGGGAAGAGAATAGATGCTGGGAGGCTCAGGAGTCAAGATAAGGACAAGGAGAGATCATTCAACAATTGGTGTCACAGGCAGTACAGACTCATCACAGAATAAAAAACTCTCTAATTTGTTATGCTACACACACAGAAAAACCAAAGTTGGAGACTGAGGAGTACAACCAGATCTTAAAACACCTCTCCTGAACCCTCCCTTCTTCACAGACTTAACTTTGGCAGAGAGATGGGGTTCAGTCAGTTCCTTGCAAGTTGTTTTCCTTCGGGGAGGGGGTGTAAGGGGGGATTCATTCCTCACACCCTTCCCCTGCTCCAGCATGGGGACCTACCCACAGGAGACAGTCCTCCACGAACTTCTCCAACATGAGTCCCTTCCCATGGGGCTTTGTCTCAGCAGGGCTCCCTGCCATGGGGTGCCATCCTTCAGTCCCAGACTGCTCCAGCCTGGTCCCCCACAGAGTCACAAGTCCCCCAGCAAACCTGCTCTGTCATGGGTTGGTCTCTCCACAGGCTGCAGGCTCTGCCAGGAGACTCTACTGCTGTGTGCTGATAGAAGTAATTTGTGTTGACTCCTAACAGCATGAGAAGAAAGCTTTACCTTGGGGCCATCTCTTGTAGTAGTGGTATCCTGGGCTAAAAGGTCTAATTTTAGGAGCTGGATTAAAGTAGATAAATTTGCTTCTTGTTATAAAATGCTGTGTAAGTTTTGGTTAGTTTATTTTGTGAATGGTTTTTCATAGAGCTCTGCAGGGTTTTCTGAGACTCTCAAACCCTAAATGTAGTGACATCTAATTCTGAAAAAAAATCTGCTTCAGAAGGAAGAGTGAAAGGAAGAGTGATAAAGAGGTTTTGGATATCTAAAATCAAAACTTGAACAGATGTTTTAAATCTAGGGTGCTAGGATGGCTGGCAGTAATGTGTCTGACAAAAATACCTGTTGTTCCTTCACTGTGAAAGCCAGTTCTGCTGTCAGAATGCCTGAAAACTATGCAGAATTGGCTAGAGGGATGGATAGATAGATAGATGGATATCCATTTAATGGAAGTAGGATCAGTCTGAAAGTCAAACCTCCTTCTTAAAGGAATTCTGCAGTCATTCCCATTTTTTCCTTACATGCTGACGATGTGCAAATACCCAAAAATGGAAGCTTTGCATGCAGAATAGCCCTTCATCAGTAGAGCTTTTGAGAAATGACACTCATTAGGGGATTAAGCAGGAATTAAACTGTGCTGGGAAATGACTTCCGAGCACTGACTCTCTGGCGCACTCGGATGAACCTTCTCCCGGGCGCCGGGCAGGAGGGCAGAGCAGGCTGTTTGCTGAGCTGCCAGACCCACAGGCTGCTCCAACAGCTGCTGCTGGAACAGTTTGCTTGATTAAGGCTGTAAAGGCCTTATTAACCTGCAAAGCCAAGTCCCCAGAGTACCAGGGTGCGTGTAAATCACTGATAACATGATTAGGGAGGGTGGTTTGTTTTTGTTGGGGTTTTTTTCCCCAGGGAAGGCATGCTGTGGGTTTCCTGAAACATTTATAGTTGGTTGGCTGCCCATATAAAATATTCTCAGTGTTGTTCTCCTCCTTTCCCTCCCAAAACACTGTGACAGTCCTGTCCTATAGCATCTTCCCCCAGAGCTCCCAAGTGGGATGAATAAAAGTTTTCCTTTCTCACTCCTCACTTAAAAAGCATGATATGATCCATTGGTTCCAGTTCAGAGCTGGGGCTACAGGGAGGTTAGGGATCCAACAGGAATATTCGCTTTGCCACGCCGCACATGCCATGGCTCCCACCCAAAAACACTTCTGGAGGAAGGGAGGGGGCTCCAGGCACTCTCAGCTCTGCCCTGCAGTCAGCATTTACAAAGGGATGTTGGGAACACGTGGAATAACCCGAAAAAAAGAGTTCTGACAGCTGGAAAAACACTTTCATCTTGCTGAAATCGAGTTTAATTGTCAGTTTAAAAGATGGAAAAGGTTATTTGATCGTTGTAAAAGTGCTCTTGTTAGAGGGTGGGGTTGCTGGAATTTAGAGCTGGATAACAGCAACCTGGGTCCTGTTTGTGAAGCCAACTGGGCATGTGTTGGGGGGGGGGAGGAGGGAGCTCTGGATGCTCTTCTGCAGGGGCAGTGACTCTGAGCCTCCTGTCCTGTATAAGTGATCAAATGGCCCCTTTTTGCCTTAATTTACCATAGAAACCTGCTTTTCCTTGTAATGCAGTACAAAGCAGGGGAGACATGAGTCTTGCATGTAAAAAAGCAAAACCCAGAGTCAACGTGGTGTTGCTGCCAGCTTCCTCTGTCCCCACAAAGGGTGGGCACAATGTGGGGACCCTCTTGATAGAGCAGAGTGGGAAAAGCTGCTGCAGTGGGGTGACTGGATGACTGCCTGGCAGTTTGTAACTTCCTCTGCTTCTCCTTACAGGCCTCCTTCCACTGCCAAATCCATCACCATACCAGGACAGGACTCGACCCTGCAGCTGACCTGTAAGGGCGAGGGAACCACGAGCAGCAGCGGCAGCACTTCAGCCACAATTGGCTCTCTGCGGCAGACCAAGCCAAGAGCTGCCATTCTCAGCTCGGGTATGAGTGCCCATCCCAGAGCCTCATTGCAGCCTGCCAGTCCCTGAAGGGAGCTTATAAGCAGGAGGGGATTCAACTGTTTAAAAGGGCAGATAATGGCAGGACAAGGGGGATGGATTAAAGCTAAAGGAAGGAAGGGTTAGATTAGATATTAGGGGGAAGTTTTTTACAGAGAGAGTGGTGAGGGGCTGGAACAGGCTGCCCAGAGAGGGGGTGGGTGCCCCATCCCTGGGGGTGTTCAAGGCCAGGTTGGCTGGGGCCCTGGGCAACCTTGTGTAGCTCCAGGCCTGGAGGTTGGTGTCCCTGCCTGTGGCAGGGGGGTTGGAGCTGTATGATCCTTGGGGTCCCTTCCAACCCATGCCATTCTATGATTCATGCAGCTCCTGGCTCTGCCTGGACACGCTTTTGTTTTTCCCAGCACTTGCAAGCACAGAAACTCTTTAATTTTTCATGTTTTCCCACACCCCTCCTCACCCTCCTGCTCATTAAGAAAATTGAGAAAAACAAAACCATCTATTAAGCAACCCAGGAGAGGAAGCATGAATCTTTTCCACATGTTTCTGTTGATGGAGATAAAGCAATTTCTCCTTTTTGCTGGGAATTTAATAATTCATGTATTACACCCATCCCTGCTTTCCAATGTGTTCAGTGACAATACAGTTCTCCACTCAGCTATTCTGTTGCTCAGACTTCTAGAAAAATTGCTCTGAAGGTTTTAGAGGTTGGTTTGAGGTTTAATGGCCTTGTTCCAGCTGCTGATGCAGAGTTCTTTGGCTTCCTATGAGCCCATTTTCAAGGGCACTGCATTTTCCCATAGCCTTTTATTTTTTCCCCTTCCCAGCACCCTCCAAATCTGCAGGCAGATACTGCACCAAAATAGTGCTCTGGTCTCCTTGTCTTAGTGACTTAGCACAGGTGCTCTTAAAAAGCTGGCTAAAGGGTTACACTGTGGAGAAGCTTGCTGCAAGACCCAGGAGCAGGGCTGGCAGCAAAGGAGCAGAGGTTATGCTGAGGTTTCTGTATTGAGTTTAGTGTGACTTAAATGGTGTGTGCTCTCTCACAAGAAACAGAAGGGGAAAGGTAGTAACAAGAGAAGCATCCAAACAGAGTTTGTAATAGTTTACTGCCAGTGGCAATTTGATGCTTTCTTGGTCTTAGCTTAATGCTTTTAACTCTGGATAATTTCACATACTACCTGTCCCTCTAGATCCTTCAAGTCCCCAGAGATGCTTGTAAATACAGATGCTGAGTGCTAGAGCTAAGGATAAGCTTGATGGAGTAGCTTGGTGGTGTCTCCCCTACTCCCCAGCTCCTTCTAAGCTGTGTGCCTGCCTGAGCAGCAGGGCTCTGCCAGCAGCTTTGCTCTTTCCTTGCTCTACTGTCCCAAAGTCAGGCTTTACGAAGATGATCTGAGGGCTGGAGCATTTCTGCTGTGAAGATGGGCTGAGGGAGTTAGGTTTTTTTAGCCTGGAGAAATCTCTGGGGAGACCTTAGAGCACCTTCCAGTAAGAATGCAGGAAAGCTGGAGAGGGACTGTTTACCAGGGAGCATAGTGATAGAACAAGGGAGAATGGGTTTTCAGGGCCAGGTTGGATGGGGCCCTGGGCAACCTTGTGTAGCTCCAGGCCTGGAGGTTGGTGGCCCTGCCTGTGGCAGGGGGGTTGGAGCTGTATGATCCTTGGGGTCCCTTCCAACCCAGACCATTCTATGATTCTAATTTAAAAGAGGGAAGATTTAGATTAGATATTAGGAAAAAAATCTTAACTGTGAGGATGGTGAGGCACTGGAACAGGGTGCCCAGAGAAGCTGTGGCTGCCCCTGGATCCCTGGCAGTGTTCAAGGCCAGGTTGGATGGGGCTTTGGGCACCCTGGGCCAGGGGGTCTGTCCCAGGTGGGACACTGGTTGGGTTTTGACATACCTTCCAACTCCAACCCTTCTGTGATTCTGCGATCAGCCTCCAGTCCAAGGCAATCAGCAGGCAGTGTGCTGGCTTGGGCACAGAGTAACTGGAGTGCCCTGTTGTTCTTTGGCAGGTGTCCCAGAAGAACCTGATCAGAACCTGTCCAGCCCAGAGGAAGTCTTCCACTCGGGACACTCGCGGAACTCCAGCTACGCCAGCCAGCAGTCCAAGATCTCTGGTAAGTACTGATGCACACTGGCCCCATCCCTCTTCCTTTCCTGCAACACGCTCTTGTGAGAGTGATTTGCAGCCATCTCTCACCCTGCTCTTCGGTATCACAGTCTCCTATTTAGTCTCTGCAGATGAGCTCATAGATGTATGTCTGAACCTCTGTGCATGGGAGCAGAGATGCTGGTCTGAAGCTGCCTTGCCTGATCCTGTGCTGCCAGGAAGGGGGGAAGACCTGGTTTGTAATCACTTGGGTTTTGCAGGTTACAGCACGGAGCACTCCCGTTCCTCCAGCATGTCTGACCTAACTCATCGCCGGAACACCTCCACCAGCAGCAGCGCGTCCGGAGGGCTGAGTATGACAGTGGAGTGTCCTGAGGGAGAGAGGGACCACAAGCTAGAGAAGCCACCTCGCCCCCCAAGACCAGCCCTTCTGCTGGACAGACCCTCCCGGTAGGTAACTGAGGAGCAAAGTGCCTTGTCTGGGAAGGCAAGGCAGAATCTGCTCCATTGTCTTCGTGCAGAGGTAGATTGGATTGTAGCCTTTGAGGAGGCTGTTGCCAGAGAAGCAGGAGAATACCTGAAAGTCTGCATCTTGAAAAGCTGAGCAAGCATTCCCTTGATTTTTCTCATCCCAGGAGGAAAAAGGATTCAGTGGAGAGTCACCCAACCCGAGTGGATGACACCAGGATCGATGCTGATGATATAGTGGAGAAAATAATGCAGAGTCAGGACTTCACGGATGTCAGCAATACTGAAGGTGAGAGGAAGTCTCAAAGGAGAGGTCTTGGTTGTCTTTTAATCAAGGCTGCCAGGCTTTTACAGTCAGGTCTGATCTGCCATGGACTCCCTTCCCCTTCAGACAGCAGTTTGTTTGCAGTGCTCACTAGGTGTTTCTGCAGTAGGTAAACAAACCACGTGGGGTTGAGAGCTGTGGAGCTGTTAGCTAGAAGCACTCACTGCTGTTCCACACAGGAGTTGAGCAGTAGCTCAGGCACACAGCATGCGAGGGGAAAAATACTGATTCTTCAGAAAATGAGTTACATCAACTGTCTGCACAACTGGTCACCTT
Organism: Zapornia atra; assembly: GCA_013400835.1. Lineage (NCBI taxonomy): Eukaryota > Metazoa > Chordata > Aves > Gruiformes > Rallidae > Zapornia > Zapornia atra. The sequence continues at coordinate 1,789,159 of VZTU01030148.1, forward strand.
TGTATAGGGTCAGCCCAAGGGTGTTTATCAAAGTTGGGGGGGGGCACAACCGGAGGGGAAACAGCAGATCTCTGCAACAAGAAAGAAGGGTCACAGTGTGCTGGTGATTAGGTCTGTTTGAAAGCCTAAGAAGGGGTTTTGTCCACTGCAGTCACAGCATCTGTTAAAAGAAAACTAATAATAATCACTGGATTTGTTTTAATTTTCCAGTTTAGCCTAGAAATCACTCTTTTTCATCACGTTGAGGCTTTTCGCTAAGTTTTAAACCTGACCCAAGTTTGTTAGTAACACTTCTATAGCTAGTCACCTTAAACCATGGCATATGGCAACATTCCTATATGGGGATTTACACCTTGCTCAGTTAAAACCAGACCAAACACAGCCACCTCTCACCAGAACAGGCTGAGTTTCTCTTCACTGAGCGTACAAAAGCAGCATGAGGCCCCACATCTCATCTGCTCAGATGTGTTTACACTAACCAAGAACTCACATCAATGGAATTACCTTAAAAGCAGCAGCTGCAGGAGTATCACTGAGTTAACTTCTCTGAGATTACTCTTCCAAAGTGTATTGCTGTGGTTGATCTGTAGGTGAGGCTCCCTTTAGGAGCAAGAGGAGGAACTCCCAGGGCTCTGTCGCTGTGGGAGCACTGGGAAGCAAGCACATGTGTTCTCAGAAACACACTTGTTCTGTGCTGAGCATTGTATAATGCATCTGGGAGGGGGGAGCACCTGGCAGCCATCAGTACTTGTGGATGTTGATGTCTTGCTTCCTTTTCCACCTGCAGACAGTAACCTGAGGTTGTTTGTGAGCAGAGACGGGACAACTACACTGAGTGGTATTCAGCTGGGAAACAGGTAGGCTTCCTGAAAGGCTGGCAGGTGTTCCAGAGAGACTTGTTAGCTCTTTGTACCCAGGAAACCTTCACCTTCTGCTACAGGAGAGGTTTCTAAACATCATGTGCTATGTGGTGGCTTTATTCCCACATTAGCACCCCTGGGATCCCTCTGGTGACAGGCTGCAGCTGCACTGGAGTAGGAGTGTAGCTCTCAGCAGGCGCTCAGAGGGGTAATGTGATCCTACTTGTTAGATCCAAGAACAGAAGGAAGGAGCAAGAGGACAAAATGGTAGAGAGGTTGGTGCCTGCTGCTCCTGTGCCCCACTAAAGAGTTTTGCCTCCTGCTGGCGTGCAGAAAAACTGCAGCAGCCTGGTTTATTGTCCCTGTTCCCTGCTTCCTCTGTCTTTGGCGAGGGCTTGTGCTCTCCTGAAAGACTTCTGAAGAAATCAAACCTTTTCTTGCCACAGCAGCTCTTGGTACAGTGTCTTGGCTACTGGTGTTTGAGCCTTTATAGCCGCTCCTGAGGTTAAAAACAAAAAGCATCAGTGGTAATGCAAAGATGTGTCAAGCTGGTGACAAAACTGGGAGCGAAGCAAAGCCAGGAACACTGGCTGCTTGTGCAGGACACTCCCCCCCCTTCCTCTGTCCTTTGGAAGGATTCATGTGTTGCACTCTGCTCTTTAAGGACTCTAGTGTTTGCCTGCCACGTAGCTGTCTGCTCTGCGTTAGGAGGATTGACTTCTCGCCAGCCTGACTCGTTACTCTCAGTATTTTCTGTGGGGTTAGAGGGCGATGTCTGTGAGTAGAGAGCTCAGAATAACAACTTGCTTGCTGTAAGGGACTGAGGAAATCACCTGGCTTTCTCCTCTTCTTCCCCTCTGCCTCCCCAGGGTCTCATCCGGAGTTTACGAGCCAGTGGTGATTGAAACCCACTAAATGTGAAGAACAGGGTAGAGCTGCTGGAAACAGGCCCCCTACCCAGTCCGCTGCCACATGGATGCCAACCTTTACCTCTCTTCATGCAGCATTCCAGAAGGGATTTCTCCACACCCCTCCCCATACGTTTGCACTGCAGAACTACTCCGAGACCACTCCAGATCATGCACTTTCCCTGCGTTGGCATTACGCTTCTCTGCTTCCTGGTTCTTCCAGTGCCTGCCTGCCCCCCGTTTCTGATCAGACACAAGGTGTCTGCTTGAGCTTATCCTGAGTCCTAGAGGGTGTTGCTCACCTGCATCCCTCGCTCCACCCGTTCACCTGCACCAGGGGACTTCTCAGCTTCTTTCCCCCCAAAAAACAATGGGTCAAACCACTGTGAACTCTTCAGACCACTGGGGGAGGGGGAAACCATTCGAACCAAACCGAGAGCCGCTCCTTGGTGACACGGTGAAACAGCCACTTGCAGGATGCTTTATTCCACTGACTCTGCAAGGGAGCATCACCTTCCAAGGCAATGGTTTTACCCAACGAGGTATGCTGTGGTGTGCACTTCACCTGCCTACCCCCAGACATCCTCTTCTCATAGGAAATATCTCCCAAAAGTGCATTTCAGAAAACTACCGCAATCCGGATGGGAGTTGATAAACGGTTAAATGCTAGTGCTTATCATACCACTAACTGCATCGTGCCCTTCCACTGCTGGGCATGGAAGGGCCGTGTTCATCTGTTTGCATTAGCAGGAGCACTTTAGAGGTTCCAGATTTTACCTGGAGGAGGCTTCTACTTGCTGTTCCAGGAGCGTAATCCCTGTTCACTGGACTGATTCAGCAAATGGTCACTGTTGGAGCTTGGAATACAGAGCCTCTATTTTTTTTTTTCTCTCTTTTTCTTTTTCCTTTCTTTTTCCTTTGGCTCAGGAAGGGAACTGCCCTTCTTGAACTGTGAAAAGAATCTGGTTATCTGACAGCCCTCCCCTGGGCCAGAGCAGGATGCGGTTGACTGCAGTGGTCTCTGCTGAGGTGGTGATTAACAACTGCCTCTCTTGGCCTGGTCCAGTAAGGCAGTTGGTGTTGGTTGGCCTTTCTTGCCCTGTCAGCAGGGATCTATGCCTGAGCTGGTTCCTTTTGGGGCTGGGGAGAAGCCACTGTCTCTGCCTTCGAAGGTAGAATGGGTGTTTTCCACTGTGTTAGCCACAGCGGCCGTTCTTACCTGCTTTGTGGCAAGTGAATTCTTCTGACAAGGCTTCAAACTGTTTTCTGGTTGATCCTTCACTTGCTCTTCTTTGGGTTTGGTTTCTGCAGTTGTCTGAGACACTTCAGCTGCCTCTTTTTCCATGCAGTATGTGGCAGAGATGTCGGTCCCTTTCAGCTCCCACCTATAGATTCTCCTGGCAGCTGAATTGCGAATGAGGATCTATGCAGACCGCAGCCACGGGCCTTCAGCAGGCCGTGCTTGCAGCCCTTCCTGTACAGACTGTCAGCAGATAAGCTATTTCTGTGTAGTGCCCTTTCCTCTTTTGCCCGTGTACTGTAGTAGCACTTGGTGGCCGTGCACTCAGAGCGATGGCACGCTCCCAGGCATGGCTGGGAACGTGCCCTCCTCTGACACACACATGTGTGCACACACACGTCTCGTTCAGCAAGGAAAGACTTGTAACTGATCACATTGTTGTTCAAAATTGGTAGTTATTGTAGAGCTTTTTTTTTTTTTTTAAAGGAAAAAAAAAAAGGATTAATTGTGGTGCCTGTGGCCAGAATGCATGCAGATGAGCTGCCCGAAAAGGGAATTTGGCAGAATGAGAAACAAAGAATGAAAGGACCTTGATTTATCATTTCTTTTTTTCACCCTGCTAGCTAAGGATGGCTGCATGGGAGGGTGCTAGGCACTGTGGCAAAGCTCTGCAGCTGCTTACTCTGACGGTTTCTTCAAGAGGTTTCTTTCTGCGTTGGACAGACCACATGTAGGATATGGATCTTTTCCACCCTTTCCCTTCAAAGGGAATTAAATTTGGATAAGGGTTAGAAGAGGGTTCAGACAACACCTAGGTTTGGTTTTTAATGTAGGGGAAAGAAAGCATTGGATCTTTTGAGTCTGTCTAGAACAACAGCTCTTTCACTCTTGCTGGTGTTTTTCAATGGAGATCTCGTCTTCATTCGGTCTGGGCAGGTTTGGCACTCACTGGCAGGCTGGTGAGCATCCTGCCCTGTTCCTGGGGAGCTGCATGTCTGCAGGAAGGGCAGAACTGCTTGCTTTTCTCTCTCCCTGGGGCTGCTCCAGAAAGCCAGGCCTGGGCTGACCCTCTGCTCGGGTCAGGGTGAGGGCAGAAGCAGGCTCGGGCAGCAGTGGGTGTCCCTGCCCTGTCTGCAGATGGCCGTGCAGAGCTGAGGGGGTCAGGCTGCTCCCTGGGAGCCAGAAAACCCCTCGGGAAATCGGGTCCAACCCGGACTTGAAAGGAGCAAACATAAGCCAGGAAAGAGGCCAAACCCCAGCTCCCTTCTGCTGCTTTGCTTCTGTTCCCATGGAAAACAATGGCAGTCCCTGTCAGCGCAGTCGGGCTCGCTCCGGGGCTCCCATTGGGAAGAGTTGGCTGCTCCCAGGCGCTGGCAGCTCAGCCTGTCACGAAATCCCCAGTGGGACAGAGGGAGGGATCTCTTCCCAGTGAAGGAGGAGGAGGAGATGTGGTTGAGCTGTTCAGAAGGCTGGTCTCCCCTTACCAGGCTGGCAGAGGCATAACCCGCTCCATCAGAGCCGTGGCCACCCTGGGCATGTCTCCGGCTTCTCTTCCGCCGGCCTGGCACGTGGCTGCTGGCGTTTCTGATAACCATGTCTCACAGGTTCTCTCTCTTCCTTGTCTTCACGTTATCGTTGACTCCACAGATCTTGTTCTTCACGTAGCTTTTTAGCTCCTCCTCGTTTTGAGGAAGAAAGCAGCCCTAGTCACTGAGCCTGGTGCAGCACAGCCAGGGCGGGAGCACCCGGAGCAGACCCAGAGCACAGAAGGAGCAGGCTGTTCCTATCCTCAGTCCCACGCAGAGCTCCAGTTGTGCATCCATCGCAAGCGATGCCCAGCGGTGCCTGGTCAGGCTTGTGAGGTGGTGGTGATGGAAGTGGGGTCTCCTGTCCCACAGACTCGCTGCTGTCTCTCTCAGGAAGCTGCGTCTCCTGAGCACTTTCTCCTTGTGGCATCGCTGCCATCTGTTCCTCTGTTGGATCTTGAACATTTAGGTGAATCAGTTTCCAGACCCAAACCACTGGCTCATTTCCTTTGGGTTTTGTTTTTTTTTTCATGAAGTTTATTGGTGTTTTTTTTTCTTTTTTTTATAAACCCAGCAGGCTGGTGTTTTTTTTGACTGCATTATTGTTTCATTGATATTTTATTTTAGG